>CM053580.1:233761793-233781567 GCA_028627135.1 Pseudochirops cupreus | reverse complement strand
AACCTATTATATAATGTTATTATATAATTGATATATAGTATATGGTTATATAACATATTGATACAATATATAATTATAGAATATAGGATATTATATAATGCTATTATAATCTATTATATAATGTTATTATATAATTGATATATAGTATATGGTTATATAACATATTGATACAATATATAATTATAGAATATAGGATATTATATAACGCTATTGTAACCCCTATTTTAACACATGAAGAAACTGAGACAAAGAGAGGTTCAGTGCCTTGCCCAGGGTCACACAGTGTGTCTGAAGCAAGATTTAAGCTAAACTCTTCGTGATTCCACAGATAGATTTAATCTATCTACAATGTCACCTAGCAGCCTTACAATTTCATGACTTCAGTTTGAAATTAGAGCCCTTAAAAGTTAAAACATTTTCCCCATCAAATCAATAACTCTACAATCAGTCTTTAAACCTTATTCCTGTTCATAAAGCAATTATCAGTTATTAGGATATGTTAATTGTGAAAATCACATGAGGTGCATATAAAGTCGGATTTTTTGACTTGTAAGAAAAGAATTATTATTTTCAACATGATTTTGTGTTTACTTAATGCATCATGGAATCTTTGTTTTTTAGTTTAGAAACTGATAAAATAATGTTTTCAATTTTAAAAGTTTAGATTCTTGGACAAAATAATTTGTTTTCTTTTGAAAATGAAAAGTTTTTTTTAAGAATACTACTCATTTTTTTTTTTTGGACCAAATGCATGATTTTACTGGTATAGGGAATTCTCCATGAGGAAATTTTCTGTACCAAAGCAAATTGACACCCCCTCTGCAATTTATAGAATTAGAGTATTGCCTGGGACACTGAGAGTTTAAATGACTTAGCTAGGGTCACACAGACCCCACAGTTCACAGGTGAGATTTGAAGCCAGGTTTTCTGATCCTGAAGTCACTTTTGTAATCACTATGCCACACTCCTTTCAGGGGTATCCACATTGATTAAAACCCCTTCTCTACTTATCCATTAGTAATAATAATAATAATAAACTGTTGGTACTTCAACAAAGTGCTCTCTATTCTTCAATCCAGTTGTTTTCATTAATTTCTCTAAAATGCTCTGAATCAATATATTCTATCCAGAACCAAAAGTTCATAGCACCTCTACATTGAGAATAATAGATATCCACCCAAAAAAAGAAACATTTTAAAAAGTGGGCTTTGTCAAGTAGATTGATTCTTTCGTCTCTCTACATTCATTTTTGTTCACAATTTTGACACATATATTTAGGAAATCTTTATATAAGACCATTATACCATTGTACCACAAAGTATAAAAAAATTAGATCACTAAAAATGGATAAACTATGTTATAAGCACACACATATCTGCATGTGTATATAGATATATGTATACCTATGTGTATATGTGTTTCTAAATGTACACAATATACATTTGAGTATGCAAGGTGTTCCAAATCATGCAAAGTGCAATCTTAAGCTATTAAAGCTACTATATCAGTGGTTGTCAACCTTCCTAATGCTATGACCCTTTAATGAAGTTCCTTATGTTGTGGTGACCCCCAACCATAAAATTATTTTCATTGCTACTTCATAACTGTAATTTTGCTACTGTTATGAATCATAATGTAAATATCTGATATGCAGGATGTATTTTAATTGTTACAAATTGAACATAACCCACAGGTTGAGAACCACTGTACTATATACATATATACACATATATGTACATGTGTATATATATGCATACACATACATGTATACATGCACACATATAGTAAATAAATGCATTGTTTAAAAATAGGAATATATTCCTGAATTTGGTATGTAATAATGAGTCTATGTGTGCATCAGTTATGAGTTATATAAACATAGAATATATCTCTGGGTATGGTGTCACACACCTGTAATCGCTGCTACGGAGGGGGTGGGGGGCCCTGAAACTGGAGAATTTCTTAAGCTTAGGAGATCTGAGTTACACTAGGACCAAACGAGATTAGGTGAATGCAATATGGTAAGCACCTGGGAGCCATCATTAATACATATATATGTGTATATGCTTACATAGACTATATACACAGAACTGGGTATATGTGAATATTTACATATATGTGTGTCTATATTACGTGTGTATATTTTATACATATGCATATATAATTACATACATGTGTGTGTGCTTACATAGACTATATACACAGAACTGGGTGTATGTGAATATTTACATATATGTGTCTATATTACATGTGTGTATTTTATATGTATGCACATATATAATTACATACATATATATGTATATATGCTTACATAGACTATGTACACAGAACTGGGTGTATGTGAATATTTACATGTGTGTGTCTATAATACATTGTATATTTTTTATATATGCATATATATAATTACATACATATATATGTGTAATTTTATACACACACGCATACACCCACAAATCATAGAAACTCTGTCGTACTCCACTTCTGACCTACAATAGCTTGCCTCTCCTTGGGTTACCTGGGTGCCCAGTTCCAGATGCCCAATGTGTTAGTGGAGACTTAGTACACATACCCAATCAAAATGAGCCACACAGGAACTCAGAACTATCACACTCAAGCAATCCACAATCCCCAGCATCCCCAATAGTGGGGATCATAGGCATGTTCTTTTCATGCCTGATGACAAATTTTGTGTTTGCATAGCTCAAAACTAATGTATATATAGACTAAATATTGGATACCAAGTTCTGAAATATGTTCCTATTTTTGAATAATGCCATTTGTTTAACTTACAAATATTTAATAAGTAGATATACTCAATCTCACTTAAGAAAATCATCATTACTGAACTTCTAGAACATCAGGTATGCTAAAATACTGAAATTGAAAACTAAGAACAAATTCACAAGTTCACTTCCTGTGTAGTTCAGTTAGATTTGCTAAAAGGAAATATTTCCCTTCCCATGAACTCTCTTAAAAATATGAGTTGTTGCTCACAAAGACCATGGTTTATTCGTGTGGATAAAGGGCTCGACAAAGTCTCGTGTTACTTCACCATTCTGAGATTCAATTTCCTCATCTCTAAAATGATTGGGTTGGAATCTAGGATCCTTAGGATTTCTTCTAACTCAAATGGTCTGTCTTTATATTCATAAAAAGATAAAATTCCTTATAATTCTTACTGTCTTCTTCTAGTGGATTATTGAGATTAATCAATGTATAATCCCAGTAATGATGGCAGAGCCGAACACAACAGGGAGTTTCAATATAATGTAATAAGCTTCTAGGCAACTTTGTTTTAAGTGGTATAACCCTGTAATATGGAACTGGAAGGCACTTTGGGTGGCTGTCTAGCTAGTCCTTTCGTATTACAGAGTAGGACGCTGATGTCCCGGATAATGAAGTGACTTGTCTTGCCCAAGGTCACACGTGTTGTGAAAGTCAGGGGGAAACATCGGAACTTAGGTCTTCTGACTTCACAGCCAAGGCGTGATCTGTTCTCTCCATTATTATTACCTTTGTTGTTGTGCTAACACCTTTATTGAAACCAGGAAAGCAACATAAAGAAATGAATTTCCTTTAACTGGAGATGAAACAGGGAGAAGTATTCACTTTAGAAGAGTGGTTCTCAACCTTCCTAATGCAGTGATCCTTTAATACTGGTATGTGGGCGTATCTGCATGTGGGTGGACCCGCCTGGAGAGAGATAGAGGAATGGTGTCTCAGTTCGTAAGACCATCGGAAATAGGTGTTTTCCCATGGTCTTAGGTGACCCCTATGATCCCTGTGAAAGGGTCGTTTGATCCTCAAAGGGGTCTCGACCCACAGGTTGAGAACCACTGCTTTAGAATAACGGTTCTTAACTTCAAGTCCATTAACTTTAAAAAATATTTAGGTGACTATTTCAGAGTATTTGGTTTCCTTTGTAATCTTTCATACGCTATTCCATGTATTTAAAAATCTTATTCAGACAAGGGCTTTGCCAGACGCCAAAGGATGGAAACAAGCATTTTTTTAAACTTTTTTTTTTTTTGCTTTTTGGAGAGGAGAGAGAAAGGTCATTGCAGTTGAGTGACTTATCCAAGGTCACATAGCTAATAAGTGTTACATGTCTGAGGTCAGATTTGAACTCAGGTCCTGCTGACTCCAGGGCAGGTGTTCTACTCACTGCACCACCTAGCCACCCTGAAACGAGCATTTATTAAGTGCCTACTATGTGCTAGGCACTGTGCTATGCACTTTATAAATATCACATCTGATTCTCACAATAAATCTGAGAGATAAACGCTATCATTATCCCCATTTTACAGCTGAGATTAAGTGACTCGCCCAAGGTCACACAGCAAGTGTCTAAGGCCATATTTGAACTCAGGAAGATTTCTTGACTCCAGACCCTCCAGGGAGAGAGAGAGGAGGGGAGAGAGAGAGAGAGAGGGAGGGAGAGAGAGAGAGAGAGAGAGAGAGAGAAAGAGAGAGAGGAGAGAGAGAGGGGGGGGGAGAGAGAGAGAGAGAGAGAAGGAGGGAGGGAGGGCTCAGAGTACTGTGCTAGGCACCAGGGATACAAAGACAAAATGAAATAATTCCTGTCCTCAGGAAGTTTGCATTCTATTCAGGAAAAACAGCATGGACACTTATAAGTGAATACAAAATACATAAAATAATTTCGGTGTGGAAAGCACAGGTCAAATATAGACAGTTTGTTAGCAATAGAACAGGGGTATGCACAGGCACAATGGAAGAGTGGGATAAGGGCACCAAGAGATGGGGCTGACGTGAATAGGTTTGTGGGAGGAGGGAGTGGTGAATGGAAAGTGCAGGAATTCAATTCATTTTAATGAACATTTATGAAACAACTCCTACATGCCAAGCATTAGGCACTGGGGATACAAAATGAAAAGAGGCCCTGCTTTTAAGGAGTATATGAAATAACTCTAGAAATATAGGTGAGAGCTATATTATGGTAGGATTTAAATGCCAGGGGAAGGATTTTGTATTTTATCCTAGAAACAATAGAGGGTCGTTGACTGTATTTGAGCAGAGGATTTTTTCTTCTTGGAATTATTTCTGCATTCTAGGGAAAGGATCCTTGGAAAAATAAGTCTATATTTTCTATAGAATTTTTTTTAAAGAGGGATGTGTGTATATGTTTTGAAAGTGTATTATGAATAGGACTACTTACCATTGAGTGAAACTCATAAATTCTCCATTTACTTCCTGGTGGCCCTTAGCAGATAGCTCTGGCCTTTGCTTACCTCATTCTCCTTGGGCTCAGATAATGTCATGGAAAATTCTGATATCAGTAGTAATTCCCACTAAACAAGACCTTGATCATTAAAAATGATTAAGAATTAGATAATGAATAGTATTCAGATGACAAAGATATATAGGCATGTGACAAGTTACATGGATAGATCATTTTGAGGGAAATATTTTACCGATTCATTACACATTATCCTGCCAAGACAGCAACGTATGGAGTATAGCCTTTGCCATGCTTAAGTTTGGTCACCTGGTTGAAGTTCTGAATGAGAAAAAAAAAAATCCCCTGTCAATTATTTGCAAAGGTCACAGAGTTAATGACTAGCTGGGAGGTTAATTAGATTCTGAAAGCCTCTTCATAGCAATTAGTCTCTTATCTTTATGTTTTTAGTAAATAAGCTCTCTTACTGTTTAGATATACTGTTTAAGGTAAGAAACACTGTAAATAGGAAATCTTGGTCTCCTACTCAATGTGGGTTTTTTCCCCCTCAACCTAATCTCAAATATAATTGTATAAGAATTATGGCTTAAGAATTCATACTGAACTTTTACATAGTAATGAATGGAAATTCCTGTCCTGGAATTTCTGTGTATTTTTATGCACTTTACAGATTTCCTTAATTAGAGTCTCTCAGTTCAACAAGCATTTATTTAAACACTTACTAATGTGCAAAGGACTGTATTTTATTCATTAGATCCATTTTCTAGATGAAAAATTGTCAGCATATTAATGTCCATTGAGGATTAAATAACAAAGGAATTTACTACCATGTGCCAACCTCTCAATAAATATCATATTTGATCCTCATAACAACTCTGGGAGATAGGATCTATTGTTATCCCCATTTTACAGATGAGGAAGCTAAAGTCAATAGAGAAAGTGGCTTGCCCAGGATCACACAACTAGTGTCTGAGGGTGGATTTGAACACTGGTCTTCTACCGTACCACCTCGCTACCTCTATTTAGCAACTAATCTAGAAATTCTTCAGTTTTTCTGTCTTTTGTTTAATTCTGGACAATTGTAATCTTTTAACATTTGTATATCCCACTCCCTTTTTTGAAAACAAATCCTACACTTGAGTTTTCTAAGATGTCAGCTATAAAAATGTGCTTTTAAACACAAAGCTGCCTGTCAGATGTTTGTGTGCAAGGAATCTTCCAATAGATAACAGTGAGTGGATATTAAATGCAGAAATTCAGGATAGAGACAGAGCATTCAACTTTTCATCACTGGAGTTGTTGGGATTAAAGGCTGAGAGGAAAAGTGGCTACAGTCTCCGAGGAGAAGATCATCACCAAAGAAGCATTTAATAATTGCCCATAAAAAAGCTAGGCCAGCTACAAAAACGCCCTAAAAAAGTAGAAATACAAGACTGAAATTTATCAAATAAATATGAAAAGGAAGAGAAGAAAAGAGGAAAAGAGTGAAAAGAAATAAAGAATTTTGTAGCTGTCAATGACAGGGAAGTTAAAATCTACAACAATCCTGTCTGACATGTACCCATACAACATATATACCAGTACTGATCAATAGTTAAGGGAAGGAATTTTATCTTCATACAGGATAGCTGTTTGGAATCTCTTTCTTGCACATTTTGAGTTTACCTTTAAATTAATTTCATATGAAAAAAATTAGTTTCATATGAAGAAAAAAAAAGCTAAATAGTGAGATGATTTTTTTTGAGTGTTGTAGGCAGTGTTATGGAGAATTCAGTTTCTTCAGCTTTAAAGCATTTGGTTTTCATCGAGTGACTCATAAAGTAGGACCTGGAGAGCAATGTGGTATATGATAGCAGACTGAGAGGGATCGGAAGCCTTAGCTTCTACTCTCAGCTCTGCGGGTTACTAGCTGTGTGATACTGGGTGAGTCACTTAACCCTCATCCTTGTTCCTTCATTTATAAAATTGAGACAATAATCCCTGCCCTGTTGTGAGGACACAATGGAACAATGGATATAAAGATGTTTTAGCAACTTTAAAGTATTGTTAAGATATAAGATGTTTTTATTGTTAATGCCAAGGGAAAAGTTTAACTACTAAACTTTTGCTGTAGGAAAAGAATGGTTGGACTGAATGCCCAACTTTTGAAAATGGTCACCTTTTCAAAGTGTTTTCCATACCAAGTCCTTCCTTTACTGTCACATTAAGCAAAAGAGAAGTAATTGGCAAAAACAAGAAAAACAAAGCATTCTGTATTGTCAAGGTAGATGATAGAAATGATAGACAGAATAGATGATACATAGAAGGCTAAATGGATGAATCGATAGAAGTGAAGCTGCCATTGCACTTTTCAAGGTTTTTTTTTCTTTTTTTTACAGATGAATCATTTGTAAATGTCTTGTTATAATTTCTACAGAAATTCCGTGAGATTTTGCTTCTGTAAAATATGAAGGATCTTCATTGTCTTTAAGTTTCATAGAAAGCTCTCTTGCTGAAAACTGAAACTTGCATCCTGCTTATACTTCACAGCTGAATGGTTTTTTTCTCCAAAACATGATCTATCTGGCTGTAAGGCTGGAAAAATTTTACATGTCTGTGTAATATTCTTATAACCTAATAGCTCTACGGGTTTTCTCCCAATCTAGTCATTGGAGAATGTTCTTTGTTTTTCTAGTCACTGTTTCACATAGTAACAGCTTGTTGTACTTTGGTCTGTTTGCCAGAGGGTAGGTTTATTTTTAAAACCCTGAACTCTGATTTTTCTTTATTTTTCCAAGATTGAAAGCAGCTGAAATGCCTGGAGTTACAGGTTGAAGGCTGCTTTACAATATGTGAAGGGAAGCTTCATTCCCTCCCCCCTTTGTGTTTTTTTTTTAATTTTTCCTAACAAATGTCTTCTAACTGGTAGTTGTCTAAAAATAGAAAGCCGCCTAACTAAAAATAGCTTGGCTCTCAGGCTTGCCAAGGAAAATGGAGAGGAATAGGCGTGGAAAAGAAGGCTGAGTAATCCAGCTCTATTCATTCAGAGATCCCTTTGAGAATGCAGGCGATGATAAAGTGCCCTCAAAAAACCACAGGCCTGACTTGCTCTCTTCAGACTTCTAGGTGCCAATAAACATTTTAGCCCAAGGATAGATTTTTTTCTCATAGGTCGTAAACACTTTCTGAAAGACAAGGCTTTGTTTCACAAGGCCTGACATTCTGTCAAAAATAGCTACCTTTCCTAAGGTCTTTTTTTTTTCTTTTAAAGAAATCTCTTAAAGTTTTACTTACATTTTCAAATTACTATCTTAATTATGAAACAATGTGACTACAATGGCAGTTCTTTTAGTTGTCATAAAAATGGCAAAGTGCTTGTGACCTCAAAACTGTAAAGATTTTCACAGAAAGAGAAAATTATTTTAGAGCTTTCTTTAAAGTAGTGAGTGAACAGCTGATTTATTGCCTTGTAGCTTCACACTCCCTAGACTACACAGTAGCACTTGATGTAGCATCATTTAGCCCTCATTCTTACAGCTTTTCCAACCTAAGCTAGATAGCAAAATCTCCCTCCCTCCTTCTCTCTTTTCCTGGACTCTGACTCTCTGTGTCTCTCTCTGTCTCTCTTCTTTTTTTCTTTCCCTCCTCTCCCTCTCTCCTTTTATTCTCTCTCTTTCTCTCTCTTCTTCTTCTCCTCTACTCTCCCTCTCTCCTTTGACTGTCTCTCTCTTTCTCTTTCTGTCTCTCTTTTCCTCTTCTCCTTCTCTCTCCTTTGACTCTCTGTCTCTCTCATTCTCTCTCTTTCTGCCTATCTCTCTCTTTTTTCTCTCTTCTTCTTCCCCTTCCTGCTTCTCTCTGTCCCTGTTTCTGTCCATTTCTCTCTGTATCTATTGTTCTCTTTCTCTCTCTTCTTCTTCTCTTTCCCTCCTTCCCTCTGTCTCTCTCTCTGTCTCTCTCTGTATCTCTCTTTCTCTCTGTCTATCTCTATATGTCTGTCACTATCTCTGTCTGTTGTTTCTGTCTCCCCTCCCTCTCAAATATTTGGCTCTCACTTTAAAGAATTAGAATTCTGAGATAACTATAAAAACATGACCTAGGCCTATTTTGCAATCGTAACACTTTTTTTTTTTCATTTTGTTTTCCTTGAGTAATCTGAATAACCAGGTCAAACATAGCAACAGGGTGTGGAAATGTCAGCACAGTTCATGGGGTTATTTGGGCTTGAGTATTGTTCTGTTCAGTTCCTGTAATGTTGCTGGTGATAAGGCTCCTGAGACAAAGGATGATAATTGATGGAAGGAGACTTAAATCATTGCAAGAAGAATCAAGGTCCTTGTATCTGTGTACATTGACTCTTCTGGTCTCCTTCCGTCTTGTGCAGCATTTTGTCTTTCTTGCATGTTGGCCCCTACTGCTCTTTGTAATGGATGCAGACCACAAGTGATTCCTTTATGCAGTGCACAGGGTCTAATTGTGTCTGTGTGGTGTACTAGTAATTACCAAGCTGAATTCCCATATTGTATCTTTACTGCAGGCATGGAAAAATAGGACACACAACCCTGCACGACCATTTGCAACCTAGATAGTGAGCCACTAACAGCTATATTCCAGGGACAAAGACTTTTGTAGGCACATACATGTTTCATTTGCTTTGTCAAATTATCTCTTATGTAGAATAATTTCAAATTTGGAATTACTTTTCTGCAATCTTATGCTATTAATAGAAAAAATTTCAAATACTGGCAATCCCCTAAATTATAGAAAATGTTCATTACTTTTAGTTGCTGAACAAAGTCCCATCAATTTAGTATTACTGAATATGCATTAATTATCCTAGAGTACCGTGGATGGAGTGTGAAATTAGAGCATATACTAAAGATATGCTTTAAAGTAAAAATCAATTAGCATAGTTATGCATTCCCATACTATTTAGTATTTTTAATTTTCTAAATCATGAATATTGCTTTCTAAAGATAATTGAATGATTTTGGCACAGAGTCTGTTAAACTTCAAAAAAAGCTGACATTCGTTTTTTGTTACAGTAAACAGATATAAATTAATTATTAATTTCCTTGCTATAAAATTTACATCCATCCCTTATGTATTATGTAACATATCGATTAGTCTACCATTTACCTCCTATTCATGGAGGTTTTTAAATGTCTAGAATGTGATTTATCTATATGAAAAATTAAAATAATAGAGGCTATTCGATTTAATACAGCAGAAAACTTAATGTATTTATATTACACAGAAATCATTTTAAGCAAAGCAATATGATAAGTTACAAGCTGGTTACAAATTGGTAAATCTATCACTACAGCTCTTATATTGTACTTAAATGAATGATATTTAACCCACAAATATTTGTTCTGTATAATGACATGAACTGGTTTAAAATGTAGAATTTTTTTTATATTTTCACATCCAAATCTGAAAATTTACTTACTTTGAATATTAAATATTATTTTCCCATATTTGTTTCAGTCAATATCTTATAAAGCACCTTCTAGACAGGGAATACTGTGCTTAGCTTAGGAGGAATTAAAAAAAAAAAGGTTTAGGAAACACTGCCTGCCCTCATGGAGCTCATAGCTTCACTGGGGGAAAAGCATAGATATGGGATCAGACAACCTGTTATGTCACAGAACGATGTAACAGGAACAGGAAGAAGACTTGTTCAGCCTGACCCCCAGAAGGCAGAACCAGGAAGATTGGATGGAAGTTTTTGAGAACTAGATTTAGGTAGGACATAAAGAAATTGGAGCTTTCTGAAAGTGGAAGGGGCCACATTGTGAGGAGGCATTGTGTTCCCTTTCTTCAAGCAAAGACTGAGTGGCTACTTTTCAGTTATTCTGAAGAGGGCATTCTTCTGACATAGCAGGGGCTAAGTGGCTTCTGAAATCCCATCCAAATCTGAGATTCTATGATTCTGCAAAGAATAATAATTAAATTCACTTACCAAAAATGTGCCTCTGATTTTGAATTCTTAATACAAAAAGAAGGATAGATATTCTGAGGCTGCTTTACAGATATGGTATTCCTTTGTACATTCCAATTTGACAATTTGTTTCTCGTCTATAATTTACAATGCAGCTTTCACCAAGGCATTCACTGCCTACATCTCTGTTTTGTCTCAGAAAGTTAAGCTTCCTACTTCTTGAGAGCAAAGAAGATAATCACGTGCCACCATTTTGAAAATATCAGTGGTGGTGTGGAGGGCAGTGAGTGAAAGATATAGATTCCATTCAGGTGCACATGAAGAAACTCAAAATACCCATGGAAGAATATAGGGACATTACTTATCACATAGAGAAGCAGTGTCAGATGTTCATGAGCTTTAGTATCGGAACTTCTGACATGTTTTCATTGCTGGCATCACTCTGAAACCATTATGTCCTTGGAGACAGCAGACCTTATCTCTGATTTGAGTACTGACTGTTTTATAAAAAGGAAGATACTGTTTTATGGTGTCAAAATGCCTAACAAGAGCCAAGGCAAGGAATTCATTGCATTTCCATTGCTTTGTTTAATGTACAAATCAACAGGCGGAGTTTATTAAAATATTCTCAGGGGCGGCTAGGTGGCACAGTGAATAGAGCACCAGCCCTGGAGTCAGGAGGATCTGAGTTCAAATCTGACCTCATTCACTTAACACTGACTAGCCGTGTGACCTTAGACAAGTCACTTAACCCCAATTGCCCTGCCTTCCCCCCTCCAAAAAGCAAAAAATTAAAAATAAATATCTAAGTATTTCTTGTATTCAACCGTCATTAATCCATAAGCCTTGATCTAGCACCTGCTGCGTGCCAGGCATCGTGCTACGCTCTGGGCAAGCCTTAGTTACCTAATCTGTGAAACAAGGAAGTTGGACTCAAATGGCCTCTAAATTCTCTTCAAGCTCTTAAGCCTATTGCTCTCAGTCAATCCATCTATTCGTTTTATAGGTGATAAAGCCTAGAAAGGTTGAGTGACAACCACCGTCACAGAGCACAGTAAAAAGAGCTAAGATTCAACCCTAGGTCTTCTGTTTCAAATTCAGTGCTCTGTAAAAAGGGAGAAATAAAAAGACTAATTTTTTTAAAACCCACTATTATAGTAGTCTAAGCAAGAAGTAATGAGAACTTGAACTGGGATAGAGATTGTGTGAATGTAGAGTGGTCTAAAGATAAGACTTCTCAACTGAGTGGGTGTGGTAGCAAATGAAGGAGAGGAAAAAAAAATCAAAAATGACTCTTAGATATGAATGTTGCTCTATCACTCAAATACTAAGCAACACAATGGTCCAATGAGAAAAAAAGAAAGAACGGCTAGAGGATACGAATGAACCTTTCAAAACACTTAGCTTATTCTTCATTCGAACACACATATGCTCAAATATACACCAGTATATATGTACCCATATGCATCCAGTTATTATGAGTATAATGCCATAAGTGTATTTTCAAACAGAGGAACTGAGACCTAGAACGAAATGTCTCTCTGGGTATAATTTTCTAAGTCAGGTCAGTATTACTTGCCATCATACTTCTATCATTGGTTACATTACTCATGAAATAGATTGGCAATAACGAATGTTGTTTTGAGTGGTCCTAATTCACCTGTCCATACCTTCATTTCAGATGCATATTGGATTGAAGGAGGGGGAAATAAACTAGGAGGAGTAACATTTCAGAAGTCATGTGCACGCTCTCCTAACATTACTATTTTCCTCCATCTCTTAACATATGTTTTTAGTAAAAAGATAGATTTGTATCCAAGATGGTGGTTTGTTATAATTATTAAATGTTTAAAAATTATGTGGTTCATTTTATGTGTCCAAACAAAATATATGTTTTAACCCATTTAAAAAAGTGTGTCCTAGTAGTACACATCCCCCAACTATTCTACAACTTGGTGTGTATGTATGTTTGTGTGTGTGTATATATATATATATGTGTGTGTGTGTGTGTGTGTGTGTGTGTGTGTGTGTGTGTGTGTGTATATATATATATATACATATATATATATATACATATATATAAAACTTCACTTTCTACCTAATGGAACCATTTATTTGCGGGACTGTGGAAAATCTCCAAGGAAAACTGGAGAACTCGACTACTACTGCAGGAAGTGGTGTCAGGAGCTCTGTGGGTGGCATTTTCTCTGCTGAGTCAGTCCCACAACTCATTTTCCAGCATGTTTTTGCTAGTCGTGCTGACTTTCTGACAAGATGCAAAACTGAAGTCTTGGAGGCTCTGGGAGATCTCCTCTTGTTCTCCCTTTCCCCATTCCCTTGGGAAAATGCCACTGAAGATGGCATCTTGCTATCTAGGTTATCCTTGTCATTTAAGTTGGAAAAAATTTGCCAAATATTTCATCATCCTTCTTATTTTGTTCTTTCATTAACACTTATAAGATGGCTCAGTAGTGTCAGAACCATTTTGTTAAGGAGGAAAAATGAGGTTTTTAAGAAAAAGTTTTAAGTGTTTGAAGATTAAAGGATGATTTAATAGCACATGATTAATGTTTTAATTATTCACTAATTAATTATTAATTAATTTAATAGCATTATGATTAATAATATGATTAATCCTTACTTCTATTATATAGGCTACTGAGGAATAGTGCCTTTTTCCTTAAAATATACATTTCCTCTTTTGAAAATGAAATTACAGAAGTAGCCTTCTTATTCAAAATCAGCTCAGCCAAAGTTGAGTCGAGAGTTACACCGTTACCAGGTGAACCTGATTAATATGGGTGGCCAAAAATAACCCCAAGATGTAAAACTTTCTTTTACTAAATATTGAGACATTTGCACCTGCTATCAGGATAATTTCATCAGCCCTGCACATTACTTTCCCTGGGCAGACACAGTTTATTATTTAAAGGTGCATCCTTCCATCATGGGGTAAATTGACAGGAAATTATTTTCAAGTAGAAAAGATATTCATCAAAATAACTATAATAACGAGCATTTATATATGCATCTATAATTTATATGATTTCATCCTTTCCTCACAACAACCCTGGGTAGTAGATGCCATTATCATCCCCATTTTACAGAAGAGGAAACAGAGGCAGGCAGAGGATAAGTGACTTGTCCAGGATCCCACAGCTAGTAAACATCTGAGGGCAGAGTGGACCTCAGGACTTCTGATTCCAAGACAAAGGCTCTGTCTACTGTGCCCAGGTACATGAAAATTTTCACTTCATTTACAGTTGGGAAGATAAAAACAATTAAAATAGAGGTGAGTTAAAGACTATACGTGTCTGTAGATAGACAAGCTAGATAACTGAAATAAAACACTTCAGTTAAGTGTGCAAAGTGGAACTATATACCTGATCCTTTCAAACTCGAGTGCAGTGGTTCTCAACCTTCCTAATGCTACGACCCTTTAGTACTCGTATGTGGGATAGAGGAGCGGTGTCTCGGCTCCCAAAGCCATCTGAAATATGTGTTTTCTGATGGGCTTGGGTGACCCTTGTGACCCCTGCGAAAGGGTCATTTGACCCCCAAAGGGGTCGCGACCCACCACTGCTCTAGTGTTTCTAGAACCTAATTCCAATCATTTGTGCCTTTGTCCATATATTAGTCTTTATTTGTGGATCTAAAGTGTTTCATTTTATTTTTAATACTTGTGATGATCCATGGTACCAGATGGTTTGGATTCTCCCTCCACAAAAGCAACCTAAACGTTCATAATCTTCATGAGTTCCTATGGTCAAAAAAATTCACCAACCAATAACCGATTTTCTGTTGATGCGGGTCCCCATTTGGAAGAGCTGGCTATTGGGTGGTGAATTTTTAGACTGGTTTTTGGACAACAGGCACACAGGTCATTGCCAGGCCCATACTCAAAGCCTTTCCAGGTTGGTAGGACATGCCAGAGCTTGAACGTTCTCTTGGCATTGCCTTTGAGAACCTAGAATCACCTCCATGGATGGTTTTATTTCATAACAAACATAAAAGCAAGGATACTTTAGTTTGCTTTTAGAGTTGAGTGAAAATATTTGTAGTCAGTATACCAAGTATGAAAGAGAAAGGCAAGGGCAATAGAGTATTGAGAAAAAGAGGAGTAAAGAAGTACCTTGTTGAGTTATAAAATTTACTTTTTTAAGTGGCTCCATGTTTCATAATGAATTCAGCTGAATGTAGTCCAGTTCAATAAATCTTTATTACATGCATGCAAGACTCTATGCTAGACTCTGGGAATAAAAAGGACAAAAAAATTAAAGCAGCCCTGCCTTTAGAGAGCTTAGATTTTATTGGGTAAGGGGGCAGGGTATAACACATACACAAATAAGAAAACACAAGGCATTTTCTGGAAGAAGAAAGCACTGATGTTTGGGATAGAAAGAAGAAGGTCAGTATAAAAAGTTCATATATCAAAAGGGGTTATGAGGACATGTCAAATAGACTGGTTTTCTCTTATTGTCTTTTTTGTACTTTTAAAGAAAATTTTCAATGAATCCAGCTATGGTTTTTATATTTATTCAGTCTTTTATTCATCTCTCTGATGGATTTATATCAATTTAGAAAGAAAAAGGAAAAACATAAGCATCATGCTGTGTTGCTAAACTAATTTTAGTTTGTTTTCTCTGTTTTCAACCATTGGACTATGTCTACATATGCAAGAGAGAGAGAGAAATCACCAAATCTATGTTTTAAAAAGTATTTACAACTTTGAACAGATTCAAAAGTTTTTAAAGCATTGTATACTTATTTTTTGAAATCATATTGTTTATAAACAAAAATTACTTACAACTTATCAGTTACATTAGTTCTGTCAAGTTGAAATCATTTTATAATCATTTAAGATATTTGTTATAGTACAATAACTGTAGTACTATTTGTAAGTTCAGAATGTTATTAAAATAAAGAAATGCTTTTTCATAATGGTGGCTGCAGTTGAGCAAAGAGAGGCATATGAGAGTTAGGTTTGCCCTAAGGATCATTTCAGGTGTCTCCAGGCTAGAGGGAGGCTCACTTATATACCTCCTATAAACTCCCTATGTGAAATTTATGTAGCTAGACTCCAAATCTAACTAATCTACCACTCCAGGACTTTCTGGGTGACCTGGAGAAATCCCCTGGAGCCATTCCAAGGTCCAGCATCATGGACTAAGTTTGTCAGCCTGCCCACAGATATGCTAATACAGATACAGGAAGTTCTAGCAACCCCCTGCCAAGTAGTGAATCCTGTTACAATGTTATTTCGCAACTCTACAAAGAAATCTCAGTTTAATGTGTATATTTAGTTGTTACAAAAAAAAGTTTTGCTGTGGAGGAAATTCCTATAATTTTCCCTGTGTACTTCAATAGGGTAAAATATTAGTCATAAAATTAAGTGGCATAGAATAGAGAAAAGGTTGTTGTATAAGAAGGAAACCTAAAAATGTTCATGACAGAACAAATTTTAAAACACACTGACGTTCAGTGAGGTAAAAGAATTGATATGTGAAACTTGAAAATGGGATTTACAATTTGAACAGGTTCTTTTTTTCCTGTTAACAGCTAAAAATATTGAAAATATGACAACCAAAAATAACAGACAACAGGCCACAACCCTCGTCTATAGCCATGTAACAGAAAAGTCCATCTATGGTCATGCTACAGAACTCTCAGTTTAGATTGGCTCCTGTCTTTTTTGGCCTTGCCAGTTTAGACAAACAGGTGCAGTCACTGACAGGTGTGGATATCTGGGATGAGTAAAATGCTGACGGCTAATGATATGGCTTTATGTTAGATCTTCAACTGCTGAGCTCTGACACAGTGGGAAGCCGGCTCACATACTTTGGGGTCATCTGATGCCCTCTCTTGCTTATTTTTCCCCCTCTCTTTTACAACTCTCCACGTCTCTCATCCAACTTACTATCTGTCTCTCTCTCCCTGATACATAGGCAGTTCTTTATGATCTCTTTTTTTCTTTTCCCATTCTTCTTTCTCACTTTCTCATTCTTCTTTCTGCTCTAGCTTTTGGAATGTCACAAATTTGGATCCTAGCAGAATCTAAGAAAAATATTATTTAATATGAACTTAGTAATTGAGAGTTTGCATAAGACCTTGGAGTCAGAGGAAGCTAGGTGGTACAGTAAATAAGGTGGTAGATACCCTGGGAATCAGGAAAATCTGAGTTCAAATCAAATACTTAATAGCTGTGTGATCTTGGGCAAGTTACTTAACATCTGTTTGCCTTGATTCCCCCATCTGTAACATGAGGAAAATAATAACACCTACCTTGTAGAATTGTTGTATCAAGAAAATACTTGTAACACTTTTAGCGCGGTGACTGGCACATTGTAAGTATCATGTACACTTTGACGGTTGATGTTGACGATTATGTTGACAAGATTTTTAAAGCCTTCTTACTGGATCCCTATGACAGCTCACAACTTGAGATTTGATGTGAGTGATTGGATATAAATGAATATGGAAAAAATTTCAAAAATAAGTTAAAAAAAATAAAAATAGACAAATGGAATATTGAACTATGCATTGTATTGCAAGTGTTAAATATTGCAGGAAATTCTGATTTTCAAAACAAAATACTAGCAGTTAACTTTTTAAGTTAAGTTTAAGAAAAGATTAAGCCCTCTTCTCTGAGGGGACATGAGAATAAGCCTTTTCTGACACTACTGAGTTGATTTTCCATGTCCTATTTAATTTTAAAATAGTCAACTCTTGGTTATCTGCACTGATAGAAGGAAACTAACATTAATTCTATTGCAAAAAGCAGATACCATATGTTAGTGCCTGAATCATCCTGTAAAACAGACCACTCATATAGCAAGTAATGCAGGGAGCTCAGAAGTAGGCTCTAAGAGGAGGAGTGAAGGTGATAATTCAGATATGTTTTCTTGACTCCTTAAATGCCTGCCCTCTAAATAGCAATGAAAAGAACTGAAAACTTCTTTATCTTTTACCAGCTGAAAATAATGAGATTGTTAGAAAAGCAAATGCAATATTTTTGATTGACAAACTCAATTTTTTTTTGCATAAAAGAGAATGAACGAGATAAATGTCTTGCACTTTGTAAATAGTCTCCTCTCCATGTCCACAGATCGCCATGCTGAGTGTTGGCTATTCCAACAGACTTTGTAATGTGACGGAAGAAAGCCTTGATAATTATCACTGGGGGGAATATGCTAGGTAGGAAAGGTAGCTTCAGAGTGATCAGTAAGAGGGGAGAAGGCTACTCTTGGCTCCCAAGTGAAAAGTCAGGAGTTAATTCTCTCAAATAAGGAGGCTTATATACCTAGATACATTGAGAAAGGAAAATAATTTGATCTTACCATGATTACTTAACATGATCTATGTACCTTCTTTTGTTACAGTCATAGTCATTGATAATTTATAAAAGATGCTACAAAATATGCTTATAAGAGAAAAATTGCTTCTAGTCGGTTTTTGTTCCTGAAACCTATTTGCAAGTAAAATTCCATAATCTTTAAAAGGTTAATACGTGGAGTTACAATTATACTTTATGCCTTCAAAGCTATTGCTCCCTGATGACTGTTAATTTACTCTCCTCCTCCATTCTGTTTCTCAGCCTTTGTTTCATTTTAAACTTTGTCCTCGCTTTTTCTCCCTCATCTAAAGAGTCTCCAATAAATTAAATTCTTTCGGCATTCCAACTACCCTCTCCACTCCCCAGCCCCCACCCTGACCAAGATAGGGCCCAGGGGGGATGGGGCAGCAGAACCAACATGACTCACTGGCCTCCCCTGAGGAAGCCTGAATCATTTAATTGATTCTGATATTACCTCAGTTTCTCAGGAGTCCTCCATACTAGGGTAAATCTAGAATGTGACCAATGACACAGAGATAACTAAATGACGTGGAATTAGTAGGACTTCTATGCTAAGCTCACATTTCCCCCCTGAAGGTAGTGGGTTCTCATTTAAATAACTTTTTTTGTCTTTCGTGGCATCCTCAGTGCTCAGCACAGTGTGTGTGACATGTGAGCATTTACCAAATGTTTGTGGACTGACTAATTGATCTAATATGGCATCCCTCTGCTCCTGACTGTATCGCTTCTCTTAATTCCTTTTTCCACTCTTCTTTTCAATCTTCCAGAAACTCTCTGTTTTCTTCCTTTCCCCATGCTCTCTACACCTTCGTGCTGATGTTCTCATTACTCTAATGATTTTCTCAGATCTTTGGGCTGTTAAACACTTTCTGAAGACTCCTATCTCTTCTGACATTTTATCTTTAAAAAACTGAGACCTCAATTTCTAAAAGCTTTATGACATTACATCCTTGAGTTTTAATTAGTTCCAAATTAAGTGCATCACACAGTGTCTTTAATAAAACCTTAGGAAGATATTACCTATGTTATGCTTGACTGAACTCTAGAGTATTCCAAGGATCTTTGGCCCCCTGGCAACTCCTATTGATGAGGATTATACCCTTCCCTCTCCCCATACTCACACATCTTAGTAGATGGTCTTAGACAGTTACTATAGACACCTGATGATGAGTGTCTCCAAACTTGGCTAGAATAGTCCCTTGGTGGACAAATAGAAAACCCTTCCAGAGTGGTAAAGCCTTCCTTTACCTGTGCTCCATTACTACATCTCCCAAAAACCTAGGGCATCCTCTCCATTCTCTCC
>CM053580.1:233666793-233759293 GCA_028627135.1 Pseudochirops cupreus | reverse complement strand
TCTAGGTGATCCCAATATCCTCCCTAATGACCCACAAAATCTCAATACAAAACAATTCTTCCCTGAGGCCCAAATTCATTTCCCTTCAGGTTTCAGCCTTGTGCCACCCCATCCTTCCCCAGATCTCTGCATGCTCTAACTCCTTCTGATTATTCTCTTAAAAGCTTTCCTATCTAGTATTTTGGATTTTGGGGGGTCTTTTAGCAGGGGAAAAGGCAGGGCAATTGGGGTTTAATGACTTGTCCAAGGTCACACATCTAGTGTTAAATGTCTGAGTCCAAATTTGAACTCAGGTCCTCCTGACTCCAGGGCTGGTGCTCTATTCATGGTGCCACCTAGCTGCCCCTCTAGTTTTTTTGTAAGCTAGATCATTGGCTGGTTCAGTCCTTAAGGAAGAAAAAAGAAGCCTCTCACACTCGACCAAGATTGAAAACATCCATCCCATGACACCTTGGCCAATAGACTCCTCTTATGCCTTTACTTTTCATGCCCTTTATTAAGCTGATGAAAACGAATCCAAAACTTTCTCATTCTGAATTAGGATTCCTAGGTAAGAGTATTGTCGATCTAGGAATCCTTCTAATCCCTTATCCACCTCAGCATCATAGGGATCATATCTCACATTTATTTAGGATTTTAAGGTCATGAGGATAATAACTTGAGAGCTGGAAAGGACCTCAAAGATCGTCTTGCCCAACTCCCTCATTTTACAAATGGGGAAGCTAAGGCCCAGGGTGGGCCACTGATTTGACCAAGATCACACAAGTAGCAAATCTTAAATCTAGGATTTGAACCAAGATCCTCTGACTCTTGGACCAGTACTTTTTCCCCACTGTACCCCACTGAATGAGTCGCTGACACTTAGCACGGTGTCTGGAACGTAGTAGGTGCTTCATACGTGTCTGTTGGCGTGGATTGGTTTATTGGACTGGCCCCTCTTGGGCCTTCCTTCTGGTAGCCGATCCTGAAAACTGCATGTTATAACTATCGTTATAACAGAAATAATTCATAGACATGTTGAAAATAACAATATATTCTCACCCCTTCCAACAAATGGACAGAGCCATCTCAACAAAGCTGATAATTGGCTATGGGACTTTAGGCAAGTCATTTAATGGCCTTGACATTATCAGGAAAATGTAAAGAACATAGGACACTGGTCTTTAAATTCAGAACGAACTTCAGCAGTCATCTAATGCCATGCTCATACTTTACAAAGAAAGTGACATCCAAACTGGTTAAGTATGATAGTGTGTTACCTTCCCAAGAGAGGTTAGACCAGTCTATTCCATGGGGTGGGTCTGAGAATCTATGAAATATTCCTGTTTGAATATGTTTTAATCAAAATGTAGCCATTGGGTGACATTAGCTCTATGATTGCATTTGGACTTTAGGAATCTGTAATTAAACTCCTTTATCTTTGCTCCACTACTGAAATCCTACTTTGTTGCCTTATTATGATCTAGAAGTGACTCTGGGGCTCTCATAGAAGATGCTAAGCTCTATAGGGTCTTCACAAGCTGAAAGGGCTTTAAGTATAGGCCTAGAAGTGAAGTGGGTTAGTAATTCAAGGGCTGGCCTAGTCAAGTTCAAAAATTTCACCAGAAATTTGGCCACAAAATGATTAATTTCTTTTGCCACCACAATTCATGAATGGAAATAATAAAAATAGAAGTAGTAGTAATAACATAAATAATAAGCAATCTATAATCAGGTCAAGAGAGATAGACCTTGTTAACTAATTCAGTCTTTTTATTTTCCCATATGCAGCTCTTACAATGCACTTCTGGGTGGTTATGCAGACATCAATAGAATTTAAAAAAAATCTGTTTACATTTATTATTATTATATATTACATTACATTTAATAAAGGGTCATGAGATTCCTGAGGGTCTTTCTGAAATTCTCACTTAAGGATACAACATTTCTAACCATACCATGAATTAGTCATAAGAAGTGCTAGGTTTTCTTTACTCAAAGAACCTGGATTCAAGTTCCTTCTCTCAATACTTAGTCTGGGACTTAATTTTCTGAACTATAAATGAAAGAATTGAATTAGATTACTTCTAAGGTCCTCTTTTCTATCTCTAACTCTATGATCTCGTGAAAGGAAGTGAAAAGAAGGATGCCCAGATTTTGCCTCCTTGAGGACAAAAAGATACCAGAGAGAGGAGAGGAAAAAAGTAATCAAGTTAGTAGCAATTTTACGTGATGGTAATGGTGCTCTGAAAGCATCTAGCTTTTACAGAGGTGGCACTATAGAAAGATACATTGCTTTATGTAATTAGCAAGTGCCAGTGACTTATAGTTATTTCTTTAGCTAAGTAGGCGGTAATTAAGGGGGAGGGACCAGTCTGGGTGATTGTATATACGAATGGTTTTTCTCGATGATAATGCTTAACACAGGAACTGATACTCCTCTCTGATTTTTTCTCCATTTCTATTCCTTTTATATGGCATCTGTTTTCTACATCTATATATTAGAATTTTCAGAGCATCCATCAGCTGTCATTATCCTGGCTTTTGGAGATTTTTTTTTAAATGCTTTAGATGAATACATATAATAAAATAAAGTCCTCGTGTCCATGTATTTGTGAAAGGAGTTTGCACATAGTTTATGAAGTAAAGGTTCAACCTCTTTCCCCATTTATTATTTGGAGTGTGTCATCTTCAGTCAACCTAATTACTTTTGTAAGAAATGACTCTTCCTAGTTCAGAGTATGACATTTGCTGTCTTAGGAGAAAATCTCTGAAATCCTCTTCATTCAATTGGTCTACTCCAAAAATGTCAGTCACCTATGGAAGGCTGATTTAAATACAGAGATTTACTTAAGATTTATAGAGGTCTCCAAGGGAAGAGTTTCTTTGGACACAAGAGCCAGGTCACTTTCAATAGATCATTTTATTTGTCTTGACACACAGAAACAAATCTTTTCCAAATATGAAATCAGTCAGCTGAGAGGCACTGAAAATGCACTTCTGGGCCTCTGCCCCTAGGAAAGAATAATGATAAATACCTGCATGACCCTACAAATGAGGATCTGGAGATGTTTCTGAAAACCAGCAGCCACACAAGTTTATTTTGCCTGAAAGGAACCTGGAGCAATTGTGCCTGTTTACCATTTGGCAATGCCCTTCGTTTTTATTGACTCTGCACTGCTGTGATGGAGATAGACACAGCAAACTCTAGCATTATTTTCTTTGTCATTACTGGAACAGTTGTAGATTTTCAAGGTAATGAAGATAAAACTGTTATCATAGTATTACACTCACATATTATATTCAAGACTTTGTCAGCAGTTCCCTGTGTTCAGAGGTTTATAATTCACAGAATCACAGAGGCCAAAGAAAGAACCTCAGTGGTCAGCAAGCCCAAACCATGCCTAGAAATCCATGTCCTCTATGTACCCAAGAAGGGTACAGTCTTTGTTAGAATACTCCAATGAAGGGAAAACTCACCATCTCCCAAAGCAGCAGATTCTATCTTTTTACTGCTCTAATTGTTAGGAAGCTTTTCCTCAAATCCAGCCTAAATTTCGTTTGCTCTGGATAGAAATGTCATACAAATTCATCAGGCTGAAGATAATATTTTAAATCTTTGTTAGTGCTCCAATTGTGTGGATATGGGCACTTAGAATATAGTACTAATTTCTCTTTAGTTTTGTACTTGTAGATCACAACGTTTTCTTTTTTTCAACAATCCAATTTGTTTATCACATTTGTTTATCACATAAACAAATGTAAAAGAGTCTAACAAGATTGTTTTTTAACCAGTGGGGTCATACCAGTGTTTAAAAGATAGTGTTAAATGTAATGAACGAAAATGAGGTCCTATACATAAAGAGTTGGATTTTGAAAGAATTCTCTGTCTACTATTGTTTCCATTTTAATGTAATGGTTCCTCTTTTACACATCTATTGGTAGGCCTTCTTCTGGTGCCAAAGCTCAGAATGGACACAGGCTAGCAACAAATGCTATGGACAGAAGAAAAAGAAATCTACTTTTGGAGCTATATTTGGCAAAAAGGGGGAACATAAAAAACAGGACTGTTGCTCAGGGTAGATGGGGCAATGCTAATGGATGACAGAGACAAAACAGAATGAATCAACTTTGATTTTGCAACTGTTTCCTCTACCACTGTCAACTAAAGTCTTATTCTAATGTCTCATGGCATGGAGATGACTCTAGGTTCTCAAAAGTTACACGAGTGAAAGACAAATTCTGGAATGTCTGGCCAAGCTGGATATCCTTCAAGTGTGGGCCCAGTAATGGATTGGACTTCTGTTAACTATAAGACTGATTTAGAGGTTAACTACAGAGTAACAAAAATTTTGGCTGCATATCTTGAAGATTTTATGTTATTATAGAAGGGCTGCTATCTGCTTCAGTAGATGAAATTACAGATTCCTGAAGTAATGAGGTATTTATCTGCCAAGGAGAAGCATCATTAACTGGAAATAGAACAAAAATATGGTTAACAAAGGATTGTCACCCAAGATGGATAAGAAGATAATGAGAATATTCAGCCGCTCTTGATGAGTTTAAGTTATCAAGCCCAGAGAAAATACATCCCAGGGTCCTGAAAAAAGTGGCCTATGTGATTGCTAAGCTATTGTCATTGATCTTTGAAAGATCATAGAAAATGGAGGATGTGCAATAGGACTGGAGAAGGGAAAATATTTTTCAAATTCAGATTTTCAAAGCAAGGAAGATAGTAGAGTCTAGAAATGATAACCCAGGAAGATTAATAATTAGTTACTGGTGACATTTCATCTAGAATATATGCTTAAAATGGATTTGTAAGCATTTAAAAATAGGCCAGGCTAGACTAACTTCATATCCGCTTTTGACAGGATCTCTGTATTGATAGAGCAGGTGAATGTTACGTGATTTGTTTCAGCAAAGCATTTGATAAAGTCTCTCATGTAAGCCTTGTGGATAATATAGACAGACTGGGGATAGATGATAACATTAAGTTGGATTTAGAGCTGGTTGAATGATTGAGTCCAAAGCATATGTTAATGGCTTATTGTCAACTTGGAAGGTCTTGATGGAGAATGCCAGTGACTAGTCCTTGACCAACCTTACCTTTGTTGCTGAACATTTTTATTAGCGACTTGTTTGAAAAACTAGAGTACATGCTTACCATATTTGCAAAATATGCTTAAACTGTGAGGCATGGGAAACATATCGGGTAACAGAATCAGGGTTACATGAAACTCTCTAAAGGCTGGGATACTGGGCAAGCAAATGGAATGAAATCTAGTCAGGATTAAGATACAGTCTTATGGTTAGGATCAAAAAACTCAACCTCACAAGTAAAAATAGGGAGACTAGGGAGCAGTCATTTCAAAAAAATACAATACTCTTAAGTTCAAAGTGAATTGTCCAAGTATAGCACAAGTTCATGGATAGAGTGTCTGTAACGCAGGAGGAGATAGTACCTCTCTATACTCTGCTGTGGTAAAATCATAATTGGAGTATTACGTTAAGTTATGGGTACCACATTTTAGGAAAAGTACTGACAAGCTATGTTTTTCCTAAAGAGATGTAACCAGCATGGTGAGGAGCCTTGAGATAATGTCATGTAAGGATCAGTTGAAGGAATTAGGTATGTTCTCTGAGGAAGAGGAAAATAATAACTAACCTTCACATAACATCTATTATGTTTCAAGCAGTGTTAAGTGCCTTACAAATATTATTTCATTCAAATCAACAGCCCTATGAGATATGTACTACAGGTATCATCATCGCATTTAAATATACACATGGGGTGGGTATTACATGATGATAGTAATTCATATTTATATGGTGTTTTAGTGTTTGTAAAGCATTTTACATATGTTATATCATCCCAGTCAACAACCCCATGATGTAGATATTGTGAATATCATTATCTTCTTTTTCAAATGAGGAAAATTGATGCTAAAAGTTGTTAACTTCCTTGCTTACAGTCACCAGATAGTATTGTGACAGATGAGATCTGAACCCACCTCTTCCTAACTGCAAGTCTATTGCTCTGTCCCCCGTACCATGCTGCCTCTGATTAATGATCTACAAGTATTTGAAGAGAAGTTCTGCTTATGCTACTTGGCCTGAGAGGGAATAACTAGGAGTAAATGGGTAGAAATTAAAGAGAGATTGATTTTGGCTCAATGTAAAGAAAAAGTTCTACTAATTAGAGCTATTGAAACCTGCAATGGGCTGCTTTGATAAATCAAGGATCTCTTTGTATTTGAATTCTTCAAGCAAACTCTGATAGCCTCTCATTGAGGATGTTGTAAGAGAAGATTATTGCCCATATATGGATTGGATTAGACAGCCTCTGAGGTTTCTTTTAACTCTATGATTCTGTGGCTTTCCATGTCTAAAATGGATCTAAAGGCCTGGAAAGAGTCTCTTTTTTTTGTAACCTGTTAACTTAGAAAAGTTTTTAACTGACCCATAGAATTTTCACCAGCCTTTTGCACAGTGACCAGCACTAAGCATGAAATGTATGGATAATACTGATGTCATGGGCCATGATTTCATTTTTTTCCATTATAATTTTCTCCTTGTGCTTCATTTTTTCATAGAGGTGACCCTGGATGGGTTTCCTAAAAATAAGTCAATGAAGCACAGCTTATAGAAAGTCCTGCCAAACTGTAAAAGTACATTTGGACCTAGCAACAAATTGTTATCCTAGGAGCAGACTAACAGTGTTAAAAGGTTAGCCACTAAGTCATGAACTGCTTTACCCCAAGAACACATAAAACCATCTACTAAAGTCTAGAGGGAATGTAGTCTAGACTGTGGAAGGATTGCACACATCGATAAGATCACAGACAGTTTTTAAGTATTTTCTGTCCCCACTTATCCCTCCCCTATTCTTTTAGTGTCCTGAACCTACAGATGGGTTGGGGCCGCAGGAGGGAGGGAACGGGCAAGGGATCACATTTGTGACTGGATCCATTAAGGGCACAATATAATTTGTTATCTGCTCTACAACATACAGTGTCAGAAAGTTTCCTGGACCACTCAGCTAGTATGTGTCAAAATCAAGAATTGAACCTATATTTTCCTTACTCTGAGGTCAGTTTTCTATCTACTGTATCATTTCTACCTTTAATAGATCTGAACCTATATAGACCATACAAGATTAGAACTGGGATTTATCTTCTAGCTGAACTGCTTTAGTTTACAGATGAGGAAAGTGAGGCCCAGCGAGTAAGTGACTTACCCAAATCAAAACACTAGTAAATGGCAGAACCAGGACTAAACTTCACATTTCCCATCCTTGATTCAAGGTTTTTTCTTCTAGATAGATCAGTCTGACTCTTCTGAGCTAAATGGAATACTTGGGCTAAGGGTCCTTATATGCTTCAGCGGAGAATTGTGAGAGATAATGAGTTAATAGCTATGATGATCTGTGAAATAAAAATGCTACAGAAATACCAAGTGTTCCTGAGATTTACATTTTTGTGAACCAAACATACTATCTCCCTGCCCAAAAGATTCATAAGAATACTTAACACCCATCTATGTACCAGATGGATCATAATGACAGATGATGGGTCCTTCTTAACCCTTACGTTCTGTTTTCAGAAACCACATTTCAAAACAATTCTAGTTCTTTGTTAAGAATTATTGTGTAAAAGCTTAGTATACACCCTAAAATTTTATCAGCTAGGACATTAGAAAGTTAAATGAGTCATTTATTCATGAATACACCTGATATACCTACAGACATGGCAGCAGGTTGATGATGACACTATCAGAAGGCTATGTATGTTTAGCAAGTCTTAAATATATTTCTATATAGTTGTAATCTAATTGTTATGGTATATAGGATTGTTAGGATGTATAGGATATGGTTCAATATCTGTAAGTATTTACAAAAGCCCCATGATATAGAGAGATCAGAATATGTTCATATGATCAGAATATAGAGAGATCAGTATATAGTCATAGAGAACAATGTAGAATGAGAATCAAAATTAAATAATTACTAGTTCCTGTGGAAGAGACTTTGGTGGAGAGAGGGTAAAAGAAAAAGAAGAAGAAAGAGGGGGGGAAAAACTTATTTTGAAAGCATTATAACCTCACTTAAAAAAAAAAAGGTAGGATGCCCTAGGAAGACATAGTGATCCTCTTTTCTAGCGAAAGTAGTAGCAACAGGCTCATGGTAGGGGTCCAGGTGGCCCCACCAATTACGAAATCCCCAGAATTGTAAAATGTATATTTATCATCTCATGTCAAAATATTCATTTTAATATTCAAACATTTATGCCACATAACAAACTGTAACCATATGTTTATTTGTTATATTATACCACTATAACATAAATAAATATTTACAGAAAAGTAATTCAGTCATAACAATATTAGAAATGGTTCTTTTTTCCTAATTTGCTTTTTAAGGAGAAGACATCAGACACATAGAAACTCATTTGAAATGATGTTAAATTTGTTAGATGTTGACAAGAGCCAAGGAGTTCAATATTTTAAGGCTGACACTCCCCCTTTTAACTAATGTTGTTTTATTTATTTTTTCCCCCAATAGTGTACATTAAAGATGGAGTGTTATCTCAGCTTGGAATTTTTTGGCTTTATGTCACAGTTTTAGCTTTATTTGAATGCACTATTCACTATTTAATAAAGATGAGTTACACTGTTGAGCTTTCATTTAAGCAGACATTTTGGTATATATCCCTCTTTTTTTTCCCAAAGCTCATTGGGGTTTTTGGTTTGGTTTCTGTTTTTTTTTTTTTAATACAGAGAAATTTTAGACTTTTAAAATATTTTTCAACAGATTCAATTCAAATATCATAGTTAAATGGCAAGAATAATTAATTGAAATACAGTATAGAAATATCTGGAATATGTTATTCTTTTTTTTATAAAATGTCTTATATAACTTATCAACAGCCATCATTGAAATAAGTGAAAATAAAATTCAAGTGCCCTCGTTTATAAACACTACTTCAATGTAGAATTTGACACCTGAGACTAGACATAGACCTACATTCAGGAGATAGGAAATTAGGACAAAGCATTGACTTTTTCCTTTAACATGTCAGGAGATTGCCTCGAAGAACTCTTTACCCAGATGGATAAGCTAGCAAAATTTTATATCTGAAATGAGAAAGAATCTTTTCTTGATTAACATTGTTGACTCAGTTTCCTAATTTTTGACATTATTTTTTTATTTCTCATAAGCATGTTAATAATGTAGCATTAAACTCCACTGTTTTTAACATATATTTTTTAGCATATATCTTAGGAACAAATTCCCTCATATGTTAAGTCGTGGTATAGCATTTCATCTGTGTGGTGCTAGAACTAGATATTTTTTAAGTTACCAATATGAATATAGTTCATGAAAGCTCATAATCACTGTTTTCCCAAAGCAACTTTAGCTCTGTTCTCTTTACCCCACTTTTTTTTTCTCTCAAGAACATGTAATTGAAAGTGGTGGAACACCATTGCTGTCATGAAATTTAGTATGTTCTACTCAAATCAGGGATTTATATTAGACATCTGTTTCAGGATCACAGGTTCTGAAATCATTGAGCAATGCCCTGATTTCTTGGGGGTGTGGAAGTGTAGGAGGGGGGGTTATTTGTTTTTTTGGTTGGTTTTTTCCCCTACTGGTAGAAAAGAGGATGGTTGCTTTCATTTTATTCAGTTATTATTGTCTCTAATTTGAGTAGCAAAGTATCTGTGGCCTCGATATCAAATGACTTAAAATTTATTTTCATTATTAATTGATTGAATCTCATTTTGAAAGAGTTTTCCTCTTTTAATGAGAACCTTCTATTGTTGATTTGTTGTATCTATATAAAATTTATTTTCCCTAATATAATATCTGATGTGTCAACCTTGAATTACTGGACAACTTGAACCTTTCTTGTACAAATGAATCTGTCTTACATCCTGTGTCAAGGTTTGAACTTTCCAAATTATGTATTTCAGACATTGAGAAAGAAGGGACTTAATGGTTGTGACAGTCCAGACCCTGATGCAGACGATTCAGTAGGTCACAGCCCTGAGTCTGAGGACAAGTACAGGAAAATTAATGAAGACATTGATCTAATGATCAGCAGGCAGAGATTGTGTGTAAGTACCGAGAACGCCCTTCGTTTTTTTTTTACTTCTGATATTTCTCTGAACCTGGCAGGCATTGAACAAGAAAGAAAACAAAGGCTGTGAAAGCCCCGATCCTGACTCCTCTTATGCACTCACCCCACGCACTGAAGAAAAATACAAAAAAATTAATGAAGAGTTTGATAATATGATCAAGAGTCATAGAATTCCTGTAAGTACCAAAGGGAGATGAGATGACTGGTCTGCTGACAACTGCTGCAGTAACAAACCTTAACCCCTTCAGTTCTGGCTTACTCGAGTCAGTATCTGAGAGAAAAACAAAAAGCCGCCCAAGTAAAAATAAAACTAAACTTATGTAGTATTTTCAGACTTGCAAAGTGCTTCATATATCTATATATCATCTCATTGCCGACGATAGCTCATTTTCAGAGTTATCTCCTGAATATGAGCATTCTTTGATTTGAAGTTATTTTGTTGGAAATAGTAGAGGTTTAGGAAGCACATTTTGGTACTGAAGACTCACAAGAAAGAAATAGGGATGTGACCTATGACTACTACATTGTCATGGGGTGCTTCTGGATGCAGAAACACCCTCTACCAAAATAGATTAGTACCTGTCCTGTAACGTTTAATCTTAGAAAGCTGCCTAGAACACTGAAAGGTTAAGTGATTTTCCCAGGATCACGCAACCAGCATATATCAGAATAGGGACTTGAGCCCAGGTCTTTCCTGACTCTGAAGCTGACTCTTGATACCCTATACAATGCTGCCTCTCCTACAAGGAAGTTAAAAGTTAAATACAACATCCCCCTGACTCTTCTACCATGAAATGTACTCCATAAAATACATGACTCTTCTACCATAAAATGTACATCGTTAATATGATACATTGAAGGAAAACACTGGAAATCTTCCTGGGAACAAGTTGAAAATATTTTCAGTGTTCGTGTGTAACCAGAACACATGCAGGACTAAAATTCTCTCAACTCACCTAACAAATACATCACACAAACATTTTTCTCCTAATGAGATCAGATCCTGGGTCTCTATTCTAAGTTCAGTAACAGCACTGAAGGGTTAAAGCTATTTGCTCGCTGCAGAGAAACAGACTGCATGAAAACCTCATAGTAAAATTTGCACCTGTCTGTGTGCTGGGGTGACGTTACAGCTTGATCAGGAAATTTGCTTCGCCGACATCACCATTTTCCATGCTTTAACATTTGGCTAAATTTTGTCTTAACTAAGTCAAAATCTCTAACAGTCAGTCATATGCCTTGCCAGATACTTGAGAAATAACTCTGCATGTGCTATTTTGTTTACATACAAAGGAGAAGCAAATACATGCCCTGATTAAATATTGTCACTATCCAAATAATGTTAAGTTTGTGATATAAACTGATGAAATTCAAAGCTGACATGCTCTTTTGAATGTCTCTTGTTAATGTCACAACCTTAATCTTATTTAAACTTTACAGGTGGTAATTAATTTCTCTTAAAAAGTACCTTTTCATTTAACAGTAGCAGCCTTAACCTGAAGAAGGAGATAGACTGGTCTCCATAGTGAGAACGTGCTAGACAATTAGTATCTATTAATGCCTATTCTAGAAGAAAAATTCCAAACCAAATAAGTTCTTAACTTAATTAGTAGATATTTTAAATCATATTTATCATATCGATGCTTGTTGAATTCATATTTGGTTAGATTTTATGTCAACAGCAGTTTTTATCTAGTTGGATTTATACTGTATATTAAGAGAATATAAAGTATCCTAAGTTTTAAGATGTTCTAAAAAAAAAAAACTACTTATAGCAGCTTTGTGGTAGGAACTTTACCAAGTATAGTTCTCCGTATCAAATGAAGGCATGGAAAATGCCAGTCTTCAGAAATGTTGAATTTGACTAGCTATCCATAAAATCAATCCTGCTTTAGGGAAAGAACACTAGAGGTCCAGAGTTTGTCATTCTTTGGTTTGTCATTCTTCTACCCACTACAGTATCAGTTATATGCTGAACATAGAGAAGTTTTGAATTGTCTAATACCAGTTTCAGGGAGATTGTGAGAGGTTTACTTGTCAAAGGAGCAATTATCCTACTCTAGCAAAGGATAATGTGCTAATCCCTGTTTGGGTGTACCTTTTCCTTCATCCTCTATTTCCTGTATACATTTTCTGTTTAGAAAACTCCTGGACACAGCCTGTTTGGTGATTGCGTAAAGTAAACCCTGATAAGCAGCATTACTTAGAATCACTTTGTTGCTTTCTGTATAGGTGGGGATGTACTTCATCTCTAAAGATGCAAACAGTAGTTAAAATATCTCTGTATTCCTTCACTACACATCTTCCTTTCACACACAGAATAAAAAACCATGTTGCATAATTTCTCAAAAGGTCCAGTAATTGATAGTACAAGAATCAAAATCAAATTTGATTAATTCAAAAAAATATTCATTAAATATATTCTATGTTCAGGGTACTGTGTGTGCTAAGTGCTAGGTAATTTCACTATTTACTCTATGTATACATGTTGTTTCCCCTGATAAAAATAAAGTTTCTTATTTTTGTCTTTGTATCACTGGTATCCAACAAGGTGCCTAGAAAACAGTAGGTACTAAATAAAAGCTTATTGATTGGTTGATGAAGATGAAGGCAATGTGGCCATAGTCATCAAAGAATTTATAATTTAGTTTTGTAAAACCTGTCTTAATCTGTCCCCTCCTCTCTATTCACAGTTACACTATAAGTCCTAGTTAGCATTCATCTTTACTATTTATTCTAATTGCCTCTGAATAAAGCTTCCTACTTCCATTCCTTCTAACCTTCAGTTCATCCTTCACACTGCTATCAAATTTTTCCTCCATCAATACAGATGTGATCATGTCATTACATTATTCAAACTTCTTTAGTGGCTTTGTGATGCTTTCCAAAAGAGCTTCAAACTCCTTAGCCTGATTTTTGTGATCATCCACAGTATTCAGTCATACTTAACTCTTTGTGACCCCATTTGGGGCTTCCTTGGCAAAGATACTGAAGTGATTTGCCATTTCCTTCTCCAGTTCATTTTACAGATGAGGAAACTGAGGCAAATAGGGTTGAATGACTTACCCAGGGTCACACAACTAGTAAGTGTCTGAGGCCAAATTTGAACTCAGGAAGATGAGTTTTCCTGACTCTAGGTCTGACACTGTGCCACCTAGCTGGCCACCCTATTGGTCCAACCTTATTTCACACTACTACTACTACTACTACTACTACTACTACTACTACTACTACTACTACTACTCCTACCATTAATGCTGCTTCAACTACTGCTGCTACTACTACTACCACCGCTTCCACCACTCCATACACTCACACACATACACATACATCACACACAAAACAAATTGGACTACTTGCCATAAAAATATATTCCACTCTGTCCTGTTTGTGTGTCTTTACTCTCACTTCCCTCTATTCCAGGAACTACCCTCCTCCTCCCCCTAGTCTTTACTTATTGAAATTCTGTTCCTCTTTTAAGGATACTCAAGCTAAAATTCCAGTTCCTCCATGAAGTCCTCCCTCATATCCCCACCAGTACCCATTAAAAATGGTCCTTCATTCCTCGGAGTCAGTCAATCAACAAACATTTATTAGGCACCTACTTTGTGCTAGGCACTACACTGAGTACTGAAGACACAAGAAAGACAAAAGACAGTCCTTGCTCTCAGTGAGCTGCCAGTCTAATGGGGGAAAACACCATGCAAACAATTCTGTATAAACAAGATACGTACAATATACTCTAGAGGGTAATCAGCAGAGGGAAGTTGTTAGCCTTAAAGTGGGTCAGGAAAATCTTCTTGGGCAATGTGGGATTTTAGTTGGGACTTAAAGGACCCCAAATATATCTTCATTTTTTGCTTTCCTTCTGCACGTATCATGTATCATGTTATGTGATAGGTCTTTATGTAGGCACGCTTCCTCCTGGTAGATTGTGAGCTTCGTCAAGAAAGTCACAATTAAAATAAATGAAATAAGACCACATCTTATCTGATCTTGGTTTGTCCTGCAGCATATTAAACATTTAATAAATATATGTGGAAGTTATTAGGTAAGACTGGTACACAAATATAGATTGTAATCTGTATCAGAATATGCTAAGTATATTGAAGAGATACAAAACAAAACACTGGGAAAGAATTTAGGAATGAGTAGAGAACTTTCACCTGGGGTTTTTTAAGGGAACTCTTCATGGAGATGATAGCACCTAAACTGAGCCTTAAATGATAAGAGAATTTCAAAAACAGAGAGAAAGTGGGGGGAGGGGAGCAATTTGAGGCATGCAGTATAGTTTAAGCATTAAAATAGAAAAAGGCAGCAAGAGACAAAAAAAAAAAGGTTATTTATCAGTTCAGCTAGGTCCCTACATTCAGGGGGCTAGAAGAGCAACCATTGAAGAAGATGGATGAGGTTCAGAGAGGTAGAAAGAGAACCACGGGAATATACTATTGTCAGAGATAGGAGCAAGGTGACACAGTGGATAGGGCACTGGCACTGGAGTCAGGAGGACCTGAGTTTAAATGTGGCCTCAGACACTTACTAGCTGTGTGACCCTGGGCAAGTCACTTAGCCCCTTTTTGCCTCAATCCACTGGAGAAGGAAATGGCAGACCACTCCAGTATCCTTTCCAAGAAAACCCCAAATGGGGTCACAATGAGTCAGCCACTATTGAAACAAATAAATAACAAGATGTTGTCATCACGGAAGCTACAGAAGGAGAGGATTTCAAGAAGGAGGTCAGATACTGAGTAGATGTCAAGGAAGATGAGGCCTGGAAAAAAGATCATAGAATCAAATGATTAGGAGATCACTAGGAGTCTTAACAGTTACGGTAGAACAGTGAAGATGGAAACCCGCCTCAGTGAGTTTTATCAGCCCAGCACTTTGCCCTGTACCTTGCACGTCATAGGAGCTTAATAAATATTTGTTGAATGAAAGCTGAGTTGAATGTGAACATCACAGCCCACTGACAAAACTGTGGAAACAAACAACACAGTTGCTTTGTTACTTTAGTACATCTTTTAGCTTCCATAGTACAAAGGGCCATGTTTTTGTCTAATGCTTCCATTGTTGTAGAATCTTTCTTTACGTACAATGTTTTGGGAAGTTCCCACAGCTGCTAAAATGTTCAAAGCAGTGTCAAGTATGATCTTCTTTGTGTAAATGAACCCAACTTTTTTAAAAACTCAAAAGGACTATTTTTTTCAACTTCAAAGACCCAACCTGAACAACTCTCCTTTAAAGGAAATTTTTTTTTTCATTTTAGGTTCTTACTTATATCATAGAATTTATGTGGATACCTAGGACCTAGCATCCTGCCAACATTTTCAATTGTATAAAAATGAACTCTTTTACAGAGGATCTCTCATTTCTTGAAAATTCACAAATTATATTGGGATGTATTGAGCTGATTTGGGGATTACTACTTTTTCTGGAAAAACAAAAGGATTTGTTAGGTTTTGTACAGAAATCATTACATCAAAAAGAAACAACCACAGTTAAGGAAAAACAAGTCAAAATAGAGTTAAGGACCTACTACTCAGATGCTCATGTAAGTAGTAACTACTTTATGAGTAGAATACTTTAGATGTTGTTGTTGAGCCATTTCAGATTCTTTGCGACCCCACTTAGGATTTTCTTGCCAAAGGTCCTGGAGTGGTTTGACAATTCCTTCTCCAGCTTATTTTACAGATGAAGAAGCAAGGCAAATAGGGTTAAGAGACTTGTCCGAGACCGCAAAGCTAACAAGTGTTTGAAACCAGATTTACTCATAAAGATGAATGTTCCTGATTCCAGGCCTGGCATTGTATCCACTGTGCCACCTAACTGCCTTGAGTAGCATACTACATGTGAGTAAACCACATACTCACAAATCCTTTAGTAGCAACATCGCATACCCAAATAACTATGAGTCCCAGAGTGCTTCCTTTTGAACTTTTAAGGACAAGGGATGCAGGACTGGGGGAAGAAGCAATTTCAAAATGCTTTTTAACTGTATATAATCCTTGCCCAAATAACATAAAGTAAAAGGAAAAGTATGTGAAAGATGATATTTAATCAGGTATTAGAAGGTGATTTTGGAATTTTTTTTTTAAATGCTACTCAGTCATCCAAATTTTTTTAGATTGAGGAGGTAAATGATACATTAAAATCATCATGACTTCTTTAAAAATTTTAAGTCTAAGAGAATTTCCTGCTTATTTAAAATAGAATTTGTAGCAAAATTGGAAAAATAGAGGTTTTTGTAAATGTGTACTGATAACCTTTTAATCTTTATTACTTTTGAATACTTCGTACAGTGAGGAGAATAAAAACATATCAATACTGTATTCTCATCAGCCCAGATTTCCCTCTTTGATATGATCTGTCCCCTATATTGAGTGCTCGGCATATTGGGGGCTTGGCTACACTCTCCTTATAAGTTTACAGAATTTTTTCAATCTTGTTACTCTACTACTTTATGTATTTTTATATTTTTTAAAAATGTCTTCTAATATCTTTGATTTGAGAGAAAGAACAAAGGGAAAAGGACTGAATTGCTAAGCAAAGGATCATGAACTAGTATTCACCCTTCATTAAAAAAAATACAATCATAAAGGTGTAGAATTCGAGAGAATCTTTGAGATTATTTCCTTCGAATTTTCACACATAACCCATTTTGCTAATGAAATGAGCTAAAGAGATAAAGTTAATTGCCTAAAATTACACAACTAGCTTACTAGCTTAATCTAGACCTACCTCATCCTAATTCTTTACTTCATTTTCTTTCCATGACACCATGCTTTTCAGTTGAATCATTTTTAGCTTGTAATTTTACCTCTTACTTTAATATGTTTAATTCATGATACAGATATGAAAATGAAAGAAGTAATAGAGAAGGTGTGAAAGAGGTCAACTCAAACATTCATTGCATATCTCGTCAATTCATGAATTCAAAATTCCCAAAGTATGCCCTCATAACCAAGTGATACCTATTTCTGATCTGTGGAGTGTTATCCCAATACTCAAATCATAGCTGTTTCATAGTGATTATCTTCAAAACTATCCTAAATGCCTAATTCTGAATAATTACTGGGGGAGGGCAAGGAGGGATTGACCAAACTACTTAGAGCATCTTGAACTTACTAGACACTTGTGAAATGGGCATCTTCTTTGAATGTATAGTCATAACCAACTACCCTTTACCCTGATAAGACCCAGTCAGCTTTCAGAAAATCAGTATTTTTATGGTCCTTGGGCTATCATGAGATAGTAATTGCATATTTATTGGTAGTTATAATGAGCCATTATTAGCATGCTGCTAAAAGTATTTTTAATGAAAATAACCACAGGAAATCAGCTCTTAGTAAATATGGGGGTGAGAGAGAAGAAGTAGGAGGAGGAGGGGAAGAAGAAAGGACAGGTGCATGGATATCCATCTTTGGACTTTATTCTTTCCAGGGTCAAAGTAACTCCCAGATAATAAGATCGACACAGTAGAGGACAGATGAATAAGATTTCACTTAATGCATTATTTCTGCACAAATAATCCTGCAAAAGTTTATGTACATCCCAAAGGGATTCTTTCTCTGTCAGACAGTTCCATGGGCATGGGAGAGAATGACTATGTGTGCCAGTGAATAAATCCAGCACGTTTTTACTGACAATGATAAATGACCTTGGTAAATATTCTTACTCAGAAAGATTGCAGTTTTATCCCTATCCTATACATAAGAAGGACAGTTCCATCCTGATACTTTTCTTTTAAAGTCAAGTCTATCTACTGCAAATTAGAGCAGAATCCCATTATACCTACATCATAAGTTTTCTGAGTTAAAAGTGGGAAAGATACATCATTGTAAATTTGAACATTATTGAACCCTCAGTATAACTGATTCTCTGGTATACAGAGATGTACCATAGAGTGGGGACTACTTTACTATACATACACCTGCCATTAAGATGTGGGGCTCTAAAATGGCAAAGTTCTTTAAATTTTAATTTTTCATAGAATCATATCAGAAAGGGATCATGGTGGTCATGAGTCCCAACCTGCTCATTTTACTAATGAGAAAACTAAGGTTGACAGGTTTCCTTGCTCAAGGTCATTCCTCTAGTAAGTATCTGAAGTGGAACTCAATTTCAGACTTTCCTGACCATCACTGTATCCACTGTATCCACTATACCAGAATGACTCTCCAAAGATAAAAGTTATACTTTGTTGATAAATATAGAACCTTAAAATTGATATTTGGGAAATAAATTGAGAGGCTATGTGTCATAATATAGTATTGGACTTGGAACCAGGAAAACTAACATTCAGATTCCAACTCTGATACTTACTAGCTATGTAACCATGGGCAGGCAACTTAACTTCCCTGGGTCTCAAGAGACTGGCTAAACCTACTAAGGTGTCGATAAATTGTGGGCTATGGTGGTGGAGGGAATTCTCACACCTGCAAAATCATAAAGTTTTACTATGGTGATGTAATCATTTAAAATTAAACGAAATTTAAATTAAATTTTAAAAAATTAAATAAAACCTTCAACTTTAATGTCTATATGTAGCAGTAGAGAACAAGGACTACTGGGAGTCATGTTTAAGTTTCTTTTCCCCTTTGACAGCTGGTAGACTTTGAGGAGTTACCACCAAAATAAATGTTCTACCTATTCCATCCTGGTCTCAACGGATGGTTCTTCTTAGGGAGGAATTAGAATAAATACCATTTGGTATCTTGATTGGTAAAAAAGAAATTTTATTCATCTATGCCTATTTCTTCTATGACACACTGTTTTACTTGGAAAAGTCATGTTGCTTTTTCAATGCGTACTAAGCTTTGGGAATGTGTTATTCTTGTGGTATGTCATCAACTAATGAAGTTTCTTATTTCAATGTAAAAACAAGCATGGCGTCTTTCTAAAGTAATGTGTCATCTTTCCAACTGACCACAAGATAAGGTCTACTAAAAGTAATTTTAATAATCTTGCTGCTATAAACTTTCACCCTCTTCTGAATAATGAGGACTCAAAGAGTTAAGAAAGAAAGGAGTTATAATACCACTGTCAGGCCCTTGGAGACAGGAAGAATAAAGCATTATAAAGACTGTGGGACATTGAAGGGCATATAAGATCAAATGATAAGAAATGGACAACAGTGCTATTATAGAACAGTCGTGAGATTTCAGAATTATCCTAGGCTAGACAAAATTAAATGTAGGATTTAAAGAGAGAGAGAAAAATACTTCAATTCTTCTCCATTTATATCTCTATCTACATGTGTATTTTCTATTATATAATGCTCATTTGAGATTGTTTGAAACAAAACTCCTTGTGTAAAAATTATTTATAGACTATTATATATATTTCCATTTTAAGACTATATTGTGTGAGAGTATGTGTGTATCTATATACACACACACACACAAATATATATATATATATATATATATATACCATAATATATATGAGATATATAAAAGAAATACACATATGTTTGTGTATATACATATGTATGGGTGTATGTATGTATGTATATCCATCCTCTGACACTTTTGTTGTTCAGTCATTTTAGTCGTGTTTGACTCTTTCTGACCCCATTTGGGGTTTTCTTAGCAAAGATCCCAGAGTGGTTTGCCATTTCCTTCTCCAGCTCATTGGATAGATGAGGAAACTGAGGCAAACAGTGCAAAGTGACTTGTCCAGGATCATACAGCTAGTAAGTGTCTGAGTTCAGATTTGAACTTAAGAAGATGAATCTTTCTGACTCCAGACCTCGTTCTCTATCCCATTGAGCCACCTAGCTGTCTATGGCAATGTACACAATGCAGATTTTCATTTCACATGTAAAAAGATGCTGTAAATTACTCAAGAGGCACAAGTGTGTGCTTCTTAAATATATTATCTAAAGCTGTTAGTATCTGGATAATTCAAAACAGAAAAGTAGCATCACACAAAATGATATTGTTTATAAAATTTCCCCAAAAAAGAGAGAAAAATCAAGATTTGGGGCTTTATCCTAATTAGCACCACTACATGGCATCACTTTACTAGATAATTACATAATTGTAACCTCTCTCTAGGTGATATAGAATTATAGATCTTCCCATCCTGTCCATAGTAATATAGTTTGTGATATGATGAGTAAAGTATGTTCTAAAGCCATTATAAGCCACCACCACCCTAAATTTGAAATGATTAGCTAGTACATAGCATTTGTACTTCTGTACATTTAAATGCACCCTTCTTTCATCTGCTCTCTTTGTAGTTATTTTCAAAAGACAAAATTTCTCCAAATGTAATTACACATATATGCTGTTAACATGCCAGTAGATAACTTTGTGTTATTAAAATTTCTGAATAAATATGTTTTTAAAAGTAATTACATTAAAATTTCTCTGGTGCGGATCATAGACCTCACGTCCCTATGGACAATGAAGCCATCACCATCCAGTAACTTTGATCTTGCAATCATTTGTAATTTCTGATTAAGATATCACAAATGAACAATTATAACTTGTGACTTTGTTGAATGGAATAAAAAAAGAAGATAAAATCTAATGAAGTGGGTTTTTGTTTTAGAAAAAAGTGAAACAATTTATAACATTCACAAAAAAATGTATTAACTATATTAAATCAATTTATGATTTTACCATCTTAAAAGCCTTTCTTAATGGTCTAAGATGTAACTGTATAGTAATTTATTCTCAAACCAAAAAAAAAAGCTTTTTAAAGAGCTTTAACCACAAGCTACAAAATATTTGAATTAAAACAGAAAACTTGTACTTTTATGACTATTGACCTTCTGTACTATTCTTGTCTCTTCTCCTTCTTATGTTCATACAGGCTGTTCCACCACCCAACTTTGAGATGCCAGTTTCTATCCCAGTGTCCAATCACAACAGTTTGGTGTATAGTAATCCAGTCAGCTCACTGGGCAACCCCAACCTTTTGCCACTGGCCCACCCTTCTTTGCAGAGAAATAGTATGTCTCCTGGAGTGACACATAGGCCTCCAAGTGCAGGTAACACAGGTATGTACTGGCAAATATTGAATGTCAACAAATAATTTTTAAGAGGCTACTTTTAGCAAAGCGTTATGGTATTTGATTTACTTTGTACCAAGGCGAGGTGCCATCTCATCAATTCTAACATTATCCAAGTTATTAAGAGAAAAAATCAGAAGCCAAACCATTTCTAAATTCTATGCAGTATAAATCTGTGATATGTTTATGTTGGAGTCTTTAGAAAGAATGCTTTGTAGAAAGTACTTTTGAATCTGCTTGGGCCTATGGATCTGCATTATAAGAAATTAAGCACTTTATTCACATTTTTAAATAAATTTCCTACAGAATGTCTAACTAGGTAGCCCATAAAGTCTAAGAAAACATTTGTTACCTGTTAATTGTTTCTACTGTTTCAATTTTTAAAAATGCACAAAATGTACCCATGTATACCTCTTTCTAGTTTATAGAAATTTAATTGAATTTCACATTTGACAACATTAAAACTAATCTTAAAATGCAAACATTTTAAAAGTACATTTTTTTGGTTTATTTTATTTATTTAATATTTTTAGCTTACATCATTCATTTCCACAAGATTTTGAGTCACAAATTTTCTCCCCGTCTTTCCCCTACCCACTGCCTCAAAACAGTGATCCCACTGTATACCCCCTCCCCCAATCTGCTTTCTCCTATATCCTCCTCCATCACCCCACTGACTTTCCAGTCGGGCAAGATGGATTTCCATACCCCAGTGCCTGTATACCTTATTTCCCAGTTGCACGTAAATAATAATAATAATAATAATAATAATAAAACATATGTATATATATATTTTAAACATTTGATTTTAAAACTTTAAATTCTAGATTCTTTCCCTTCGTCCCTCATCACCCATCCCCATTGGGAAGACAAGCAATTCAATACAGGCTGTATATGGGTAGTTAAGCAAAACATCTCCACACTGGACATATTGTGAAAGACTGACTATATTTCTCTCCATCCTATCCTGCCCCCCACTTGTTCTATTCTCTCTTTTGTCCCTGTCCCTTTACAAAAGTGTATGGTTCTAATACCCCTCCCTCCCAACCTGCCTTCCCCTCCATCATCCCCACTTTCATCCCCTTCCCCCCTACTCTCCTGTAGGGCAAGATACCCAATTTAGAGTGTATATCATTCCCTCCCTAAGCCAAATTCAATGAGAGTAAGGTTGGCCCATTCCCTTTTGCCTTCCTGTTCTTCCCCTCCATTGTAACAGTTATCTCTTGTCTTTTCTATATGAGATGATTCACCCCATTCTATCTCTCCCTGTCTCCTCTCATTATGTTCCTCTCCCACCTCTCAATTTCACCTTTTAAATATCATCCCTTCCTATTCAATTGATCCTATGCCCTCTATGTATACCTGTACATTTATATGCACATGCTCACATATGTATTCATATGCATATATACCCTCCTATTTAGATATATGTGTATGTATACATATTTATTTTAATATGATTGTCTTAAAATGTAAATTCTTCTAATGTAAAAAAAATAAAAATAAAACAAGAAGCAACTAGTGAGCTATATAATATCACCTGAGAAAGAAAGCAAACATGTCTTTTCCAAAAGAGAAATATCCTTTTTTTGGAAAAGGGGGAAAAAGTGGAATTATAGTTAAGAGACCTGTACGGGGTACTCACTCCACTTCTTACTGCTTGTGGATCTTGAACAACTCTCTTCTCTTTCTTATGCTCTTTATGTATAGAATGAAAAAATTAGACTACCTAATTCCAAAGTTCCCTCCTAGTCCTACAAATAATGAGACCATGAAAACATTGTCAGTCTTGCTCCTTAGCCTAGGAAGTGATCCCAAGAGCAGTAAGGCAGTACTATGTGCAAAGCATTGGCCTCAGAAAACTGGTATTCAGACATGACTTCAAGCACACATCATACCCATGTGATGTTGTATGACCATTGTGAGCCTCAGTTTATCCATTTATAAAATGAGCATAATAATCTTCACCCTATATATCGCACAGAGTTTTGAGGAAAGCATATTGCAAACACAAAAAGGAAAGATTCTTTTTTATTTACAAAGGAACGTATCCTTTCCTCTATAACTGAAGACAAATATGATCGAATAGGGATTGGACTTGTGATTTTGTTGGTGTAGACTGAGGAAACTCCCTCCATTGATGCAATGTGGCACCTTCTTGGTACTCTAGTCTGAGAATTGCCTGAAGCACTGAGAGCTTTAGTGACTGCCCAGGATCCTGCAACCAGAATGGGGATTTAGGTCTTCCTGGCTTTGAGGCCAGAATGCCTTTTGAGGGCTTCTTAATTCTTTTTAACCAAATTCTACTCTGAAAATAAATTTTGCCTCAATATTTTAAAGTCAGCCGCCAACAGAGTAAACACTACATTAGGAATCATGTCTGTGAATCATTAATAAATAATGGACAAGGACTTTTTAAAAAACTCTCTTGCACTTGTTTCACATACTTTATTTGGGAGAAAGGCTTATGTGATTTGGCACAATGGCTTCCAAGGAAACAGTTTTTCCCATAGGATCTGCCTGAAGGGGAAAACAATTGAGCAAAACTTTAACAAAGAAAGATCATCTTCTTGCTGCTGCCCCACAGAGAAGGACAAATAGTAAATATTCCATGTGTTTGCATGGGCGCTTGAGAGGTGAAGGTAGTTTCAGTTTTAGGAGGTAAGAACATTAATTGTGTGAGAGATCCAACATCAGATATACAGTAATAAGCATTTATGGGTACCTGCCTCACCAAGCTGTTTTATGATGTCTTTGGTTTTTCTGGGGTGATTCCCTTAAAAATAATTATCTTGGCCAAAAATAAAAATACTCATATCACCCAGATGTGACTTTTTTGTAAAAAGTGGACATTTTCTTGGACAATGTCAGTGTAGAATGTATTTTTAATGTTTGAGCACAGAATGTCATAATGAGACAAACATGTGAACTGTAGTATGACTTGGGGATGCTCTGCAATTTCATGGTTGTTTGAAGGGTAAGGTATTAATGATGTTGAAGGTAAAAGCTTTTGTGATTTTTTTTTTTAGCCATTCTTGTTCTGACAATGTCCTCTTAATCCATAGGTGGTCTGATGGGCGGGGACCTCACAACCGGTGCAGGCACCAGTGCAGGTAATTGAGATGATTTTGCACAATCCAATCTTTTTTTTTTGGGGGGGGGTGGATTCTTATAAGGAATGTTATACAGTGAGATAATCCAGAAAGTAACGGGGAAGGGAGGGGAGGGGTGCGAAGGGTTGAGACAATAAAAGGCAAAGCCTGCCCTTTTAACTCTCTCTCAGTTGAATTGTATTCTGAGGCAGTGACTTATTAAGTGATACCTTAGTAATAACCTTTTTATTGAATAGTACCTTAGTTAATGGAACTTCAAAAAGTATGCAATATATAATCAAGGGACCTGAGCATTCAGAATGGCTGATTAAATTCTAGGCACTATTGCAAGGAATAATAAGGGTACCGTTATAAGGGCATATCACTTACAGTGTTGAATATTTGAGTCACACTAAATGTGACTCTCTGCTCCCAAAGATGAATTAACTTCCCCAGGCCTAAAGTAAGAGAAAGCATCATTGCAGGTATTTGAATTATACATAACAATATAATTTATAAAATAAAACCATAGTTGGCATTAAAATGAGCATAGATATTAAATAAGAGACATGAAGGGGGGAAAAAAATCTTTGGTTTGTTTCTACACATCTAAGTCCTTTATACTGTGGCCTCAGTGGCATATTCCATCAAAGTTCAGTATTAATTCATAATAATGTGATTATTAAGATACTGATGTCATTCTTGATGCAAAGGCAAGAAGATACAATATTTTCAAATGCCAGCTGCAGTTCACTGTTGGTATAGGAAGTAACCATGGCAATTTTTCTGCAGCTGAGGCTATGCTGTACATTTTAAATTGCAGAGAGTGCATGAATGACATGAGGTGATGTTTGAAATGTCAGAAAAGGATTCAAGTTTATTACAATATTCATGGATGATCTAGTTAAAATATTCTGCCAGGGTCAGATGTAATAAACAGCTGATCATAAGAAAAAGGGATGGATTTGGGGCTTTAGCCTTTACACCCCCAGAAAAAAAATGCATACGAAACATTTGTTTAACTCCATCCATTCAAAGAAAGTATTTCTCTCCTCTGATTTGAGCTTTTCCCTGTCTTGCATTCACTGACCAATGCATCCAAATCATGAAACTCACAGCAGGAATTTCACTAATTTGTTGAATACCAATACCCATAATATCTCCTCTTTGAAGTGAACCAAAAGGGTTTTTTTTTTATTTTAATCCAGTAAATAAATTTGAGTCAGAAGCAAAATTACCTATTTTCTCAAATTATTTAATCACCTAGAATAGTAGCACTTTATGCCCAAACAACTTTTGTTGAATAAATATTGTACCAATGACAGAGCAAACCTAAAAAATCTAAATCTATTCTACCAATTCATGCTTTTAGTTCAAGTTGTGCCAAAACCTGAAGCCAGAGGGAAGTGGAAGGAGCCTCGGAGACCTAAGTAAGAAGATTCAGGGAACAAGATTATACATTTGCCCCATTGGCACAATGCTCAAGACATTAGAAATTAGTTCCATTGTCAGCTTCAATTCAAAACTAGTCCAATAGATAGACTGGTCCTGCACTAGCAGAAAGTGCACTCAATTTTATGTTAACCTACATCAAGTCATAGTATCATAAAAAAAAAAAAAATTCTTAAGTGTTCCTCCCCACTGCATGACCACTACCACAGACTGATAAATTCAATTTTAAAGATTTCTAGGTAAGGAGATTCTGTCCTTTATTAAAGTCACCTTATGGCTATTGCCCAAGATTTATGATAATGATCTAGTCAATGTATCTTGATGAATAGAAGCCTGTTTTGTTCAGAACTTATTTCCCAGTTTTCACTGGTTTCTTGATCTCCTTTGGAATTTTTTCAATCAGGACATAGAGGACTTGTGGTTCCTGGGAACACCTGTTGTAGATGCCACTTAGTGTTCAGCTTAGCTCTCACGTCCTGCCCATAAACGGAGCCTTCTTCCCTTCTTTCTTGTACAAGACAGGATCATATGTCTAGGCTGAATATATCTCTGCTGATGTCAGAGTGTCACATAGCACCAAGGGGAAAAGAGGCCAGCCAGGATGTCTCTTGGTTTGCAGAAAGGGAAAACTCCGCAAAATAATGAGATGTCTTCTGAATTCTGAACAGTGCCATTGAAAAAAATGGTCAGAAATAAAGAGGTGGACTCTAAGGTCATAGTGTAGGCATCTACACAATTTTTTTGAATTTTTTTTATCTTGGTGGTTATTTTAAAATTTGATTTGTACATTATAAATCATCTCAGTATGTTTTTTTTTAATCTAAATAGTGGAGAGTGAGGTTTTAATAAATCAAAAAAGCTTTCATTGCTTAAAGCTTCCTCTTAATATATCCCCACTGAAAAGTGAAGTTGTTGGAAAGTAAAATATGAAGACACATCACCCCTCATTAAATGCCACCCCCTTATACCAAAACAAAAGACCTGCCAACTGAAAAGCAACACATGGACCATCAGAAGTGCAAGGCACCACAAAAGCCATCTAACCCAATCTTTTCATTCTACAAATTAGGAAATATAATCCCTAACAGAGGTGAAATGACTTGCCCAAGGTCACATAATGGCAGAATGGGGATAAGAATTCAGTGTTTCTAGGTCCCAAACCAGAAATCTCTCCACTGTACCACACTGCTTCCCTGGTATGAAATATCTGGTTGAAAAAAGACCAAGAGCCACAAAAGGGAAGAAATTGTTTTTATATCCAACCCTGGTATATGCCAAAGGAAAGTCGTGTGCATGTCAATTTGGGGCAGTAATAACGTGGAGAATAAAGATGGCTCCCTGTACTTTAAGCCCACCTAGAACTAGACTTATTTTCCTAGCTAAGATTACCCCTAAAGAAGGGATTTTGGGAGCAACTTGATTAGAGTGTTCCCTCCTTCCTTGTTCTTTTGGTGGGTTTAGTACATTCTAGTTCTAAATCTGACCCTCTGAGAACACCATCTTTTTTCTTATTATCTTTGTAACATGGTTTTTGATTCCTCTAATCACTGAATTTCAAAGGCCAGTGAATGCCCAAAAGCTCTTTTCATTGTTCACCCCAAACTTTCCAGACTGGATGCAATAGAACCACAGACTCTTGGAGTTGGAAGGAACTTTGACTACCTTCTACCCAATTCTTACACCAAAGGAATCCCCACTTTAACAGTAGATCTAGTTTTTACTTAGATCTCCTTTGATTCAGAAATGAGGAATAGACTATGGTGTTCCAAAGATTTCACCACCAATAGTATTTGATTTAAAGGAGATAAAACCCTGAAGAGAACAACTAGCCAGAAACTTTCAATTCACTGGTGTCTACTTCTCTATATCTGATATCCATTTTTAACCCCTTTCTGAAATTGATTCCCCATTTCCTTTGGTTTGCCTTTAGCCACATAGACATGGTATAAAAGGTCTTGTGTGACTATTAGTCAGACTTCAAGGTTCCAAGAGGAAGTTATCTTGCATACTGATCAGGGGAGGTCCTAGTCCAGAAGTGAGGATCCAACATAACTGACAGAGATGTGGATATGGATCAGACCTTTGCCTTCAGTGGTATAGTGAACTTTTGGATGATGACACTCATCCTATCAATGAAGACAGACACTTTCTTTACAGTTTGTTTTCTTAGAAAATTGTCTACAACTCTGAGAGCTCAAGCAACTTGCCTCAGATCACATAGCCAGTGTGTGTGTAAGAGAGAGAGAGAAACAGAGAGGGGGTGGGTGGAAAGGGGGGAGGGGCTTATACCAAGGATTTCCTGTCTCCAAAACTAGGTCTGCATCCACCAGATCCCAATGATTTCCAATCAATGTAGAATGAATTATACGGTCAAAAAATTAAGGTTGCATGAAACTGTCTAGATTATAGGTAGAGAAAAGATCCCCTTATTTAAATTTTGATAAGAATACTTAAATATTATTTGATTTCCTGAAACCAAAGAAAAAAAAGGATGAACATATAAGTATATCTCAGCGTAGTAATAACAACAAACATTTAATCGCCATCAATCGATAAACATTTCTTAAATGCCTACTATGTGTCAGGCACAGCACATTTATATAATGGTTTGAAGTCTGGAAAGTACTTTACATTCATAATCTTATTGGAGCCTCACAACAATCCTGTGAGGATGGTACTAAGTATATTATCCCCATTTTACAGATGAGGAAATCAAGTCACAGGGAAGTCAAATGACTTGTCCATGGTCAGGTGAAAAGTGCATGTACCGTTAGTTAGTCACCCAAAGTTGCCCAAAATTTCCTAATACTGCTAATGTTCTGAGTTGAAGACCTCAACTCTATACTGAATGTTATCCCTGAATTTGGCTGCCACTTCCTTTTCTTAAAAATTATGTCAATGTTGAAAGAACCATTTTCATGATAAAGTGGTAATAAGAAAGTGACAGTAAGACTGTGTTTGATATAACTGAAACTGAACTGGGACCTTAAGCAGAGTTAGTGTTTTACTGATAAGCTTCAGTCGGCAATTATTCATATAAAGTGTTGGTCTGAGAGTCAGAGGGTCCAGGCTCAAATCTCAGCTCCCACATTTAACTCTCTATAGACCATGAAGAAGTCCCTATCTCCCTGGGCCTCAGTGTCCTCATCAGTAAATGCTGAGATTGAACTAAAGCTCCTCTGAGGTCCCTTCCAGCTCCAGAAAAATGATGCTCAGATCCTGTGTGTAACCAAAACCTCCTCTCCCAACAACCGCACCGAGAAGCTGCGGATCCTTTGGCGCTTTATAGTTGGTCTGCAAAGTCAAATTTATAAAGTGTTATTTCCTTTTAAACTTGATCATTGAAAGATCTAACTCAGCACAGCTCTCCTTAATGAGTTGATTCTATAGAAACAATCGCTACTACCAGAGTGAGGTTACAAATTAAGAAGAAATGTCTACTGATTTTCTAATGTAACTCTGCTTGCATTTTCACAAAGTTGCATACCAGTTGATAGAAATGAGAAAGGTGCATTTTATTATTAAATTAAAGATTAAAATAACCAACGTTCTAAGTGATTTCCTGATTCGTGATTGTAACAGAAAACAAATAATGATGCCATAGAGAACTTATGAGCATTTTACAATCTAAAATAATTTGCCACTAAGTCTAGATATGTAATATATTCAATACTTAATAATGTATATAATATCTAAGTGTTAATTGCTTATGTGACATTTATTATAAATGGAATATAATTTTATGGAAAAGAAAATCATTCATTATTTTGTTTGATGTTTACTGGCCAGTTTGTGCCTTTGGGTACAAATGTTGTCATTTCTTAAATGTTTAATCAACATCATGTTAAGTGGGCACTTAACAGCAAGAAGTGTAATGAAGTAGGAAGAAAACTGAACTCTGCATCAGGAGACCAGGATTAGCGTTCCAACTAGGCCATTTCAGCTGCTGCTTGAATACAGAATCCCTCAATCCAATCCAGTAAACATTTATTTAGGACCTACTATGTGCCCCAGCACCATGCTAAACTCTGGGATACAACTTTTTAAAAAGGAAAATGAAAGAAAGACTCTGCCTTCAATGAGCTTAAGAAGTAATTTTGTTGTTCAATCATTTCCAACTCTTCATGAACCCATTTGGGGTTTTCTTGGCAAAAATACTGGATTGGTTTACCATTTCATTCTCGGGCTCATTTTATAGATGAAGAAACTGAGGTAAAGAGGGTTAAGTGACTTGCCCAGGGTCACACAGCTAGTATGTCTTGCTGACTCCACACTGGACACACGGTGTCAATTAAGAAGTAATAGAAGACAATACACAAAAGGAAGCTGGAAGGAGCAAGGAGGTAGACCCTGCACTTAAGTGGAGCTACCAAATGGAAAGTACTTAGTTGAAAAGTTCAGATCCCAACCCTCTATAAAGGAAAGCTTTCCAGGAATTTAGCATTCTACCCTCCAGCCTGCCAATCAGAGAGCAGAGGAGATTGAGGGAACCCGGCAGGTGTTAAATAGGGTGATGAGATTTCAGGTGATAAGGTTATCTTGAGTGGGGCACCATTTACTCCATTCAAAATAAGCAGAGATGCTGTTACTCACACAGTGAGATTTTATACTTCTCATTTTGTGACCTTGGACAAGTCAATCTGAATGGGATTCAATTTGTGTAAAATTGGCAGAGGGGTGGAGAGAGATAGATGATCTCTAAAGTTCCGCCCAGCCCTGAAATTCTGTAGCTATGTAAATCTTAATTTTTTTGAATGAAAAGCCTTTTTTATTAATATGGTACTAATGATAAAAAAAAATCCAGGCATGTGCATTTTTTCATGTATGTATTACAAAGGAATTAAAGAAATTTATTATACAATAGATCTGAGGAAGGAAAATGACGCTTTGATTCAATCATAGAATGTTAGAGCTTAAGGGAACTTTAGAGCTCATCAGATCTAAGGGGATAAGCAACTACAACTCAGAAACATGAAATGATGCAGGGAATTGATTCCTAGCAAATCATTTAGTTTTCAGAACCTTAATGTCCTCATCTGTAAAATAGGAATAAATAGTTGTACAACTTACTTTACAGAGTAGTTGTGGCGTAAGCACCTTGTAAAACATTTAAAAGCTGTGTGACTCTGGACAAGTCACTTAACCCTCTTTACCTCAGTTTCTTCATCTATAAAATGAGCCCGCGAATGAAATGGTAAACCAATCCAGTATTTTTGCCAAGAAAACCCCAAATGGGTTCATGAAGAGTTGGAAATGATTGAACAACAAAATTACTTCTTAAGCTCATTGAAGGCAGTCTTTCTTTCATATGTAAATGCAAGCTAGGGCAGCTAGGTGGCACCATAGTGGATAGAGTACCTAGCCTAAAGTCAGCAAGACTCCTCTTCCTGAATTCAAACCTGACCTCAGATACTTATTAGCTGTGTGGCCCTGAGCAAGTCACTTAACCCTGCTTGCCTCAGTTCCTTGTCTGTAAAATGAGAGGGAAATGGCAAGCCACTCCAGTATTTTCGCCAAGAAAACCCCAAATGGAGAGTTGGTCATAACAACATATATGAGCTATTATTTTTTAGAGATTTCAAACACTAATTTGGGAAGCCCAAGTGAGGAAATTCTCTCAAATAGTGCAAGTTGGAATGTCCTCTGCAACACTTAGAGAGTTGCCTAGATCACTGACTTGCCCATAGTCATATTATTAAGTTGCAAATAAATAAATGAATGAATGAATGAATGAATGAATGAATGAATGAATAAAGATACTTCAGTTAAAGTATCATTATTTTTATTATTATTTGATTGGCATACGGTCATATAACTAGTTTACATGAAAGCTGAACACAAAACACAGATTTCTTGATGCTCAGTTTGCCTTGAAACAATACCACTGTTTTGGGAAACCTTTGCTCTTCAGGATAACCATAAATATTGTCTATCTTTATCTCCTTTTTAAATAATGCAGAGAGGTACCTATAGAGTTTTCTTTAGGCAACCATAACAGTTGGTCACATGTTTATGAGATCAGCCTACTGAAGCCCTGTACTTTAAACCACATGTAAGGATGATAAATTTATGTTTTTGTTGGCCCCTAAAACAACACAAATTCATATTAAAATGCACAAGAAATAAAAATTAACTCTAATTTAGTCACTTGTAAATGAGAAAATGACTTCTGATTGCTAATACAAGGGCCTAATTTGTGTGTACGTTGCATCTTCAAAGGAAATAAGTATGAAATGAAAAGTGAAAAAAGAAACCACTTAGATTAGTAGTTAGGCCCATGTTTTAAAACTGTTATTTCGTTGGTTTGGATTGTTCTAAACAATAACCCAGAAGTCATCTACAATTTTACCTTGGGAGCCAACCCAAGACAGAAATAAAACCCAAGAAAACTGCTTGCTTTTCATTATTATTATTATCCTGTGCAATTAAATATGAGTGATATTTTTAACTGAAACCAAGGTTATCTCAGGTTTGTTAGAGAAAAAAGTATTTTGTCATCTCTCTGGATACCCCCACATCATGTGATGTGTGACTGCTACCAGCAGAATTAACATGCACTTCCCATTTACAATAGCTGGCAAATTTTAAATGTAACACCCTTTTCTAGAGACTTCTATTTGGGGAACTGGTATGCAGAGAGTGGGAAGATCAACAACCCAAGGGCCAGGTCATTCCACTGTAAAGTCCACTTTACGGTCTCACTCTTCTACATTTGAGGCTGAATTAACAGCTGAGCTACATGCTACCTGTTGACTTAGATATGTAAGGAGTTTTCATTTTTAAGGAAAGCACATGAATTTAGAAGATTGGTGAGGACTGCAAATTGTCACTTGCTAGAAAATTATTCTTGAACTCTTGTATCATAGAGGTTTATATTCATTCATCTAATACATATTCTGTTTTCATTTTAATCAATGACCTCCAAAGTTCTTTATTTTTTCTTTCTTAAGATGCTTGGCCTAATAATTTCAAAAATGTGGTTCTCCACTCAGGATTTAGTTAACATGAATGTGGTTATTAACAGAATTTGTCCTCAGGTACCCTAACCGGTTGCTGCATTTTTTTTTATTGTTCCCAGATTCAAACAATTAACATATTTCCAATAACTATCGGTGCATCTCTTTTTTGTGTATCTGTTTCCTAATTCTCCACATCATTGTTATGAGATTTATCTTGGAGCAAGTACTGAAAGAAAGGCATTTTAAAAATGATAACCACCAGAAGATTGTGCACTATGACAAATCCTCCTCTTCTGGAAATCAAACTCTCCATACTAGGAACTTTCTAACATGGGCTTCTCAGTTCTTAGCCAGCATAATAACTCTTTGATTTAACACAGATCTTCTTGCTCTTTACAATTCCTTACTTTTAACTAATAAACTTATAGCCTATTAAGTTAGAATTTCAAACCCAAGAATATCTAAAATGATAGTATATTTTATATTCAGAAATGCATGCCAAAAGATCAGTAGAGACTCCAAATTAAGGAAAATGAAAGCTATGTCTATACGGTGCCAAAAGCTTGGGGAGCAGGAGAGGGAGGGTAAGAGCAAAAAATTAATCATCTGGATGTTTTGTCTACAAGATGCTAAACATCCAGATATCTAGCCTTGCATAGAAAACAACATCCAGATGACTGATTTTTTTCATTTTTCATCCAGATGTTTTGGTAGCAGCCTATTAATAGTTAAGAAATAAGATTCACTTGGTACTGCCACTAATTAGTTATGTTAATTGAACAAAACTCAATCTTCCTCCCCTTTTTTCTCAACCTAATATTCCTCCTTAAATAAAATGGGTATAAATATTTAACACCAACTCCAGCTGAGAAAAGAAAACTAATGAAATTATGTTCGTAGAATTGGATGAAAACTTAGAACCAGTGTATGTCTTCCTAAGATAATTTTTTTAAAAATTTTACTGGCATGCTGATTTTTAAAAAGGGAAAAAAGTTTTTTGGTCAGCATACAGTTTTGAAAATGTTTAAATAATTCCTCTTACATTTTCATGATAAAATATATTTGCAGCTGATAAGTTAATTGTATAATATTAGTAGCATTATACATACGGTATATATACAATGTATTCTCATCTCACTGAACAAAAACTTGACTACTAATGTGCTCCAGGTCACTGAGAGAAGGAATTAGGGAGAGAAAGAGGAAGAAGAGTGTGAAAAAGATATTTTGTAACAAGGTCAAGGGAAGGAGAATGGATGTCTGAACTATTAAGATATGCCTTCCTCATCATTTCTTGGAGGGTTTTAGCCTCAGGGTCAGAACATACAATGCACAGTCAGATATGTAAATCTTGACAAGTTTGCCAGTGTTCATCATTTGCCTGGGCGAATGCCAGCACACAGTGGCTGAATTAAAGAGATACTTACAATAATAATAGCAAATCCTCATGTATAGTAAAGATAACTACATATCCAAATGTTGCCATTGTAATGGATTTTTTTCCTTTATCACTTGTATTAATTGAAGGACACATAGAAACTACAGAATTTGAGTCATACTCTAAAAAGGTGCTATAATTTTCTTAGCAAAATGTTTTTGAAGCACAGTTTTTGGAATATACTGGAATGAGAAACTTTACAAAATAATGTTTTCATGGCATAGATAATTATTTAAGTGGGGAGTGGCATTATTGCTCTTGGTAATACCATAAATTCAGAAGCTTTATTAGTCTGTTTATATCTTTATTTCTTCCACTTGCCACTCAAAACAATTTGTAACAAATACTGTTTTGATTTCTCCAGACTTCTCATACATCTATAGCAGTTGTGTAAATATTTTAAAAAGACAAGTAATTATTATTTCTCTAATCTGTGCCATGTTCTCTCTCCAATTTACACTGTCTCAATATTTTTCTTTGTAAAAATGATTGAGGAAATTAGTGGTCATGTCAATAATGAAAAATGTCCCACATTGCTAGTAAGGTGAGAAGCCCAAAATCCCAAATAATAAGCAATTTAAAGAGGGTTTTAAAATCTGTCATTTGTTAAGTGAAATTTTGCAAGATGGAAATGTTCAATTTCATTTCACGAAGCAATCAAAATATCCCTTTAGCAAATCATTGCCAAAAACAATAGCTCTGAGTTATATTTTGTGTACATTTATGTCCTGGTAGCATCACATTGTCAATTTCATCTTTATGCTGCAAGCTGCATCTTTATTCAGAGATAGAAAATATATGGACACATTACAAATCAGAAAACATCTGGACTTCATGCTTACTCTTGAATATTGAAGAATATAGCTTAGGTTTTTTCGATCTTGGAATGCAGCATTATGTATCTGCTCCAGGGTAGGAAAAGAAAAGAAAGAAATCAGGGTGCTCATTTAAATTCTTGATGCCAAAAAAAAAAACATCCAAAATTAGTTTGTAGGAACATTAACAAATCAAAGCTCTGAACCTCTACCAAGTTAATATGCAATCTATCTCTTTAACAGGTCTTCTCGGTTACTATTTCATAGGCTTAACTAGCTGGCCTCAGCTCCTGCAAATTAATATGCTCCACTAGTGATAATTGTATCCATTGCCTGAAATGCTAAATAAAACTGGATAAAAACTAGTGTGCACAATTTTATACTTTCTACCCAAAGTTCCCATTCAGGTTAAAAACACAGCAAAAGAAAAAGAAAAAGAAGCATATCGCAATGGCTTTGCTAGGTTTTATGGCAGGTATGCATGTCAATACTTTGAAAAAACTACGTGCTGCCAGAAAGTGAAGCAAAGACAGGCATGTACATTCTGAGTCCAGTATGTTTAGGGTAGAGCTCCTTCTCTGTAGGCTGTTCATTTCATGAAAGACCACTAAACAAAACAAGACTGGGAAATATTCAGAAACAAGCGTCCCAGACAGAATTCATGTGACAGGAGCATAGCTTCCATCATGACATGGTCAAGCAGACCCAAAAATATCTTTTTAGATTGTCTGCTGCCCTCTAACTGGTGTAGCTAAGAATAGTCTCTTGGCTTTGGCATATTCTTAGTTTGTTTTTTTTTTTCCCCTGAGAATAGACCACAGCAGTCACTGAGGTTTTGCAAGGGTTTTCTTTGTAGGCTAACCTTACACATTATCATTCCCAAAGGGAAAACAAAGAAAGGGTGGAGACCTCCTTTTATGTCAAGAATCTATAATCAGAAGGCTTTAGGCGGTTAAGAATCTTAAGTCTAACTTTCTTGCCCCTTTTGCATTGGGAATACTTCTAATTTTTCTAGTAAATCCGTGAACATCTAAAAAGAAAATCAGTTTTTTCCATTTTTTTTACTCTACCTGTTTTGTGGTTGTCTTTTTCCCTAACACTCTTCATGAAAAAGATCTAATTTAAAAAAAAAATATTAGTGATTCAGAACAGCTGAATGGATATATTGCCTGGAGCTTTAAAAAGGTTTTCAGGCAGTCAGGATAGCTGGTATGAATATAAGAATATAAACTTCATTTTCATAATATTTTTCTCCTGATAAATTCAAAATAAGATTGTCTTTTCCAACATTGTGATATCTTGCATAAGCATGTTTATGGCATACTATACGATATTTGAGGAAGTCATATAAAAAATAATTATAATTTTAATTTTACATATAAAATACAAACCTGACCTTGGGCTTTTTGCTCACCCCCTGGTAAACCAACTTTTGCTTTTAAAATTAAAAGTACAGAAAAATATATTTCAAATTTCACTGCAATTATTTATGTCTGAACTCCAAGATGAATAAGTCATTGGGATGTAAATGTTTTTTTAAGCTATTCTAATAATAAAAAAAAAAAACCTAATAGGGCAAAACATTTTGCTGAAGTGAAAACAAACAAATCAATACCATTAGAGGTTCAGCTATAAGAAACATAATGCTTTCCTGCATTAGAGCAATTTGCTCCCAAATTCCCAAAAATCAGATGCCATTAACAAATTACTAAACAGAGCAAATTACATACACCTATATATTAGAAATTGTTGCTGCTCACTAATAGCGGATACCATAAAACTCCTCAAAGCTCAGCAATACTGACTGCAGAGTGGTTCTGGTAAAAGCGGATGCATTTAAACTGACAATAAAGAGGTAATCATCCTTACCCTTTGAGTCTATTACAGAGAAGAAGGTTATTGACAAAATTATTATGAAATCTAACTTTAGAAACATATTTTAATATTAATCTTAAGTAACTTCACCAAACATTAAGCAATGTTCTGGTGTCCAACTTTTCTAATATGTCATTTGCATATATACGCGTGGACAGCTAGGCGGTGCAGTGGATAGAGCACCAGGTCTGGAGCCAGGAAGACCAGAGTTGAAATCCTTACCATGTGACTCTAAGCAAGTCATTTCCTTTTCTTCAAATGAGCTGGAAAAGGAAAGGTCAAACCACTCCAGTATCTTTGTCAAGAAAATACCAAATGGGAACTTGAAGAGTAGGACATAACTGAAAAACAGAACAATATATAGACACATACATACTACTCAATTAGGATGAACAGAGAAACCATCCCAAATAATATGGTTTATTATATTAATATTAGGATTTTCTATGGCTTCCAGTCAATCAGATGACCGATTTTTTCCATAGAAGTTTTCCTTGTTCTTGCCTATCTTTTAAGATATTGAACTCAAGTCAGGTTTCCTTATTCAGATCAAAGCAAAGTACCTAATTTAAAACATGAAGGTATACACATATTCAAATGATCTATAATCTCATCCATGTGGATATTTCCTCTAATCATCCAGATTGTAACCCATAAAACAAAGAACTATGCAGGGAATGAAAGAAAATACTAAATCTGAGGTCCCCCAATATCCAGATTACCTCAGTTTACAATATTATTTGGGACCAATTTTCCCATTACTCTCCTTCTGTGTCCCTAAGTTCCAACCAGCACTACCTATGGGATGCTCATCACATGCAACATTCTATTTCCCATCTCTGTATCTTTGAATGAGCTGTCCTCTGTACCTTGAATGTTCTGCTTCCCTCCACTTGCCAATACCCTTAACCTTCTGCAGAACTCAACTCAAGCACCAACTTGAAGCCTTGCTTGATCTCCCTGACCTAATCAAAGCTGCTCATGTCCTCCAAATTACTTGGAATTTACTTTCTGTAACTGTTTCTATATTGTTCCACTCTTTCTCCTTATAAAATATAAAAGGACAGGGGATTATTTTGTTTTTGTTTCTCCAGAGTCCTAGCCCAGTGCCTGCTATATAGTGAGTGCTTAGTAACCAGTCATCATTTATTAGGCCTAATAAAATGTTTAATGAATGTAGAATATCTAGTTCAATTTTCCAAAATTCATTTTTGTCTTAGAAAAACATGACTTTCCTGTATGTCCTATTGTATCATCTGCCTATTACCTGAATAATAGTATTTCTAGAATGAGACCAGACTGATCATGAGAATAAGCACTCCTCAAATCCAGATCATGTTGGAGTCTTCCAAAGCCATGGCTTTGGAAATTTAAAAAAAAAAATACTAAAAATTTAGCCTCTCTCTAATTCTGAGAGCTACTATTGTGTGGTCTCACTAATGAAGTCCAAGCATAAATGAGCATTTATTAACACTTCCCACACTCAATTTCTCTATTTACTAAACAGATGAAATAAATGATAACTTAGATTGTAGAATTTTAGATCTGGGAAGGCTATCACACTTCTTCTGTACCAAGCTACCCATTTTACAAATGAAGAAACTGGAGCTTTAGGAAGTTGAGGGATTTTATGTGAGATCCCATAGTGGTAGTTCTGTAGTTAGAACACAAAATTCTAGTTTCCCAGCCTGGTGCTCTCTCCATCAAACCATGCAGCTTGTCTTCCATTTGGTGGAAGCTACTGAAAGCCATTATTAAATATGTCTTGACCTCGGTATAGCATAAGACAACAATCGACTCTGTTAATATGAAATGAGAAGATAATATCTCACTTAAAAAAAAATTTCCTTTCCATTGGTGAACACTCCCCTCACTTGGCTTTAATTCTACCGCTTGCAGTTAACCAAGGTAATGTACTGTGAAATGATGAACAGATGCAACTTATGAAAAAGAATCTTCAATTAATTCTACATAAACAAATATAGTAGGTGGGCACGTGCATGGTTTCCTATCTCATACATTAAAGGCTAATTTTGTCTCAGTGGTGAACTGTGGGGTTTATTTTGCCTTCCATACATATTCATCATCTGAAATAGAAATTCTGCACAAGTATCAAGAGGAGTAGAAACACCTATATCTTCAAAATGATCAAATGATGATGGAGTGGGAGGGAAGGTTCACTTCTGTCCAAAGCTTGGTTTTTAGTATAATTTTGAATGGTATCTAGTTACTACTTTAATTGTGTACACAACTCAGATTATACCATATACTTCTGCCTAGGACAGGGGTTCTTAACATTCTTTGTGTCCTGAGCCCCTTTGTCAGTCTGGTGAAACCTATGGATTCCTCAGAATAATGTTTTTTTAAACACAGAAAATAAACTATATAAAATAATAGTGGAAAACAATCTTACTGAAATACAGTTACCATCTTTTTTAAGTTCATAGACCCCAAGTTTAGAAACCTCTATCCTGGGAGAAAGAACCTTATGAGAAGCACAGCCGTCACTTACACAGAAAAGTAAATTCCAAATATTCTTTCAGGAATATTTGCAAAATTCAAGTCTATGACAACCTAAAGACATATAATCTAGGGCCAGATCTTTCTATCATGGGATGATACGGTAGGAGTGCTGTCTCTGGAGGATTTGACTTCAGATCCCTCCTTGGATGCATTATAACAGTGTGACCTTGAACAGATCACTTGATCTTCCTAGGGCCTAGTTTATTAATCCCTAAAATGAAGGTATTGGATTGGATGGCTTCTGGAGTAACTACCAGCTCTAGATCTATGAACCTATGCTCCCACAAAACACAGATGTGCTAAAAGCTATTCAGAATCCTTAATGCCAAGAGATATTTTTGGATTAAGAATCTCCTGTAGACTTGACACCTAATCAGTGGGAGAAATCTCGAAAAACTTGTTAGGCAAACAAACGAAAAAAAGGCAGATGGAAAAGAAACATATGCCCAAAGAATTCAGTATTCATTAAGTGTGTATTTTGTTCTGAGCTAGGCACTGGAAGAGATGAAAAAGAAATTTTAGAGTTGGCCCCAGTACTCAAGGAGTTTACTTCTGAATTAAGGAGATAAAAGTAATTTACCAGAAACAACTGGAGAATATTTGTGTTGCTCTGACTGGGAATACAATAGAATTTAAAAAAAAAAAAAAGGAGAGAGATTCATAGAATCAAAGGGTCTAGAGTTGGAAGGGAATTCTGAGACCCCCTAGTCCAATTCTTTCTTTAAGAAAACGAGGAGACTGAGGCCCAAGAAGGTTAAGTGATCTGCCCAAATTGCGCAAATAGTAAGCATCGGAGAAGAGATTTAATCCAGATCCTCCAACTTCTTCTGCACTGTACTAAAGATTTAATGGAAGTGAAACTTGAGCTGACCCTTAAAGAATGGGTAAGACTTAGAGAAGAAAGTCATTCCAAGCAAGAAAACAGGTTGGACAATGAAGTCAGTAAGTCAAGTCAACAAGCATTTATTAACCACTTACTGTATGTAAGGCACTGTGCTAAGGTCTGAGAATATAAATACAATCAGAAAGAAAGATAGTTCTTGCCCTCAAGAAGTTTATATGCTAATTGGGGAAGGCAAGACATCAAAACAAGTTGGGTGGCAGAAGGGCTCACTGGGGAGCCAATAGATAGAAAAAGTCTCTAGAGTTGAGAATGAATCCTGGAAAGAATGAAGATATGACTGGACTGTTTTCCTTTAAATGGAGGTTTTAGGAAGAAGTGGTCAATCAGGAAGGGGCTAACGGGGTGACACGTGCTTCTACTGTGAGAAGTCCAAGGGTGGAGTGGACTTTCATAGTGAAAAGGTTTCTGTGGCATGGTAGAGAAAGTCCATAGAGTCAAGAGTGGAACCTGGAGGAGGACAGGTAGGATAAGGACAGATTATTCTTGGCCTTGGGAACCAGGCAGAAGTGTTCTCCTTTCACTGGCACATGATTGATGGTAGAGGGTAGATGTTCAGATTTTACATGGTGGATGAACCATTGTAAATTCTTAAGCACGAGCTTATCATAGTAAAAGCTTGGCTCAGTAGAATTTATCTGATTTGCCCAATGAGGTAGGTGTACATAATAGGAAAGAAGGAAGCTGAGGGCAGACAAGTCATCCGGAACATAGTGCTCTACTCAGAGTAGGTTCTTGGGTTTTTATTAAACGTTTGTTGAATTAAACTGAAGGCTAAGATGAAAAATCTAGGTATGAGAAGATAACAATGACAGCAGCTCAACTAGAGAAACTGAGAGAAAAAAAAAAAGATGAGTCCAGGAGATATTTTGAATGAAAAATAATTGAGCTTGGTGGTTATTGGTTATGGAAAATGATGTTGAGAATAAAGTAAGAGCTGACACCAAGGTTCTTCTGTCTTGGAAAATTAGAAGAGCATTGACAACACTGACAAGGACTCTCCGAAGTCCAGTAAAGCCCAGGTAACCCAGGTAACTTCCAGTTTTTTGAGGCCCTATTTAGCTTTTAATGTGAATACATGAAAACAAAGTCAGGCATCCAAAAAATGAGAATTTGAAATTTTAATTTAAGAAATTATTTTCCAGTCTTTTTTTTTCCAAGTAAGTATGCTGACTATGGGCAAAATGCCTAGCTTTCATGCATTGCAATTGCTGATATTAAGCATTCACTCTTTCTATACTTGAAAGGCAGTTGTTAAGCGGGGGCATAGGAAGGCTCCTTTCAGAGTGAAGTCCAGGGCGAGAGGCAAGAGGCTAACTGGCCTCTCCTCTGACTGGCCTCAACTATGGACCGAAATATTTTTGCTGGTTGGTTTTATGTCCTTGTATTCGTAACCAAGGGCTGAGTCACATTCAAAAAAGCAAATTAAAAAACCTAATAATAATGCCAGGCATTTCAAGTAAGTCTAAATTTCAGTTTCGGAACTTTGAGCTGGAAAGAAGCTCCCCTCCCCGCTCAATTGAGCTCTGTGAGACAAGGAGCAAATATGCCCCCTCATAACCTTAGCCAGGAATTTGTTCTTTGAATTTACAGCTTCTTAAAATAGGAAGCAACTTTTTTTAAAAAGGGGGAAAAAAAGAAACAAGTATTTGCAAGTTAACTTTGTAGAAAAAAAATATATATTTTTCTCCTGAGATGTATTTTTCAGGTTCCATAAATTTGCACAAATTTTATTATGACTATTTTAGAAACTTGAACACCTAAGCTTCTTTTTATTATTTCCCTGAATAAATTATATTGGCATTCCCTAAATTATTTTATTTGGAGGAATAATTTTTAATCAAAAATTTCTAAAATGAACTAGTTCTAAAATTCATCTGTTCTTCATTTTCTTTATAATCTATAATCAGGAAATCCATTCATTCATGCTATATAATTTTTGTCCTTTCAAGTGGTTAGTAGAATGTGACATTCTGAATGCAGTCACATCTAAATTGATAATGGTCTAGGCGGAGGGTAATTTTAAAGTATAGGGTAAAGTAAAGGTTTAATCTGTATATTAGAAGGTTTATGAGGGTAGCTTTTTTGCTTTCTGTGTGTGTATATGTGTGTGTGTGTGTGTGTGTGTATGCGCACGTGCCCACATACTCTGTCTCATAGGCGCACATGTGGACACCCTTTTGTGTATGATGGTTTGCTGGATTTGGAGTCTTGGAATGTAAATGGGCCCGGGTTTTTTTTGGTAAATTTACCTTAAGGTGGGACAACTGCTTCAAAGCTGGCCACAGCTTTCTGAGTAAGGAGGAGGATGCGGTTTTTGAGCTGGCTTAAATGCAGGCTCTCCTTAGCTATAAACCACATGCATGTATTCATCATTGATTTTCAAATGATAGGTTTCTATATCACTGGTTTAGGATCCACAGCCTTGCATTCCTGAATCTATATTATGCCAAAAGAATAACAATTTGGTGGCTGGAAACAGAAATGGTTATTATATGGCTCCAAAATGCTAGCTGGCAGAAGATGCCAAAAACATCAGGAATCAACTAGTAAAAAGCAGATTGTAGTAGTTCTTAAAAACAACACTATGCTCTAAAAGTATCAATCTGAAAAGCATCATCATTGTTCCGAATATTTTACATCAGCATGTAAATGCATCAGCATAGGTGGCCAGTGTTTTAGAATGCCATGGTTTCTAAATAATGGGGGATGACATACGATTTAGTTTTATATGTTATTCAGAGAGAACTAAAATATGTTTACTTTTCAAATAATTTTCTTTTTTTAAATTGGGCAAAGAAAATATGAGCTTTGCTGGAATTTCTCAAGAAGTTTACTATATAAAGGGGAGGGGAGATGACAACTTACCACACAGGCACTGTGAAGCATTTCCATTTTCTCACATTGGGCCAGTACTTGTCATATCGTAGGACAACACATTTCACAAGGCGGTTTTACTTCCTTTTAGCAAAATAGCTCCTGTATGCAAACCAAAGCAGTATCAGCATAGAACAAGCCTAGACTTCCATTTCTTATGATCTATTCAAGCTTCACTGCACTACTTAACTGACTTTTTTTTTCTTTCTTTTGAAATTACCCAGCTAATTTTCCATTCGATTGTTTACTTAAACCAAATCTCACATGGGGTTTAATAGCTGAGTGACACATGTTCAGTGTATCAGTATGAATTTTAATTGACAAGAACATACAATGCAAAATTTTTCGTACATTTCATTTTGCATCTTCCTTAGTAAATCCAATTACTGAAAATTTATCTAGTTAGATGCACAATAACTATTCACTAAGAAACTTTAAAGGTAAAATCCTTCTAGACTTTATTAAGGGATGATTTTGCATCCCCACATGTGTAGATGAACACATACTTTGTTTTATATTGCTCTGTTAATAACAGAGATAGGTAATTTTTCTCCATAGAAAATCATTCATATGAAATGTAAAGAAAAGAAAAATAATGAACATTTTTTGTTATTTCTTGGCTTGATTTAAAGACTTTAAGTAATTGTTCTGACTTTTTTACTGTGGGGGAGTCATTTATGTTTAGGGGCTGTTCATAGGATTTTTTTTTCCCCTAGCAACTTAAAGAATTCCACATATAATATAACTGACTGCTTTAATCTTGTGGTAGACTTGTTCTTTGTGGGTATGAAACTAATTTAGTCATGCATAAAACAAAGCAGGTAAAAGAACAGTATATAATGGTGTATAAATAGTATATAAACATGCTTTCTGTAGTCTATTCAAATATTTTCCCGTTCAAAAGACATCCAGAAATATGCTCTCCTTTGTCTTCTCCAGTGCTACAGGGTCCAAGACCACATGACCTTATCCTGTGTCTGCACCTATGCTCTCCTGACTGATCACCCTCAGTTCTATTTTCTTTCCTTTCCAATCTGTCTTACACACTACTGTCAGAGTAACCATACTACAGTCCTGCTTTCCCTCTCACTGCCTCTCCTGTACCTTTAGTAGCTCCAGTTGTCTACAGAATTAAATCCAGAATTTGTTTTGTTCGATTTTGTGTATTTGTTACAATCGGTTTTTTTCTTTTTTTTTTCTTTTTTGAGGAGAGAGGGGAGAGGGGAATGAGGAAGGTGGGAGTGAGGGAAACAGATTGAAAACAATAAAATTTTATTTTAAAAAATAATTAAGTCCAGATATCTGACACTTACAACATCACAGAATTTAGCATTGGAAGCAGCATCACCATTAATTCCATCCCACAGTCTAGTCACAAGTATAACATGGTACAATGAAAAAAGAGAGGTATGGTCTAGGGAGGCCCTAGACTGTAGGGCCAGTCAGTTTGGGTCTCACTCTGGGTCTCAGTTTATCACATGTCAAATAAGAAGTAGAAAACAGATAATCCCTAAATTCCCTTCCACCTTTAAACCTAGAATCTTATGATTATGCCTCTCCCACATTATTTCTCCTTCTCCAACAAACAGACCATTGCACATAGTCCAATACCTAATGCAAATCAGCTATGAGCGTTACTGATAACAAGTCTTTGCATGTCTTTCTCCTACCTGCAGTAGTATCCTCTTCCTCTTCTCCTCCTTATCCTTTAAGTATAAATTCCAAGTCCCATCTCCTCTATGATTTTTTTGGTAGTATTTCAGTTCATAGTAATCTTTCCTTCCTGTGAATTTATATAATATCCAAATCCCTTGTAGTCTACTTTATGTTATTCTTTTTCTGTTAATGACTTGAACTCCTGGAAAGCAGAGATCACGTCTTCCTAACTTCTCAGATTTCACACAATTCCATGCACATAAGAGGCATTTGCTACTATTGCTACATTTGCTACTATTGATACGATGATGATGGAAATGTCTCCTTCAGGGCTCCCATAGAAGAGGCTTTTAGTTTTCTTATTGATTTATTATAGTTTTAGTTAATGATAACTGAATCCAGTTGCAAATCCACAAAAGCAATGAACTAACATGGATTCATCAAGAAGTCATGTCTGACTAACCTCATATGCTTTTTTGACACTTACTAGATTGATGCATTAGGAGAATGCTACATATCAAATCTTTGCCAAGATTTCAGAAGAACACTTGATGAATTTCATTTTCTTAAGGATACCTTGCCGTATCCTTTCAAACAAGATAGGGAGATATGGATGAGAACCTAGTACAATTAGCTGAATTCACAGCCATTCACAACCAGCCCGAGAAACTGGTGACTAATGGATCACTGTCAAATTGGGGAGAGGTCCCTAATGGTAGGATACCATGTTCTAGCCTTAACTCTGCCCTCTTCTGTTTTTCTCACTGATGTACATGGAGGCATTGATGGAATGCTTATCAGATTTGCACGTGACAAGAAGCTGGAAGGGAAAGCTAGCACAAAGCAGCATCACAACATTGTGGTCAATCTCCTGCAGCTTATACGACATTAAAAGAAGCATATTTGCCACAACAAGAGTGATGATAGTCCTGCTGTACCCTGTCATAGTCCACATCTGGAATGTAGAGTTCAGTTCTGAGTGCTACAATTTGAGAATGTTGACAAACTATATTGCTTTCAGAAGAGGAAAGCCAGGATAGAGAAGGGACTAGACCCTATAACACATAAGGATTGCTTGAAAGAAATACCTGTGTTTATCCCAAATGATGGTTTGGGGGAGCTGGGTAGGAGGAGGAGAGAATGTGATAGTTACCATTAAGCACTTGAGCCTTTATCATACAGAAGACAGGTTAGACTTGTCCTACTTATACCTCACAAAGCAGAACTAGGAAGAATTGGTCAAAAAAAAAAAGTCAAGTCAGCAAGCATTTATTTGTTTATTGAGTATTTGTTATGTTCCAAGAACTCTGATAAATTCTTTGGATGCAAAGAAAGGAAAAATCAACTCAGCAAGATTATATTCTAATAATTCTTCAAACATCAAAATAGGTCCACACAAGATATATACAGGGTGAACTGGCACTAGCACCAAGGGGAACTGGGATAGGCCTCTTGCAGAGAAGGAAGAAAGGAAAGTCAAGAGGTGGACATGAGGAGGGAGAACATTTCAGGTCCTAGAATTCGAAACCAGTAAAAATGCCTGCAGTCTAGAGATGAAGTGTCTGGGTCAATATGCGAAGGGGTGTTGAAATGTAAGAAAACTGGACGAGAAGGAAATGACTAAGTTGTGAAGAACTTTGATAGCCAGAAAATTTTATATTTAATCCTGGAAGTAATAAGGAGGCACTTAAGTTAAATTCTAGTTCTGTGTTAGGAAATTAGAAGGAGAAAAAAAAGCTGTCTAAAAGTAGAGTGTTCCATCTCAGATTGGTAATGAGTCCCCCCTAACTGAAGACTGGATGCTCACTTTTAATGATGTTCTAGTAAGGAGCCCTGTTCACATACTCACTGCACTTGGTGGCCTTGTGAGATTCTTCCTAACTCTGAGATTATATAATAACATGGTTTCTTCTATTCCTGCATTAATCATGGTAGAGACCCAGAATCTGGTTTCAAAATTTGCTCTCATCCTGGCTTAGATTACATCCCAGATGGTATTCTCTGCAGTCCTACATGTCACTGAGTAGGAAGTCAAGGTGCAATTTTTCTTCATGTATTTTGAAAAATGGGGTAGCAGAAACCTTCAAACATCCATTCTCCCCCTGTTCACTCAGGCTAAACATCTGAGATTTGAGAACTCCCCTACTGCCTTGTGAGGTGGCTGCTCCCTTACTGTGATGAATCAGCATTTTAGGGCAGCCTCAGCTCATTGCAGCTACTGGGCAGAATGCTGCCCTCTGAAGTTCTATGGGAGCCCAGTCAAAAGAACCAGCCCATCAGAGTTATTATTAGAACATGCCGAAAAGGGCAAGAGGGACTGAAGAACAACCGTAGGGAGAATTTGCTCAAATAAAAGGGGAACTGAATTACAAAAAGATTTAAGAGCCTTCCTGAAGCTTCTTCTCCTCCTGCACATCCTAGAAATTACAGCATTGCTCTTCTACCCTTGCTTCATTTGAGAAGGAAAAAAAAAAAACCAGTGAAGTAAAAGGGAGTGAGTCAGGAAGGAAAGTCAGACCCCTGTGTTGTGCCAGTGGATTAAAGCACAGCACAATTGTATGCTTTTCTTAGACCATAAGACTGTCTGACTTTCTTCCTGACTTTTCTAAATAGTAAAAAAAAAAAAGTTTTAAGGACACAAGTTCATCTTAACAATCTGCTTAGTAAAACTACTGCTAGTAAATTTCTGCTTTGAAACTATTCAAATATCGTATGAATTCATTTTAAAAACTGTTTTAAATGCAGTTAATTCAGTAATTTCATTGCTTTTCTACTCTTGTACTTTACACCTTTAAGACTGTTAAATTGTTTTTCTTTTCTTTTTAACAGACACATTATGATATTTGGAACTATGTTTGAACATGGGTTTCTTTAAAAAATAACAAACTTTTTTTTTCCACAGGGAATGGGTATGGTAACCCCCGAAACTCACCAGGTTTGCTGGTCTCACCTGGAAACTTGAATAAGAATATGCAAGCAAAGTCTCCACCACCGATGAATCTGGGAATGAACAACCGTAAACCAGATCTCCGAGTCCTTATTCCACCAGGCAGCAAGAATGCAATGCCATCAGTGGTAATACTAGACTATATTTTAATGCATTTTCTGTTGCCTTCTTAATATTTTGCTTCCTATAATGAATTCTTAAAATATTTTGACCATTTTTAACAATTCCTCAAATTCAACTATAAAAACAAAACTGGCTCTGCTAGGACACTTGGTGTCCAGCTATCTAGTGTCTGAAAAAAAAAAAAGACTGTTCAGGAAAGGCCCATTGATAATGCTGGTGTCAGGGCGCATGGACAATATCCTCATTGTGGTGTCTCTAGTTTCCATTTAGAAAGAATCATTCATTCTACATCATTATTCTATGTAAGATATTCAGTCGGCAAGAGAATAAAATTTGCAGAATATTAAGGTGTTAATGGTTTTTTAACTATTCTTTGATTGACATTTTCAAGGTGTTGAAAATAAAAAGTATTTTCTATAATTTCAAAAAAAGATTTTTTCCTATTACTTAGATTCCTTTCCTAGATTCATTTCAGTAACGATGGTTAGTATGTCTTATGCATCTGTGCTTAAACTCAATTTAAACTTCCATGCCAATAACATAATGGCCAAAGACAAACTGTTTTTAAATCCCATTCACTCTAAGAATAGGGGTCAAGTTTTACAATAATAAGGGGGTAATAGTCATTTCCAAGAAGGAATAAAATAATACATAAAGAATCCCTGGGCCTATGTACTTTTCTGATTTCTTCTTGTCCCTGACAACCTTCAGTTTATTATAGTGGGACTAGATTTGACATTAAAAGGCCTCATATCAATGTTCCACAAATTAGCTTATCATTAGAGGGAAAACATTATAAACACCTAATTTTTTTAAAAAAACAGATTCTGTAGACAGATTTAATTTAGTTCATGCTGCAAACACATTTCTTTCTCCTATTCAGTGATATATCAGGGCAAAAATTGTACTGTGAGCTGATTAATATATTATGGCACAGTACAAATTAATTTTGAAAATTGCCCTCCCCCCAAAATCACATAAAATGGAGTGACCCCTTTTGAAAAGACTGAAATGAATAAATATGGTCTCCTACAAGGCTATACTCCAGCAGACTGAAGCAGTGACAAGCTGTCTCTATCAATGATTTATTCTAGGGCTCTTAAGGCTGATATACTTTCCTGGGGATTCTATCTACGAATGGCCAGGGCTCTGGCAACCAGGTGCCACTCTCCAGGCTCACCCACCAGTGAGACTTGGTAGTGTCATCTTTTCTCTGGTGGTGAAATAATGCATGCTGAAACAATGACCTGTGCTGAAAACGGGATAGATTGTCTTCACATTTGAGACAAACATCTCATTAGAGGAAACAAAGAATGCCTTTGTAAGGAGTTATTTTTATAGACTGGGTTCAAAAACTGTTGAAACTGTTGTGCCTATCAGAAGATGCTTTTCATTATGTTGAAAGGAATTTGCCCAATGATAAATATTTACTCGCACTAATTATTAATACTCCTTTCCTACGCTGTCAGTCTGAGGATGTCGATCTGCTTTTGGTAAGTGGTGGTAGCGCTCCCTTAAATTTAATCATGCAAAGAAACTGATTGTTATTTTTAGATAGAGTTGGTGCCTGTGGTGAAATTGAGAAACGTTGGAGATTACCACAAAGGGTCGATATTGCTAAATTTTTAAATATTTATAATTTCCAGTATGCATCAGAGGTGAAAAGAACATTGGGGCATTATATTTTCCAACTTAACCTCTCTCTGTGTAGTGCCAGGTTTTAAACAGTGTGTCTGCTTTGTAGCATACAAAAAGAACTTAAAACTCTCTGGTTAGGTACTTTATATCCTTATTATGATGTACTTTTTTTTCTAGTAATTAGGTTTCTTGTAGTCATTAGGTTTAAGCGGACCTTAAACCTTCTTGCAATAAAGGAGTTAAAGATAAATGTTAACTGCTTTGCTTCCTAGTTTGAGAGAAGTTTGTTTTAACCAGGGTTTGAAAGAATGAAGTGGTCAGAGCACCATCTTCTGGTCAAAGTTTGACATACAGCATTACTCTGGTACTGCTTATAGAATTTCACATAAAAACCATTATTGTTGACTTTAATGAAAAAAATTTTTGCATTTGAATGAGGATTGAAACAATGGAAGTACAGTATACATATTTCATCAGTTTTCCACATGGTCTGTTTTTACCCACAATAAACCTATCCTGCTTGTTACTAGTTCAGTTGCCTAGGAGATACTGATGTAATGGGTTACTATGGCAACAGCTGGTCTCTTGAAGGATTGTAAATGATAGGGTTGGCAGAGTTCATAGAGGCACATGTTAAATGATTAATTTCATGAAATTTGTACCAAGATATGTTTTTATGTGAAAACTAATGTTGAAATCTAATATGTTTAATTTATTTGAAATCAATCAATAATGTCCTTTTTGTTTACTTTAATAGAATCAAAGGATAAATAACTCCCAGTCTGCTCAGTCATTGGCCACCCCAGTGGTTTCCGTAGCAACTCCTACTTTACCAGGGCAAGGAATGGGAGGGTATCCATCAGCCATTTCAACAACATATGGTACTGGTGAGTATCTTCATAAAGTGTAAATAGTACATTTAATAACAAGAAAGCAAGACCAAAAAAATTCTGTCTTCTTAGTCAGGAACATCTATGGTGATTCCTTGTGTATATGCATAATACTGAAATGTCACCTATATTTCTGTTAAGATCAGTTGAACTTAGAGATCTTTTTTTTTTTAAGTAGTTGAAAGTCTCATTAACTCAACTTGATAGATGAGAAATGTCAGGAAATCCAAGAGATCACTTCATCGTTTTACATAGAAAGGACACTTCTTATGAGCTCTGTCTCTTACAGTGTTATTTAGGAAACCCTTCTAGTTGATAAAATCTAGGAGTCTGAGTAATGTACATAATATAGTCCAGCACTGTAATGATGATGCATCCTAGAAATTTATACTTTTAATATTTAGATGGTTTTATCTGGAATGGAAGAATAACTTCCTCTAACATTTAGTATGTTCCTTTTTTTAAATTAAAAAAATGACATCCTTGTCTTTTTGAAATAAAATAATTGTAGTTATGAGAATGTTTGGAAGTAAAAATGTTGATTCTATTCACTATTTAATCATTTTAAAATTAATTATTTCTCCATGATTATCTTTTTTCCCCCAATCTAGAGTACTCACTGAGTAGTGCAGATTTATCATCTCTCTCTGGGTTTAATACAGCCAGTGCTCTTCATCTTGGTTCAGTAACTGGCTGGCAACAGCAACACCTACATAACATGCCACCATCTGCCCTCAGTCAATTGGGGTAAGCAATATTATTTTTATATTATAGTCTTTTAAGAGATAAAGCTGCTTTTAAAAAAATGTGTTAAGGTATTACAGTACACCAACCTAAAGTGTATTATTATACTATAGCCTTCATTGAAACTGAAAACAACTAGCAGATCGACACCTTTCTCAAGCATATAGTTTAATTACAATCTTCTATATCCCTTAATAAGAAAGGTAAATTTTTATTGATCGCTTGAGTCTTCCATTTATATTAGCAAAATGCATTGCATTTCTTTCGGAGCAGCATCAAATAAAGTAGAAAACATATTTTTATGTTTTCTACAAGCAAAATATAAAGTTCATTTGAGATAGAGAATAAGTTTGCAGCTGGTAGTTCTAAAAAGTTTCTAATATAATTGAGACAAACTTCTTTAGGATAAGTGAAAATAAAATTTTACATGGTTAAAATCTGATCATAGAATTGTCATATTTCCATCTGTTCAAGTGACATACAGGCTTCATATATTTGTAACTGCCTTGTGAAAATATTGCCTCATTACTTAAATCTGGACAGAATACTTCATTTTTGTTTTCTGGAACCAGAAAAATGTATATCCCTGCCCTCTTGTGGTGGTTTTAGGATATTTCTTCAGTACAAGAGTACCTGTAGTGTTATAATATAAGTAAAGAGATTAATGCCAAAAAAAAAATCAAGCTCATATTTCTCACTAAACAAAGAACTAGAAAATGTTTTAATCTAGGAAATTATTTTAAGCATGACTAATATCTTCATGCTTGTGGTTTTAATTTACAAACAAAGCCCTGTTCAAGCAAGAGGAATATAATGGTTTGCTTCTAATATGACAGATCCCTAAAATTTGATATGATTATAATGGACTTTTCATAAAGTTGTTTCATATAAGCTATGTGTAACATATTTATTTATGACATAACAGGTTACCTAAATCTGTTAATACCATAATGGTACAAAATTCCAAAGAAATTGGATAAAGCAAATGTCAAATATCCAATCAGTACTTAGCTTCAGTTGTTTCCAGTGATTTCCTATTTAAATGTAACCAAACATTAACCAAAAAGGATACAAGTTAAATCTTGAGTGAATCTTGATCCCTTTTTGTATTCTCATATTGTCATTTCCTAATTCATATCTTTAAAAAGTTAAATTGCAAAGCATGTAAAGAATTTCCATACCTCAAAATCTACCTGATTTCATCCATATGAATACTCCCTCAAGTGATGCAAATTACGATCCCTTTGTGATTTTCTATGCCATTTTTGTGAATTGTTGTAGTTAGAAAAAAAAAACAAAAAATCCATCCCCTGGTGGCCATCTACCTGGAGACAAGCTTCTGTGAATGTAGTTGTACAAGAAACCTAGTTCATGTCAGACTTACAGAAACCATTCTACTTTAATAATGTTGGCCAGAGTTTACGTTTTGCTTACATAAACTTCTAGAACCCCAATTCAATTTGATGACACCAGGAGGATTAGGGTAGAGTTTCAATAGAGAAGAGATTTAAAGAAAGAAATTATCTATCAATTAATCAAACATTTACATAAATGTAGTAGTACCTGTGAAGAACTACTAAAGGTAACACTAGAAACCAATATCCTTAAGTTTTCTGTAAAATAAAAAAGAGACAACCGTAAGCCATGGAGGCTTTCCCTCAATATTTCTAGCCTCTTTTTTCTTTTAAAAGCTAAGGAATCCTTTTATGCTACTTCAATACACCTTCAGATTTCTTCTGAATCCAGCCAAGTTAGCTGGATCAGTCTGTGTGCGTGCGCACGCGTGTGTGTGTGTGTGTGTGTGTGTGTGTGTGTATGAGTGTGTGTGTCTCTGTGCTCATGTGTGTGTCTTTGTGTCTAAATAGATAAATTTCTAGGAAAAAAATCAAGTTAAATTCAGATAAAAAAAAAAAAACAACAGTTGATTGACACTGCTATCTCTTCTAATAGACCACCAATTCCTTTTTTACTTTCCAGTGACTGATTTCGAACTAGAGATCAAAAGTGAGAAAAGATATCACCTCACAGCATATTTTCTCATGTATCTTCTAATTTTTATCATTATCATTAAAGATTCAATATGATCTTACATGTACTGTGTAAATATCTTAAAATGCCAATAGTGTGACTTAACTCCAACTGTTCTAGTTACTTCTGATGATCTTTAAATGTGGAGATATTTCAAATATATGGTGTCAGTGTATTTCTACTCACTTGGTAGTTTTCTCACTTAATCTAGAAATACTAATTTCCCAAGTGGGTGTTATTTAATCATATTTCCAATCAGTTTCCCAAGGAATAATAAAGTATAAAATAGCGACCAGACTCACATCATTTTCTTTCTCTGAATGTGGTATTGCATTGCTATAGCATGACAGTGAACCCATTCTGTCCAATATTGTCAGGATATGTAATTTTTTTTTAAATTTTCAATCAAAATGATCATCGAAAGATTTTTCTTAGAAATTGTTAGTAATAAATCAAAAGCCCCATTATTAGTTTCACACATGGCTTTATTGGGGGGCATAAATGATGACATTTTATCACTTCAGGTTATTTTAAAGTTTAAATTCCTATTCCTTTATATTTTTCATCATTCTTTGCAATTTTTTAGAAAACGAATACACATTAGCAACCAGATTCTTGCTAGTCAATAAAGGAGTTTTAATAAGTGAGCAACAGTTTCAGTGAACCAAAATAAAGAAATAATTAATTCATGCTGAGGGGGAATTGAGCATTGAATAAAGGTAAAGTCAAAGGAAAAAAAGGATGATTTGATTTTGCATCACGTTGCTTTCTATGCTTTTTCTCATCATGCACGTTTTTGCCCGAGAAGTTATCATACTAGTTTTCAGTGACTTTTAAATAGTAAATAAATAAATATTTATTTAATTGAAGTTCCTGGATAATATAGCAAATATAACCCTTCTTCTTCTTCTATCCAAATATTACATATGGCTGTGTGCATGCACAGAGACATGAGTGCACGCACACACACACACGGCTAGCCATGAGTGCACATACACAGAGACATGGGTGTACACACACAGATATGAGTGCACACACAGAGAGACATGAGTGCACACACACACACAGCCATGAGTTCACACACAGATATGAGTGCATACACACAGAGACATGAGTGCACACACACAGATATAAGTACACACACACACACAGACATGAATGAATACAGAGACATGAGTGCACACACACAGAGAGATGAGTGTACATACACATAGCCATGAGTGCACACACATAGCCATGAATGCACACACACAGATATGAGTGCACACACACACAGCCATGAGTACACACACAGATATGAGTGCATATACACAGAGACATGAGTGTACACACACAGATATAAGTACACACACAGAGACATGAGTGCACACACACAGATATGAGTGAATACACACAGAGACATGAGTGCACACACAGAGATATGAGTGTACATACACATAGCCATGAGTGCACACACACAGCCATGAGTGCACACACACAGATGAGTGCACACACACACACACACACACACACAGAGACACGAGCACACACAGAGACATGAGTGCACACACACAGATATGAGTGCACACACACACAGCCATGAGTACACACACAGATATGAGTGCATATACACAGAGACATGAGTGTACACACACAGATATAAGTACACACACAGAGACATGAGTGCACACACACAGCCATGAGTGCACACACACAGATATGAGTGCACACACACACACACAGAGACATGAGTGCACACACACATAGCCATGAGTGCACACACACAGCCATGAATGCACACACACAGATATGAGTGCACACACACACAGCCATGAGTACACACACAGATATGAGTGCATATACACAGAGACATGAGTGTACACACACAGATATAAGTACACACACAGAGACATGAGTGCACACACACAGATATGAGTGCACACACACACAGCCATGAGTGCACACACACAGATGTGAGTGCACACACACACACGGCTAGCCATGAGTGCGTACACACAGATATGAGTGCATACACACACAGATACGAGTGCACACACATTTAGCCCCTCAACACAGTGCCTAGCACATAGTAGATACGTAATACTAGTTGACTGACTGAATCTCACACACATACACACACACACACACACACACAGTTATTATTTTTCCAATTCTTTCTATAAATAATAAGGTGTATTTTTTAAAAAAAATACATCTTCCTAGAAATCAAAGTGTTTTTTTAAAAAGAGTTACCTCCAATATACTAGCCTAATTTGACATAATCAAAAAATTATTTTCAATGGCAAAAATTCCCCCTGCTACATAACATCTCTATCAAATGTATCATTTCAGCCACTTGGATTCATTTCATAAGAATCAATTGAAAGATTCACAGCAAATAAGATTAATGTCTTATTGGGACATTGGGTCAAATCCGCGATGACAAACAGTTCTGATGTTTCAAAGGGAAGTTGTTTAATATAAAGGAAGCAGGATATTTTGGAATGTCAGCTAAGACAAAATGGACATTGGCAGTTCAGTATAATTATCAAGGTGTCACAGAATCCATTGACATTCTACCAAAGATAAAGAGAACAACGTGTGTATTCTTTTAAGTGGAAATGTCTTTAGACCTTCATAATTATGCTTTTAAAAAAATACTTTACATCCGATTCTATCCATCCAACATAAAGAATGATTCACTTTGGGTGGTGATCTACACAAGTTCCAGAAGTTAGTGGGAGTTTTACGTAGGGAGTAGAGTTGTGGCAGAAGAACCTGGCCCTGCGATGTCAGTGGGAGTAAATTGTGTGACTAAGAGTGAGCTTTTTAAAAATGGTCATTTTCCATAAAAGTTACTTTTCTTCTTTAAAACTCAGCAAAGCCTATGGGCTTTCCATAGGAAATGTCCCTCTTATTTTAGGTGCTTTTTCCATTATCTAAAAAGGCAATCCTCCTAAGCATTTTCAGACATCGATTCTTGTGAAGTGTGTGTGCAATGCATACGGTAGAAGGCTATTTGTGGGTACAGGCAACTTTGAAAAGGTTAGGTAAAAATAGGTCAGATACTCTAATATATTTTACAGGCGGAGGCAGTAAGAATTTGAATAAAACTATCCAGTCATATTTGATCTCTGATCGAATACGGGGAAAGGTAGGTGTTTTCCCAGTTCTAAATTTGGCATCAGTAGTAAATGATAACTTTCAGTGTGGACTTTAATGTGAGCAGCTTGCAGATCAGGCTTTTTCACCCTCCCACATGTTCTGTTCAATAGTAGCACATATTCCTCATGATGATCTATGTCCAAAATCGCTTTCTAAATAAACACCAAACCACAATTTTCTGCTGATTCCCATGTCTCAATCTGGCACGAATAATGCTAAGTTGTTGCTGTTTGTCGTTCTTTTTAATTGACTGTTCTTTATTTTCCAAAATTACTTCTTTAAAAATAAGAAAATCGAAAGTAAGAAAACTGACCTATTAAATTCTCATGTTAGAATAGTCACATAGTATGATGTATTGGGTAGCAAAGTATCTAACTTAATCACCCACCCACTAGACTAAAAGGCTCATATTTGTGGACTTATTCCCCCAAGATTTTAGAGAGATTTCTCTGACAAAGTGTTAGAAATACGTTTTCAGGGTAAGGTGAAATATCACCAAAAGTCATATTAAAGTATTTGTATGAATATACTTAAAATATTAATAGCTCACAAAGTGCTTTCCTCAAAATAGCCCTGTGGGGCAGATGGCAAGAGTATTCCCACCTGATTCCACTGCTGAGGCTATAACTCAAAAAGTCTACATGTGACTGCACAGTCACATGACTAGTGAGAGGCAAAATCAGGATTTCTTTACAGGGAAGGATAATTAGTATTCCACTCTTCATCAGAAAAAAAAATATTGTATTGAAAGAATATAATTGCTTATGAGAGTTGAAAAAAAATATAAGAATAATGCAAGTCCCTCCCCCACCACAAAAAAAAATATATTTTTATGATTGAGTAAACAAGTTTGTGAATTTTTTTTGAGGGAATTAAGGTTGGTTTGGGAGCCTGATTTTTCCAGCTTAGCCATTGTCTTCACTAATGCAGTTCACTGAATAATTTTTCATTTCTCTATTTCCTTTTGCCAGTGAAGACAGAATTTAAATTGCAGAGTTGAAAAAAACATTTATTGATATCACTTTATTTTCAGTTTCTTTAAAGACATATATTGTTAAATATTTGTTTGATTCATCCTAGAAGTATTTAATTAAATTTTAGTCGTATAGTCTAGTAAAAAAAATCCTTTCCCCAAATTCCAAAGATGGTTTTCTTCTTGCTGCAAGGCAGCGAGCATTGATTGTCTACTCTGTGCCAGCCTCAGTGCTAGGTGCTACATAAAATAATCACCAAGTAAAGCTTAAAACAAGAGCAAATATCCCACCATTGAAATGTAAGATGTACTGTTGCTGGGTTTTGTTGCTTCTGTTTTAATTTCTGCCTGACTTAGACAGCCTGTGATTCATATCTGGGAATACAGTAAGACTAGGGTAGAATATAACATAATAAACATTTTTAAATTGCTCAAAGAATATAAACATACCTGAAACATCACGTGAAGTCAGTTTGGTGTCTGGAGAGATAATATCAAGACTGATTTGCTTCTATAGAATCATAGAGGTTAAAGAAAGGAAATGTTTATTAAAGAAACAAATCATTCTCCTTTCAGATTATTTCCTATACTAAGTGATGCATTAATAGGAGAGGGAAAGTAATTTTTTGCCAGTAGGTGGTGCTTTTGTACAAAACATCGCTCATAAACTCTCATTTCTTTCTAATTTCATATTCCTATACATTTTCAACACTTATTGCATGTGCCACAAAACTGATTCCCTGGGTCATATACTTCCTCCCAACTTTACACACACATACTCACATTCACAACAAAGTTTAAAATAGCACTTAAGGTCCTCTTTTTAAATTGGAAAATGAAAAAGGAGCTTATACCAGCAGATTTTGGGTCCCTTTGTTCGAGATGGGTGGGTCTTCATGTACAAGTCATTATTTTTGCTCTTCCTTGATTTAAAAGTGGGGGTAGGATTTTTGAAAATTCCTAGAAAAGCAGGAAGCAAGTTGTGCTGGGGTACAGAGCATATGTCAACATTCTCTGCTATGGCACACCCCTGGTGTATAGAACAGCAGTCCCGTTTTTGCCTTAGTATGATCACAACTTCTACACGCAACCTTATCTTTGGGTGATCCTGGCCATTGACAGTTTACCTATCAATCTCCTCTGAAAGGTTGGTTTCATTCTTATTTCCTAAGACCTGTAGATTACTATTTCTTCCATATTTTGAAGGAAGTGCAAGCTCTTGAGGAATATAAGGAAGAACAAATATTCTAAGCACAACTGAATCACCACCAGGTTTTCTTTGTAATATGTTTCTCCCATCCAGTCTCACACACCTGAACATATATGCCTTTAGAATAATAGGGAGATATAAGTTCAGCATTTTCTTTATTCTTATAGTTTCACATACCTGGCAATGCCTGACTAACATTAATGAAAGTAATACAGTTGGAGGAAATGAACTCTATTTTCATCCTGCATAGTTAAGTAGGAATAAAGAATTTCCACTTATTTACATGTATTGTCAAGGGTAAAATCTTACATTCATTTATAACTACCTGTAAAATACCAACAGATATATTCACCTTTCAGCTCCAAGCCTCCGTTCCTTTCTCAGCTCCTTACCCCTACACAAAAGAGAAATATTTACCGTGTGGAGAGCTTTGTGAGCCTTATTCATCTGAAGCTTAAAATCTCTTCACTTTCCATAGAAAGGATATAACTTGATTATTCATATGCTTATTTAGTCACTATATAAAGCCTCCATCATAAGTTTTTAGGTGCATACATATAAAAATAATGTCAAAACACAGTCTTACTGATTAGGGAGGTCTGATTTGAGAACTAGTGACTATACCCTCAGGTCCTACAAAATGTAAAAATTTCAAGGATGCAGAAAAATCTCTTACCACCATCTCTTGGACCACAATTCTAGGCACTGCTACCCAGAGCCCTTTCAAAGCTCTTAGGTACAATGTCAGAGCCTGGAGAGAAATGATGTCTAAGGCCTGAACCAGTTAAATATTGAAATTGCTACAGGGTTTAAAAAAAAAAACCAGCATCACCTTGAATTATATTGAGGTAGTGATGCTTCAGTTTTCCACTCATTCTAAATATTTCCTTAGGTACTCTTCACCCTCTTGACATACACAAGAATCGGTATGAGTCTTTAAGCTGATGTTTTATGTGGATGAGAGTGATTGTGCGTTCCTGGGGGCTCCAGGCCTCCTCAATCTGTAACTGGGTTTCCTTTCCTCCTACAGAGCTTGCACTAGCACTCACTTATCTCAGAGTACAAATCTCTCCCTGCCTTCTACTCAAAGCCTCAACATCAAGTCAGAACCTGTTTCTCCTCCTAGAGACCGTACCACCACCCCCTCGAGATACCCACAGCATACGCGCCACGAGGCGGGGAGATCTCCTGTTGACAGCTTGAGCAGCTGTAGCAGCTCGTATGATGGGAGCGACCGAGAGGATCATCGGAATGAATTCCACTCCCCCATTGGACTCACCAGACCTTCGCCGGACGAAAGGGAAAGTCCCTCAGTCAAGCGCATGCGGCTCTCTGAAGGATGGGCAACATGATCAAATTATTACCTACTAGTCTTTTTTTTTTTCTTGCAGTGTGTGTGTGCTATACCTTAATGGGGAATGGGGGGTCGATATGCATTATATGTGCCGTGTGTGGACAAAAAAGTCAGGTACTCTGTTTTGTAAAAGTACTTTTAAATTGCCTCAGTGATACAGTATAAATGGTAAACAGAAATGCTGAGATAGGCTTAGCACTTGAGTTGTACAACAGAACACTTGTACAAAATAGATTTTAAGGCTAACTTCTTTCCACTGTTGTGCTCCTTTGCAAAATGTATGTTACAATAGATAGTGTCATGTTGCAGGTTCAACGTTATTTACATGTAAATAGACAAAAGGAAACATTTGCCAGAAGTGGCAGATCTTTACTGAGAGAGAAAGCAGCTGTTATGCAACATATAGAAAATGTATAGATGTTTTGACAGACCCAGCAATGGGTGGCCACTGGTCAATGCTAGAAACAGATGAGGTCACCTAACATAGCAATGATGCTCACAAACATTCAGGCATATCATTGGAGTATGGCACTCAGTTAAAAGGATCAAAGACATTTAAAAGAGGACCATACTTAGAAAAATGTGGAGTTTGAGGGCTAACGTATTTAATTTTTAAAAATTCTGGGTCTGCATCACTTATTAAATAAAAATATAAAAATATGTACATTACATTTTGCTTATTTTCATATAAAAAGTAAGACAGAGTTTGCAAAGCATTTGTGGCTTTTTGTAGTTTACTTAAGCCAAAATGTGTTTTTTTTTTCTTGATAGCTTCGCTAATATTTTAAACAGTCCTGAAAAAAGCAAAAGGGACTTTTTGTATAGAAAGCACTACCCTAAGCCATGAAGAACTCCATGCTTTGCTAACCAAGATAACTGTTTTCTCTTTGTAGAAGTTTTGTTTTTGAAATGTGTATTTCTAATTATATAAAATATTAAGAATCTTTTAAAAAATCTGTGAAATTAACATGCTTGTGTATAGCTTTCTAATATATAATAATTATGGTAATAGCAGAAGTTTTTTGTTATCTTAATAGTGGGAGGGGGGTATATTTGTGCAGTTGCACATTTAAGTAACTATTTTCTTTCTGTTTTCTTTTACTCTGCATACATTTTACAAAATCAAGATCAGTTGTCAAAAGGATAACCTGTGGGGTTAGATTTACCACATCATAACAACCTAAATCATTTTTTAAATGACATTTGCATTCTATTGGGTGAACAGACATCCATTGTATATACTGATTAGTTCTTTCAGTTTTGGATTTTTGGGTTTTTTTGCATTTTACCAAATGCAGGGCCCCATTTCTGATCTTAGGTATACCCCTGTGCATCTTGGAATTCAATAAGTATGTATCACAATTCGACCTTTATCCTAAATCACCTGGTTGGTATTCAGCCCACTATAATTTGATATATAGTATTTGGTTTGTTTGGTTTTTTTTTTAAATCTGCCTGGAATGGGCTTTGAGTGGTGGTACATTACATCCTGAAGATATGTCAGAAAAAAAATGTGATTGATGTGGAGGTAACCCAGTGAATAAGTTATATTCGCCCACATTTAGAGAAAATATGAAGAAACTTGATGCTATGGAAAAGAAATAGAAACAGGTACCCAGTATTGTATTATTTTAACTTGTACTCAACAAAGCTTGTCGGTATCATAAGGCTGTTGTTGAGCGAGCCCAGTGTATCAGGCAACCCCACAATGTCACTTCTGCATAAGGCATGTATGTCATATTTTTTTCCTTCAATAAAGAGAGTTAATAGCCATTGCAAGAAAACCCATTTAAGATCTTCTATGTCCCTTTTCGTTCAAAAAAACAATGACTTATTGAACATATGTCTCTGGGGAGTATTTTCTGGGTCATTCCCCTTTAAGAAGTTAGTGCCATAAGAAATGCTTATATTTCTTCTCCAAGAGTAGTTTCAGTTTTTGAAAGAATATAGGAACAATTTCCTTCTCACGGTATGTGGAGATAGAGTCTCATCTCCCAATCAGATGCATTGACACTAGCAGTAAAAACAAAACAAAACAAAAACGATGCAGTCAGCACAAACAAATCCAATTTAGTTAGGGCATACCAAGACCCATTCCCCATCAACTTGCCTAGATTTTGTGTATTTCTCTTCATAAAAGGCTGCCGCTGGGTGGCAGAAGCCAAGAGATTTTACTCACTGGACTCTATTTTCCTAACTGAAATTCCCCATTAGTTCTCTGGTTTGTGCCTGACTAGGATGCCAGTCTGCCTTGTGCTCATATTTTGTATACTCTAAGCAGAATAAAATTCAGCTCATTCATATATCCTATTTGATAAGACGACCATGGAAAGAAAGATATTTATGCAGAGGAAAAGCAGAACTGGATCCCTGACCTATTAAATGCAAACACACATAGACACACACGATACTCAAAGCCACTCTCCTAACCTTAAGCATGATCCCATTCTTAGAGTCTCTTGCTGAGATTTTTAACTTGACGTGTATAAAATATGCAAATATGTCACAAATGTGCTTTGTCATTTCAAAACACTTTGGGTTTCTCAGAATTGTCAGTAGAAACTTGTCAGCGGGTGGGGAGGGGGTCAGTCTATGAAAATACGAAGAATAGCCATATTAGTAGTTTACCTTGCAATTTGCCTCAGCAACACAGGAAAAAAGGAAAAGTGAGTTTCTAAGGGGGGTTGTTTAAAGTAAGCTAAAGAACCAGCAGAAGCCAAGGTGAAGATGAAGCCTTGGCTATTTATAGCCGTTCTGACAATGGTTTTATAAGAACATTTAAAAGAATAGAATCACTTGAAAATGGATGCCAGTCACCTCTTGTTCCCACCACTGAATTCATCTGAAGTGGTGGCAAGATAGTGAAAGGATAATCTGAGAATTTTTAAAAGATGATTTAATGAGAAGAAGCACAACTTTGAATATGATGAGTCACTTTCTGTCAACAATAACTGTCTATCTTTTTTACCCTTGTACCTTTCTCTGTAATTTACCATTTACTGTATTTGCAAAGCTAACTTTGTTTTTTTTTTCACAGAGATTCCTTTGTATGTAAGGAGTTTGGGGCAGAGCCCTGAGGGAGTATTACTTTACAGAACCCAAGCTGCAGAATCTTTTTTTTTTTTTTAGGCAACACTCTTCATTGCAAGTTAAAATACCCCCAAAGTGGCATTTTGTTCACTCGCAAGGATTGTAATCACTAATCCTTAATTTAAGAGATTTTCAGCAACATCATTAAACTTAATTATTGGTGACAATGATATGATATACATAAGCTGCACAACCCGTATATTGTATGCATTGGTGCCTTTCATTCTGAGGCTGTTCATTTCAACATTTTTGAAAGTTCAGTTTTATAGCAAAAAGGCATATTTTTCCCAAAGGCAGAATCTAACTGTTTTGTAATGATGAATATGAAAATACCTGTCATCCTCAGATCATTTTCAGGTTAACTAAAGTGAGAATTTTTAAAATAACAATGCCAATTCTCTCTTAACAAGAATGTCAGCCCTCTTGTACCTGGACGTGTTTGTTTTATCTTTCCTACCCAAGTCTTTAACTTAGGCATAGAGAATTTTTTTTTTGCCCCTTTCTTCTTGTGTTTCCTTCAGAAAGTAAATGCTTTGTATTTCTTTTTTTTAAGCCACTTGAAACCTCAATAAAGGCTGTTGCCTAAACATGGAATACTTCATCTGTTCCTGTTTGTGCCATCTGCTGTGATGTCGTCACTTATATGGCGTTAATTTCCTGCCACTACAGATCTTTTGAAGGACTGATGGGATATTGGTATATGTTAGAATGCTTCAGATTGTAGATGTAATAAGAGGCTTTTGTTAATATGTTTTAACCAAAGATGTGGAGCAATCCAAGCTTTTAGCCACATACCGTCTGCATCAAATTTGTCCATTTGGGTTATTTTTATAATCGGGTGTTACATTTTGCCATCCCTGTGCATACCTCAAATTGATCCATACCTCGCTCTGATTCAGAGAGGTCAACGAAATGACAGATTTTTTTTTCACTCTAAATGCTAGTACCTGTGTTCTCTTAGAGTAGAGCAGAAATGGGTCACTGTAGGCATAGTACTTGGATTGCTTCAGATGGTTTGCTGTATCCTTTTTTCTTCTTTTTTTTTCTTTTTCTGGGGACTTGTTTCCATTAAATGACAGTAATTCAAAAGTAGCTTGTAAATGAGGGCATACAAGCATTTGCAACAAATATGAAAATAGAGGCTCACAGCGGCATAAGCTGGACTTTGTCGCCACTAGATGACAAGATGTTATAACTAAGTTAAACCACATCTGTGTATCTCAAGGGACTTAATTCAGCTGTCTGTAGTGAACAAACGTGAGAAATTTTCAAAAGTTTCTCCTGCTGGAAATAAGGTATAATTTGTATTTTGCAGACAATTCAGTAAAGTTACTGGCTTTCTTAGTGAAGCAGTGTCTGTGGTGCGTTTCTTTAATTAGTGTTTTATTGTTGAAATTGGTTCTATTTTGCCACATTTTTAAAAGTAACTTCTACCACAAGGACACCTCTTTCTTAGCCTTGACGAATTTCGTTTCCAGAGAGCATACACAAAGATAGAGATGTGTATAAATAAAAGGATCTCTCTATATTTGTAGACAAATATGTGCCTGTGTAGATTGTGAATTAGATCTCATGTCTGTTCTGCAAGTTTAGGAATTACAAGGTCCTGTCATTGCTTAAATACTTCTGTTACTGTAATTATGTGATGGGTCTTTGATAACCTGATTTCTTCCTATGGATCTCTTCCTGAGGTTAGCGAGTGGGCCATAGCCAGGCTGATGGAAAATGGTGTTGGTGGCTGTTGTTTTTTTATTTGAAGTTCTAAAGGAAAATCTGCACCATAAATGTTTCTCTTTTTTTGCATGACATTTAATTTAAACAGCAGTGTTGCAGACTTGCAATTTTTAAATTATGTGAGCTATTTAATAGTTAGGAGAATCTATATATTTTCATTTTTATGAAAATAGCACATTAATTGTAAAGTTACAATTATATTTTTCAAGAAAAATGCACCTAGGGAAGTCAACGTGCAAAATTATAAAACAGAGGAAGGAAGGAAGGAAGGAAGGAAGGAAGGAAGGAAGGAAGGAAGGATGGAAGGAAAGAAGGAAGGGAAGGAGGGAAAGAGGAAGAAAGGGAAAGAAAAAAGAGGAAAGAAAAGGAAGGAAGGAAAAAGAGATAGAGGAAAAGAGGAAGGAGAGAGGGAAGAAGAAAGGAAAGAAAGAGGAGTGAAGGAAGAGAAAGAAGGAGGGGGAAAGGAGAGAAAAAGGAAGGAACGAGGAAGAAAGGAATGGAAAAGGGTGGAAAAAGAAAGGAAGGAAAGAGGAGGGGAAAGGAAGGGAGGAAAAAAGAAGGAAGGGAGAAAAGAAGGGGAAAAGGAAGGTATTTGTTAAGTAACTACCATGTGTCAGGCACTTTGCTAAGTGCTTTTCAAATTTTGTAACATTTGATTCTCACTACAACCCTGGGATGTAGGTGTTATCATTCCCATATCCCCATCCATCTCCATTTTTATAAGTAAGGAAATAAGACAGACAGAGGTTCTCACTTTCTATGGGTCACAAAGCAAGTAAGGCTGGATTAAAACTCAGATCTTCCTGACTTCAGGTCCAGCACTCCATCCTCTGCACTACCTGGCTGCCTATAACAAAAATCATAAGCCACTGATGTACTGACAACATAAGCGAGTTGGATTACATGACATCTAAGCTCCCTTACCCCTCTAAATCTTAAGAGCTAATAATCCTAAATATAAAATGATCCCTGTTCTGGAAACTCACTGGGAGAAATGTTGCCAATAATACCACCATAACCCCTACTATGTTCAAGGAACTGTGAGTGATACAGCTAAGACAATCATGGCTCTCCCAGAGTTTGCAATCTAGGGGGAAGAGATGGTATGTGTATAAATAAATATAACGTGACAATATGTGATTAAGGTCATAAGAGTGACAAAGCATTATGGGAGTTCAGAGAAAAAAGAAGTCATTTCCAACATGAGATATGACATTTAGAAAGGTGGCATTTGAACTAGGTACAATTTTCATGAGCAGAAACAGAAGGGAAGACATTAGCGGAGGAAGGAAAAAAGCCACAGAGGCAGGAAAGCTTGGAGCATATTTAGGGAATCAAGTATGAAAGGAAAGATTGAGAAATAAAAGCCAGAGAGTGAGGTTGGAAGCAGAGTGTTTGTGTGTGTGTCTATCATACTAATGCTTTGCACTTTATCCTGGTAGGAACTGGGGAGCCTTTGAAGGTCTGGAGCAAAGGAGCAGGATAATCAGAGTTATGCTTTAGGACGATCGACCTGGCAGTAGTGTGTAAGATGAATTGTATCAGCAATCTGGGCAAAAGGAAATAAGGGGTGGGGGCCTTTGAGATGAAAGGGAAAGCCTGCATATAAGCAATCAAATAATTGTCCAATCAGTGAAACTTAACTGAGTGGTTATAAGAAATGATGTCTCATTATATAATTAGAAAGAGGAATCAGAGGATATGGAGTGCTCTTGTGCCTAGGTGACTTAGACTTCTGGTGCCATTAAGAGAAAAGGGGTTTTTTGGGGAGGAGTGAGTTTCCTGGAGGAGATGGCTTCAGTTTGGAACAAGTTGTGTTTGGAATGCTGGTGGGACAGCTAGGTAGACTTATCCAACAAGTAGTGGAAAATATGGAGCTAGAATTCAGGAGAAAGGTTGAGGCACTATATCCAGAATTGGACTGGAAATAATAAACATACACCATAGTTGGAGAGCTGAGAGTGGAGAGCACAGACAAAGGAAAAAGAGAGAGGCCAGAGGGAGAGAATGGAGCAGAAAAAAAAACAAAGAAGAAAAGGCAATGAATTCACATAGGTAAAAAGAGAGCCAAGTAGAAAAATAGAGGGAAGACTAGAACAATGTCATGGATGCCGGGGTAGAAATTATTTTGAGAAGGAAGGAATACTCAACACCATCAAATTACAGAAAAGTCAAGGATAAGGATGGAGAAAAGATGCTTGGTTTTGGTGACTGGACTCCATTGTTCATTTCTAAAAGAGCATTGGGGGCAGCTAGGTGACACAGTGCATAGAGCACCAGCCCTAAAGTCAAAAGAACCTGAGTTCAAATATGACCTCAGACAGGTCCATGACCCTGGACAAGTCACTTAATCCCTCTTAATACTAATTGCCTCAAAAAACAAACAAACAAAAATGTCATTGACATTTTAGTGAGGAGGGCAGTGTTAAGGTTAAGAAGTTAATTCATGGTAAGGCAGCTGTGATAGTCTGATTTTCTGAATTTCTGAAATGAGAGACTATGGCAAGGTGTTTAAGGAAGCTGTTTCTAGAGGCAGGGAAGCACACATGCACTTGTAAACAGAGGGGAGATTGAAGATAAGAGAGAGATGAGTTCAGACATTGTACTATCTTAGCCAAGAAAAAAAAATAGATACAGACTGAGATAAGTCAGTCAGATTAGGACTCTTAACCCAGAGGAGGAGAGGGGATGTGCAGTTATTGATGAAGTCTTTAATTCCAAAGAAATTCCAACTTGCCTGTATTTATCCTTATATGACCTACTTGTGATTGGTAAAACCAAAGGTTTGTTTACCCTAGACTGGTTTGAGACTCCAGGTCCCTCAATACAAAACCACTCAGCCCCTAACATCTTTGGGATATCCAGAACTGGTGAACTGTTTAGATGGTGTTGTGAAGTTACACATGAAGATCCATTTTCCTAGCCCAGGCTAAAGTCAGGACCTGGAATAACAGCAATACACAGTTCTGCCCTTCTTATATGTCTATGTTTCTTAAAATCCTGAATTTGCCCAAGTTAAGGAACAGGTATCAAACTATTGATTCTAGTGGCAAAATTAGATAGAATAAAATTATTTATTTTATCTTTAATGGCCTAGCTGAAACAAGATAAAATATTTGGAAGGAGCCATAAAGCTCTACTTCTCTCCCTTTAACTTAAAAAAAAAATGAAGCATTTGAGTCTGAATTTTGAGACAAAAATCTGTCCTCCCCATCTGTTTCTCTTCATTTCCATGTTAAAAGGTAGGCTTTCTTACAGAAGATGGCCTTCCTTTTAAAAGTATTGGCTCTGCAAATAAGTTCTAAGCAAAAGCCAGTGAAGAAAATTGAAACTGCATTTGCAGTAATAATAATAATAATAACTTTTTATACTGCTTACAATATACTTCTTACCTGGCTAATCATTCTAATTCAGTGGTTCTCAACCTTCTTAATGCCATGACCCTTTAATACAGTTCCTCATGTTGTGGTGACCCCCAACCATGAAATTATTTTCGTTGCTACTTTGTAACTGTAATTTTGCTACTATTATGAATTGTAATGTAAATATGTGATATGCAGGATGTATTTAAATTGAACATAACCCACAGGTTGAGAACCACTCTTCTAATTGGCAATGATTGGGTAAGCCAGTATGTCACAATACGTTTCTCAAAATAAGCAGAAGATAGTTAATTCTTCAAAGATTGTGTTTTCATTAGGTAGATGCTCCCACCCCCAATGCAGGCTCACAAGCTCACAACTTCTCAACAACTTGGTAGATGGTATCTGAAAGTTACTATAGCCAAAAGACCCATCACCCAGCGGTGGACCTCGTTATGAGTCTTTCCAAACTTAGCTAGGCTTCTCCTTAGATGTGTGGTCTGCCAATGAATTCATATGTAGAAGCTTTTTCATCTTATTAGAACCCGCCTGTGCAGAACCTTAGTAGAACATTTTCATCTTAACAGAACCTGTGTATTCAATTGTAAAATGCTAACATAGCCTTCAAGATGTCAAGGTCACCAACATAACACATTTCATTGAGGTTTATGTCCTTGGCATAACAAAGGAAGAAATACCACTTTTGAGTATTGCCCACATAGCAAAGTTTAGGGTTTAGTGCTGTAATATTGGCTCTGCCACTGGCCTGCACAGTAGCTGTAGGGTAGCATTAATTTCCCAGGTTGCCTATCTGCCTTAAAATAACATCATCTCTATTATGGTTGTCATTCACTCGTGTCCAATTCTTCACAAATTTGGGGGCGGGGAGTTCTTGGCAAAAATACTGGAGTGGTTTGCCATTGCCTCCTACAGTGGATTAAAGCAAATAGAAATGAAGTGACTTGCCCAGAGTCACACAGCTAGTAACTATTTGAGTAACTCAGGACTTCCTGACTAGGCCTAGAGTTCTATCTACTGAGCCATCCAACTGCCTCTTAAGATCTCTGTTACCAAGAAAAAATTCATTTGTTCTACCTCTTCTTTCCCATTGTATCCTTTCTTTCTATTTTTCTTATTCCCACTTACTGTAATGTTTGGGAGAAAGGAGTGAGAAACTTTCTGTTCCTACTTGGCCACAAACAGACATCTGTTCCAACAACACCAAATAAAAATATTCCATCTTGCCTTTCTTAGACTTGAAGACTTTAAGGATCATAAGTAACAAATATGTCCAGCCCATACTTACCCATAAGTGGCAGCAGCCAAGCCAACAAACAGATCAAGGTAGCAACGACCCAATGAATTCTGTAATTGCAAAGAGAATTGATTAAAAAGGACCACTTTTCACAGAAGAGGAACTGGAAAAGGAAGTGCTTTGCTATTCATCCAAAAGCCAGAAATGTTGGCTTCATGCCAATCTACTCTCTTGCCCCAGACCTTTCCACCACTAGGAAAGCACAGTGCACAATGAGGTAACAATGTCAGAGAAGATCCCTGAAAAAGGAAAAGAGAGGTCATTTGATGGCATGATATCACATAATGATGTTCCCTGAGATTGGAAATATTTGCCAAGGATTCTGATTCAATAATTGGTACAAGACGGCCACCAAGTATAATTGAAAGTTTCATGGTGTCTTATGCTTCAGTCCTTACTGCCCATTCAAGCTTCCCAAATCATAGGAAGTCCTGCAGCTGTTATAATTAGTCGTTGCTTTCTTGGAGTTTTATAACTGGAAATGTGGCCATGCTACTTTAAATTATACATTTGATTTTTAGAATTCCCTTGAGTTAAGCAGTGATGTGAGTACATTCAGTTACTCATAGGGTCTGTTGGTCTGAACTGGGGTAGAGTTAATAGTGGGGCATGATGTATCAGAAAGCAGACTTGAGAAGTCTGGTACAGTGCAACACTGACCTCTGTCAAAGAGAGCGCTTAGAGACAAAGACATCACATGGTTTTTTTTATTTCACCCTCATCAATATGATCTCTATGATAGTTCTTTGAAATAAAAATTCACATGTGATTCCAGCTAACATGTTTATTTGTCATTGGATATGCCTAAAGGTATCTTGAGAGTGATGTGAGAATTCTGATTTTGCAGAAAACTTCACACTCATTGAAGAGGACATTGAAAGGTACTCCACCAGGGTGGCTAGGTGGCAGTGAATAGAGCACCAGCCCTGGAATCAGATGGCCCTGAGTTCAAATTTGGCCTCAGACACTTAACTCTTACTAGCTGTGTGACCTTGGGCAAATCACCTAACCCCAATTGCCCTGCCCCCCCCCAAAAAAAGAAAAGAAAGATACTCCAACTTCAGATCAGGATTGCATCTCTCTCAGTGATTGGTGCTCCTGCCACAAGAAGGTATGTAGGTGAAGAAGAGCTGTCAGCTTTTCCTAATTAGAAAATTGGCGAAATGTCTTATCACTTTGAGATTACCAATTTCCATTTTTATTGACTCAAGTAGCCTGCTAAAGAATTGTAACTAACACAGATCATTTTCTACAAATTGGATGACTATCATTTGCTAGGGGAGCATTGGTTTTCTCTCCTATCAACCATTTACCAACTCATCCTCCTTGGTAGTTCATAACTCATTCTATGAACTTGAATTTCTTCTGTCTGATCAAGAAATCTTGATTTTCCCTAATCAAGCTATCTTATAATAGTGCTGCCTAATTTAAATATCCAGGACACAACTGACTTATTACTGAACTTGGAGCTATCCTTTGTGGTGTGATTAACTAATTCAATAAAGTTCTTCTGATCAGATAAAATGATCAAGTTACTTTGGCAGGGGTGAGATGACTGATAAGTTGATTGACTGACTAATGTATCTCCCTACATACATACATAAACAATCATTTCTTAAGTGCTTAACTAGGTACTGGGCATTGTGCTAAGAATGAGATACAAAGACAAAAATGTAAAGAAAAAATCACTGCCCACAAAGAGTTTTCATACTAAAGGAGAAACAACATGCAAATGAAAAGTCACAGGGAAGAATAATTACAACAGAAAAACACTGTATATCCTCTCTTCCCAAGTTATCTTAGCTACCCCGTCCTCTCCATATTGCATCCCTGAAAAGACACTGAATATAAAAATAAATAAATGAATGAATGAAGACACACCCACACTTACAGGCACAGCTGCAGACTGCATGTGGAAGCCCTTTGCATCCCTGAAACTTGGTATGGCTCATTGCTTTACTCATGGATCCGCTAAGCATTTTGTAAACTGCCATTATTTGTGACGGATCTATAGGATTTCTAGGCAAATCATTTAATCTCTCTGGTCTTCCATTTCTTGTGCATAATTGGAATAATAATTATTGCACTGCCTACCAAATAGAGTTGCTGTGAGGCAAAGTATTTTATCAAAAAGTACCATGGAAATGTGAGTAACTATTAGTAGTAATAAAGGAATATATAAAAAATAAGTTGAGTAGGGAAAAAAAGAAACCATGACATATATACAGGCAAGTAATGGGCATATGGAAAAAATGTTCCCAAAGACACGAAGCACATAAATGCTGTATCTAAACATAGTTCAACACTAACTCTGAACACAAGACTAGATATTACATGTGGCAGAATATAATCCCTTGTTCTTGCTAATAGTGTCATAAGTAAAATGTCGCTGGTTCAGACTAATTGGGTGGGAAGCCTGAACTGTAGAAGAGCCTAAAGGAAATGCAGGTATACTGCTTTCTACTACAAGAGCAGGTTCCATCCTTTCTACCCCGGTGTTCTCCTCTTCATGTACCCAGTTACAAGTTATAAAAGAAGAAAAAGAGCAATTCATGGAATCCATCTGTCACCCACCAGAAGTGGTGGAGTCTGGAAAACCTGAGTTTGCTTCCCAGCTTAGACACATCTTAGCTATATGACTTTGATCAAGTTAGCCAACCCCTTCCTGTCTCAGTTTCTTCATTTGTAAAACAGAAGTGATGATAGCACCTACCTCACAGGGCTCTTGTGAGGATAAAATGAGATAATATATGTATGAGACTTCACAAGCCTTAAAGCTCTACAGAAATGCTTGCTATCATTATTGCATGTATATAGCAGCATCATGTGGTTTTAGGAAACACCTCCTTGGAAAACTCCCTCCACTGATACAGAACAGCAACTTCTCTATGGCTTCTCTTAGATGCCTCAGAGCACTGAGAGAGAGTGATTCAGCCATGGCCACACAGTAGGTACCAGATGCAGAATCTGCACTCATCTTCCTAAAAGCAAGACCATTCTTCAATTTACTTTCCTGGAGAAAATCTTTGAATCCAATGGTATTTGTAGTACTGAGTCATTTTCCAAGCAGCTAATAAAACAAGTCTCTATGTTCCAACACATGTCTATCTTCCATCCACCAACCTTTCAATAATTAGCAAAGATAACAAATGAAAATAAACACCTTTTGAATATTTTGAGGCACATTAAGTGAAATTAAATGCAAAATCTCTGCTTAAGCACTCTCATATTCTGATCGAGGCTCATTACTGGATGAATTCCAAACAGGTGACTGCATGTTATAATAAGTGATAGATAAGAAATGTACCTACGTGTTCTCTTTCCATCATCATGCCCTTGTTTTAAAAGTTTTCAACACAGTAATCATGTAAATCTTTTTCTAAAATATTAGGTGACATTTTTCTGTCATAATTAAAAAGTATTCCCCTAAATTTTTCTGTTCCAAGAGCTTACCAGTTAGAATCTCAAAACTACTCCCCTTAACTACACACTCTGATGGATCTTATTGAACTAGAAAAAAACTTCAAGTATGGGTTCACAATGGCCTCAGTGTCTATTCTTGGAGTACCAACCTAGCAAAATAGAGAGGAAGAGCTCATGATGAGAAGGCTGGCCACCAGGCAATGAGTCCTTCAGCACTGGCAGTTCATGAAATATGATAGTATTGAAAAAATAAGCATTGCTGGAGGAAATACTTACACTGATCAAAAGTGGCTAAAAGTATCCATATATTTAACAAAAATGCTACATTTGTGAGCATCTATACAATAGAGCAACTTAATGAGGCACTCCCTGATGGCCCAATCAAGATGTTGGTCTCAAAATGTAAACTCTGTGTGAGCAGGAACTTCCACATCACTCCTTGTGATTATTCTCTTTTCTAACTAGTGCACTTTCAGGTAATCATTAAAATTAAGCATTTGTTAATAAGTAGGAGAGCAGGGAAGAGAAAAACACCCTTTTCTCAATTGACTCAACTCTCTGCAATGGAGACATTACTATTAACACACTATACCTTCCCTGCTAGTGATTAACTTAGGCAAAGAAAGAAAATAAACAAGGTATAGACTGTGTCCATTGTGGCTCTTCAGAGGGAAAACTCTAAATATCTGAATTAAAGACTAAATAATCTCAAATCCATGCAAAAGTTAATATCTAGGGTGGCCAGGTGGCGCAGTGAATAGAACACCGGCCCTGGAGTCAGGAGGACCTGAGTTCAAATCCAGCCTCGACGCTTACCACAAAAACTAGCCATGTGATTTTGGGCAAGTCACTTAACCCCAACTGCCCTCCAAAAAGCAAAAAAAAAAAAGTTATTATCTAGCATTTATGTAACATCACCAAAAGTCTAAGATCCCTGTAGGGTCTCATTACATCCTGTGAGCCTTTATAATAGTGCATATAATAATATCAATCATATGTTAACACACACAAGAACATCATTCTTGTCAAATCATGAAGTCATGGGGGGGAGGGGAATTAGCTAAGATAAAACTGTATTCTAAAACATGTTGTATGTAGCAGTTCAATATACCTATAATCATACAATCATACATGTAGATGTTTTATTTCAGGCCATCTCATCTAAACCCTTTCATTTGTAAAAAAGAAGTTGTGGTGGTGGTGGTGATGGTGTTCAGTCATGTCTGACTCTTCACCACCCCTTTTGGGGTTTTCTTGGCAAAGATACTGGAGTGGTTTGCTGTTTTCTTCTCCAGGCTATTTTACAGATAGGGAAACTGAGGCAGACAGAATTAAGTGACTTAGCCAGGATTATACACACCTAGTAAGTATGTGAGGACAGATTTAAATTCAGAATGCATCTTCCCAACACTCTATTTATCGAGACACCTATCTGCCCTTCCAAAAGAAAGATACTTAAGTCCCAAATAGGCTAAATTACTTGCCCATATTAATTTTCCAGTTTTCATATAATCTACAACCTAGAGGTGAATATTCTATAGATTTACAATACAATCACTAGAAGCTATAGACTTTCTTATTTTATATTGCTTCAGTTGACAAGCAAATAGGACTATATGTACAGAATTCTCATCTTCTATGAAGGTAATAACACCCTCCGTGCCTACTTTTACAGAGTCACTATGGAGATCAAATGAATTGGTATATGTGAAAACATTTTGCAAACTGTAAAGTGCTACATAAATGTAAGATATTATGATGATTATTATTTATAAACTAAGGTCTTGGGGGAGGGGTTATACAGTGGGATGGCTGTTTTGAGGTGGTGGGTAGGGGAAAGATGGGGAGAAAATTTGTAACTCAAAATCTCATGGAAATGAATGATGTAAACCAGAAAATAAATAATTAATTTATTAAAAAGTAAAAATAAATAATAAAAAAATAAATAAACTAAGGTCAGAGTAACAGAATTAAAAGACCTCTCTAAAGATCAATCCTTGATTTTCTTAGGTTTCAAGACATGGAATGGCTGCCAGGTATATAGGTGATATTTTCTCATAGTTTAGCATAGTAATAATAATAGATTATGGTTATATAGTACTTTACAGTTTATAAAGTGCTTTACTTGAATTATCTCATTTGATCTTCACTCCTACCCTGCAATCAAAATGATTTTAGATTGTGAACTTGGACAGCTGCTCAAATGTCTCCTACCCCCATTTTACTGTTTTGTAGAATGGGTCTAATAATAGCCATGTACTTCACATGGCTGTCGAGGGACTCAATTAATTAAAGTTTGTTTTTAAAAAAATACTTTGAAGTAGTTGGATGAAAGGTGATTGGTAAAGCAATAATTATTGTGATTTCCTGATTATGGTATAAGTAAAATGAAAGTACTCCACATTTTCTGAGTTCTTAGAATTGGATGAAAATGTGTTAACATATCTGACACTGAATAAAATTCCTTAGTAACAGTTGAAAACATATGGACCAAAATTCAGTCAAGTATATAAAACCCACACACCATTTTTTTAAATACTTATGACCCAGGAAGCCTTATTCAGTGCCATGAAGTTTGTTCATCATTATATGCATGGAACTAGATACGCATGTGAACGAAGCTTGGTTTTTTTTTTTTTAATAAAGGGGAAAAATATTTCACTTTTTTGTTATCTTTGGAATCTATGGATTCACTGGATATGAGATATTTATCTTGGCAAGGAAAAGAAAAGGAAGGAGACAGCCTTAAATAATTTATCCAGCATTTCCAATCAATGTTTAGTTACCCAGAGATCTGAAAGGCTTATGAGAGGAGTTCTCTTCTACGAAAGGTAGCTTATTAGCTCGGTAGAATTAAAACCCACTGAGGCCAGGGACTGTTTCACTTTTGTCATTATGTGCCCAGTGCCTACTACAAGTCTTGTTTTGTTCTGGATCTATGATTTCATTGGTATAGGGAGCTCCCCGTAATGAAACTGCCCCTCCCCAGGAAGAGCAGTAACTGTCTGGGTCAGTTTAACAAAAGGTTAAGTGTGATTTACTCAGGGCTCACCTGACCATTAAGTGTAAGAGGTGGCACTTGAACCTGAGTCTTCCTGTCCAGAGGTCTGCTTCCCTATCCATTGTGCCAGTGGTCTCAAAAATAAGAGATTGGGCCCCTGAAGGGCCATCAAACAAGACCAAAGGTTTTATGATCAGAGGGTGTGAAGATAAGTGACCTGAAGGAAATTGTGGGACTTGGCTATACAATAATCATACCTACTGTTATCACCCTGTACTCCCTAACTTTATCTCTTTCATTCCCCCATGCAAGCTCCCAATCTCTGTGCTTCTGGGTCAGATATTAGCCCCTCAGGGAAGTTAGGAAAATTTTACCCCGCCAGTCAGCACACCAATCCACTGACCCTGATCACTTCATGACCTCATGACATTCCAAAGGAGGCTCAGTAATTAGGAAAGTGACCAGGAAAAGCCCCACATCCCCCCTTTTCATTTTGAGTGGGACAAAATAGCAACACAGGATCATTAGGTATGCACAGGTCTCGATAGATCTCATTACATTATCTCTCCCCTAAAATCCATACTTTTCTCAAAGTTTGCTGTCACTGTAAAGAGCACCACCATCTGTCCAGTCACTCAGGTTCCAGCCTGGCTGTCAACATGGAGTCTTCACCTTATACCTCACATTTCACCCAATCAGATGCCATATTTGTTCCATTTCAGTTATCAGCCTCATTGAGTTGCGCGTCACCTATCACCTAGACTACAATTTCGTTGTTCAGTCATCTCAATTTCAATTGTGTCGGGCTTTTTCTGACCCTTTTTTGGGGGGTTTCTTGGCAAAGATACTACAGTGGTTCGCCATTTCCTTCTCCAGCTCATTTTATAGTTGAAGGAACTGAGGCAAATACAGGGTTAAGCAACTTACCCAAGGTCACAAATCTGGCAAGTGTCTGAGGCCAGATTTAAACTCAGGATGAAGAGTCTTCCAGACTTCAGCCCAGGCACTCTATCGGCTGTGCCACCTTGCTTCCCTGGACTACAATAGCTCCTTAAGTGTTTTCCTGTCTCATCTCTTTTCTTTCTAATCCATTCTCCACACAGATGCTTTTCTTAAAAAAAAGATCTGACCATGTCCCTTTTCTACTCAAAAGCAATACAGTGGCTCCCTGTAGCTTCTGGGATCAAATATTAGTTCATCCTTATCACATACTTTTTAAAATTCCCATTTTTAGAGGCAGCTGGTGGTACAGTGGATAGGGCCCTAGACCTGAAGTCAGGAAGACCTGAGTTCAAATCAGGCCTCAGATACTTATTAGCCATGTGACCCCAAGCAAGTCTTTTAAGCTCAGTTTCCTTGACTATAAAAAGGGAAAAAAAAATAGCACCTGCCCACAAGGTTTTTGTGAAGATCAAATAAGAATATTTATAAAAAGCACTTAGCTTTTTTAACTGGGCAGCGGGGAGGAAGGAGGGAAAAGAGACAAAAGAAGAAAGTTCTATGATAACCTTAACACATATTTAAGAAGAATAGAAAATTGTATATAATAAATTTGCAATTTCATGTGCACTCACATTTTTTAAATTATACTATGATGTGGAAATCTTGTTTTATTCCATAAATTAAAAAAAAAAATCAAAAGCACTTAACTCAGCTCCTGGCATATGGCAGGCACCATATGAGTGTATATTCCCTTCTCCCTTTGAGTTATTACCATGTTTTTGGTAAGGTACTATATGTATATAATCTACAAATAACTAAAGATGCACATGTGAGGGGCACAGAGGTCTTTTGTTTTATTTATTAGTTTGTTTTGGCCGGTGACTGTATATGAACAAAAAAGTCTAGAAACACCTGCCCTATACCACACTGCCTTTCACTCTCCCCATTATAAGTGCTTTGTTGAACTGAATTGAATCATGAATAGAGTATGTTCCCCTTTATTTAAAACACTGTCTATTGATCAAATCATTTCTCTTTTGAAAACTTTATTCTACTTAAATACTCAGTGTACTATAATAATAGCATCTTATTTCCCCAAGAGAATTCAAGTGACTTTTCTGAGGCTCCCAAATAAGTTAAATAGTGCTCTTTTTGACGGTCCGAAACAACCAATACAAGGTAAACTCTTCGGCTTTAACAACCAGCAAGAGAGAACCTGAACAGTCAAGAAGAATGGAGCTCATTGTAATAGGCACTCTGTGAATTGTAATACTTGTTGAAGCATGAGTTGATGGAGTTCACTGTCTCAGAATCTCGGAGTTAGAAGGGCAATTTAGGCATAATCTGGGTTCCTTATTTTATATATGTGGAAACTGAAATCCAGAGAAATGCAGTAGTCTCTCCAAGGTCATGCAACTATTGGCAGAGCTGGTACTTCTTCTCTAGTCTCCTGACTTTTAATCCTCTGTACAATATTCTCATAATCAATAATATAGACTGTAAGGTTCACAACATGACTTCAGGCACATTTTTATGCATTTGATCTTCATAGCAACCTTGCGATGTTTATTAAGCATCAATTTCATATCTAAGAATCCGCTTCTGACTCACCAGATTCCTTTCTCCACCATGCCCCCTAGTGGTTGGTTACCTTGTTCCATCTCCTTCCACTTCCTTTTATGTATTGTCTTCTCCCATTGATCGGGCCACTGGACCCAGATGGCTCTGGAGGAGAAAGTGAGGGTGGTGACCTTGCACCTCCCTCACTCAAATCGAAGCCAACTGCAAGTCATGGCATCATCTTCCTGATGTCATGGTCCTCTTCAAAAACGAAGGACAAACACAACAACAACCTTCCCCCGTTAGAACATTCCTGTTCCTCGATGGCAAGAAATCTGTTTGCTTTCTCAGTGATTAGCACAGTGCCTAGCACATACTAAGCATTTTACAAATGCTTGTTGGCTTGACTTAAATACTGCATGTACAGCACTCTTTTCTATTAAGCCCTGTAAAACAGGGGAAAAACAACATTGTTCCTTCTTTCAGGGAACTTACAATCAGGAAGTCATTAGGAAGTACATAGAAGAGATATAACTAGGATGGAGTATATTCCTTGCCACAGGGAGACAAAAATTTTACAAGAGGCCCTTCAGCATCATAGAAACAATTGAACATAACACTTAGCCAAATAGAAAGTTAGTTAAAATATAGTTAAAATAGAAAGTTAGTTAAAATAGAAAGTTAGTTAAAATATAGTTAAAATAGAAAGTTAGTTAAAATATAGTTAAAATAGAAAGCTACCATATACTGGCTGCCTCCAATGCTTACTATAGCAGTGACCTGGTAGTACTGGAGATCTTTGCTACTCTCCCTGAAGCTTAATTAAGACACAATTTGGTACCATTTGCTCCAAGTACAGAAAGTCCTGGTTACAGTTCTGGTGAGGTTACAGTTCAGGCCGAGATCATGAAGGAAAGTCAGGGTAGGCAACAGGCTCTTAGAGTACTCCATTCCATGTCCCTGGCTCATTAGCCACTTAATCTACCAACTAGTCTGAATGTCCTGATAATAGCTGTAACACCAGTTACATCATCAATAGTGCCATTTTCTCAAAATTACATTTTGGACAGAGGTAAAACACATACTACAAAGATAAACCAGGAACGTGAACATGTAAAAACATGCCATGCATGGCACACAGTAAGCACTTAATACATGATTTTTATTCATTCATTCATTTATTCAACAATGAAGAATTTTAAGTGTAATTACTTTTAAAATCCTATAATCTCTTCTACTTCATTTGAAGGAAATTATTGACACTTATGTCAACAATTATTTGCCACACATATATGTACATATATACATACACATACATGTCACAAATATTGTTTGCAAGTGATCGTTGTTAGTACTGCTAACATCGAGATTTGGAATTTGGAGAATATTTCAAATGGCCATATCTGTCTTTATTCATCATTCTGAAAACAATTATCTGAATTTTAAAATACTGGTAGTAATGATTTGAGAGTCTGAAAAATACGTATTATATTTCTAAGTAAGGTCATGTTTCTTTTTTTTCTTCTGGGTCAATTTTATACAGGGGAAAAAATTAAATTCCCATTTGGACAATGAAAAGTGACTATTTTAGCACAGCTCCTAGTTCAGATCCCTCCAATCACTTCTTGTTGCCCCTTTCTCTGGTGTAACAGTTAATACCAGTGCTTGTATGAACAGCAGGGACTCCTTTGCTTCTTCAGAAATGTCAAAAGGAGACAGGTCGGGATGTGTATTTTAACACTATCCTATTGTGGATGTGATCTAGAGTCCTCAAGTTTCACACTTCTTGAAACACCATGGCAATTTGGGATTGAATCCTATGTTTTTCTCCACCTGAACCTTGTGTGCATGTGTATACATGTGTGTGTGCATGTGTGTACACATGTGAGTGTGTATACTGACACAGATAACTATTTGGATAGGTCTTGAAGTCAAAACCCTTACTTTACAATGTTGGTAACATTCTTGGCAAGGAGAGGACTCCTCCTTAGGAAGGAAAACGGCATTTTCTGGGAAATTATCTAGAAAGTACATCTCATAGGCATCAAGTAAGGATAATGCCCACACTGAATTGAGGAGATCATCCTGATGGGACAAGAGAAAGAGAGCATTCGGTGTGGGCCCACCCTCTGATTTACGGAACACCTGTCAGTTTTCTCATCGAAAAAACTCAGGCCTGAGACAAAGTGAAACATATTTAACAAAACAATTGCAGATCACTTAATTGAATCATTAAGAGTAAGTCTACATTAGAACCATAAAACTGAACCCAGAGACAAGGAATGAAAGACACTGCTTCCCCCCCCCCCCCTCCCCGCCCCATTTCCATGCTTCCTACAGGTAACAACAGATACACCTAAAGAGTTGGCGCAATGGAGATTTTACAATGCTAGTTCCACCTAAAATTTTATTAGAAGTGAAAGCCTGGAAGCAAGTGACCTTTGACTCTCCCTCTGTTTTATGTAGAAATATATAACTTTGGCTTGTAAATTTGCTTTTACTTTAAGAAAATGCATCCCTCTCTTCTTCTCCCCCTCTTCTCTGTTTCTGGGTCTCTGTCTCTTTCCCATCTTTCCTTATCTATGAGATTTTTGCTTCTTCCCTCTTACATATGAATATGATAATATCTCCGTTATCTTAAAAACCTCTTTTTGAACCTGGCAACTCCTCAAACTATGGACTTCTGGTCTTCCTTTCATTATAACAAACCTCAAGTTACCTAAGTTGCCTCTACTTCCTCTCCCCCATTCACTAGTCAACACTTTGACTTTTTCCCGTTGAAGAGCTTTTAACATCTTAATCTTAGCTCATGCCTCCCTTCTGGATACTCTTTCCTCCCCTGGTTTCCAAAGTCTTCTCTCTCCTGGTTCTCTTCCTACCTATCTGATCACTCGTTCTAAGTTTTCTTTACTGGTTCATCAACATCTGTCCTGAACCTCTTAGCTTCTCTTTCTGGACTCTGGCCTTGATGAAAACAGTGGCTCTAGTGGATGGAGTACTGAATGTGGAGTCGGAAAGTCCTAAGTACAAATCCAGCCTCAGACACTTACAAGGTATGTAACCCTAGGCAAGTGATTTAATCCCTGTTTGCCTCAGTGGCTTCATCTGCAAAATGGGGATGATAATAACACCTACCTCTCAGGGTTGTTGTGAGGATCAAATGAAATAATAATTGTAACGTGCTTAGCACAGAGCCTGGCACCAGAGTAAGCTCTATATTAGTGCTGTTATTAAATGGGCAGCTAGGTGGTGAAGTAGATAGAGCACAAGAAGGAATCAGGAAGACCTAAATTCAAATCCAGCCTCAGACATTTACTAGCTGTATGACCCTGGGCAAATCACTTGAACTCAGTTTCCTCATCTGTAAAATGAGCTGGAGAGGGAAATGGCAAACTACTGCAGTATCTTTGATAGAAGAACCCCAAATGGGATCACAAAGAGTCACACGTGATTGAAGTGAAGGAACAACACCTAGGATATTAACCACAGAGACATCCTGACTCTTCCCACTTTTTGCTTCTCATCTTCAATAGACTCCTTCATCCTTTCCTCATTCAAACTTCAAGGTTCAGTTCAAGCTCCATCTCTAGGAGGGTTTTCCTAAGCCCGGAGCTGCTTTCCCTACTCCCCAGGCCTAATTACTTGTGTTTCTTTTGTGTGCACTTTGTATTTATTTATCCATATATAAGTAAGTACATATCTTCTCCTCTAATAGAATTTAAACTCTCCTTAAGATTCTCAACTGTTTGATTTTTGTCTTTATATCTGCAGCAACCTATGCAGTTCCTGATACATACATAGTACATATGTAATAAATGCTCCTTGAATTGAACCGAATCGGACTCTCCTAGTTGTTCTCTTTGCCCCATTTTTTCCTTTCTTTAATCCATCTCTGCCAAAATCATCTTCTGTAGGCACAGCACTGACCTTGTCAGTGGTTCCTTCTTGGCTCTAACAAATGCCTTACTGTGATACTGAAGGTCCCTGACAATCTGCCTGGTCATGTTTCACATCATTCCTTTTTACACATTCTCACATTTTAGGTTACAGCCAGGCTGGAAGCCTAGCTACGCCTCAAACCCCACTTTCTGTCTCTTTCTTCCATGCACTCATGCAAGCTCTCCTCCACGTCCACTGTCTCTTCATCTCTCCCGTTCATAATGGCGCATAGATCATGGACCAGGCAGGCCAGCACCCATGCTCTATGCCACACCATTTTGTCTTCTAGCACCCTTCTCTTCCTCTAGGTCTTGGTTCTGGAGGAACCTTCTCTGTCAAACCTTTCCCAGTTCCACGTGTGGATAATGTTCCCTGTTTTCCTGACATCATCTGTGTCTGTTCCCTCCCTCCAGTAGAATAGAAGCTCCTTAAAAGCTGAAACCATTCTACAGTCATGACCCCAACTGTGGCTTTCTTGGTAAAGACACTGGAGTGGGTTTGCTGTTTCCTTCTCCAGCTCATTTTATAGATGAGGAAACTGAGGTAAACACGGTGAAGTGACTTGCCCAGGGTCACAAAGCTAGGAAGGATCTGAAGCTGAATTTGAACTTGGGAAGATGAGTCTTCCTGAGTCCAGGTCCAGCACTCTAGCCACTGTACCACCCAACTGCCTGAACATATTGCAAGAGGTGCTTAATAAATGTTCATAATCAGTCACTTCTAGTTCTAAAGCTTAAGAGGCAGTGATCTGACTGTACGCTCAGGCTGTCTAGCAGGCATGGCATGGGTTACAAAGAGAGAAAAGAAACAATCCAGGGCCTCCAGATACTTACAAATTCAGTTGGGGGAGAGATAAATAAACTCATTAAAACATTGATTAACAGTACAAAGCAGTGTTACTGGTTTGTTGCTGTCGTTGTTCTTTTTTTATAGTACTCTTATTCATACTAGTCAGACTGGCCTACAAGCTGTTCCTTGCACATGACATTACATCTCCCACCTCCATTCTTTTGTCCAGACTGTGCCTCATCCCTGGAATGCACTCCCGTCTCATCTCTGCCATGTAGAAATCCTAGCATTCTTAAAAGTACAGCTCAAGGGCCACCTCTTATATGAGGTCTTCCCTTATCCCCCAAGTTGCCAGAATTCTCTCTCCCTCTTGAATTTAGTATATGTTACAGTGGTTAGAGCAGCGGCACTGGAGTCAGGTGGATCTGAATTCAAATCCAGCCTCAGACACTTGACAGACTAGCTGTGTGATCCTGGGCAAGTCACTTGGCCTTGAATGTCTCCACCAAAAAAGAAAGAAAGAAATTAACATATGTTATAAGAGCATGAATTGAGTCACATCAATAGAATGGAAGGTCAGGGACTATTTTAGTTTTGTCTTTAATCCTCACCTCTCCTCCCTCAAACCTAACAGAGTGATCTGCTCATACTAAGTGCTTTGAGTTTTTTTAGTGTTTGTTGAAATGAAGGTTAGAGACAATAAATATTCTAGGAGCACAGAGGAAAGAAAGATCTCTTGACAACTATGAAAGTTAATAAACATTCATGCTGTCCTCTGTAGGCCCAGAATCTCCCATTACAGTTTAACTTGGGTCAGCCTCTCTTAGAGAGCACTCATGAGACTCCAGGCTTTTCTTAACCTGCTCTTTCACCAAATGTAACTACCTTCTGTCCCCCCATTCCTCAGGACTCCATCTTCTGCTGAGTGATAGGTGACTAATCTGATAAGTGAATCTTTGACAATATATTCATTAGGTGCTAGTAGGTTTTTTTGATACCCATCCTATATACATTACTTGCATTTTATCAAAAATCTTAACCCAAAAAAATAATTCTGATGATCAGAATTATAGACTACTGGGAGAGTCTTTGGAGCATAGGTAGAGCTCTCAGGATTCATCTAGTCACTCTCCATGGACAACCACTTGATCTGTTTATTCAACTTATCTTTTCAGCCTTATTTTCCTTTCCATACCCTACAATCCACTCCATCCTTGGTTCACAGGTCTCTGCATTGACTGTCTCCCAAGTCGGGAATATACTCCCACCTAACCTCTGCCAGTGGAGATCCTCTCTTCCTTTAAGACAAAATTCAGGCACCATCTTCTGCATGAAATCTCTCCTGATCTCTGCAATTGCTGGTACCCTACCTCTCAAAGTAATTTTTTAAACTGTCTTCTATATATTTGTTTTTACTAGCTCTATATCTATGATCTCTCTATATATACATGCAATATGTGATATATAATATAATATATATGTAATATAGTATAGTGTGATATGATCTAATAACATAGCACAATATAATAGGACATAGATAATATAATTATATATGTATAGGTGTATTTTAAATGGATTTCTTGTCTCCCCGCTAGAATGTGAACTCATTGCAAGCAGAGATTTTTCATACTCTCAATTTATATCCCCAGCATGCACCTAGTACAGTATGTGGCATATCAAGTAGGTGATTCATAAATGCTTTTTTGGTGGCTTGATTAGGGCTGGATCTGTACTCTTACTTCAGGCCAACACTGGAACTGATCCAATGAATTCACCTAAAATTCCAGCTAAATTTGACTTCAAAGAGATGTGAAATAAAAAGAAATGAGGGCACTGAATTTCACATGTATAATCTTTCTTAGAATAGAGAACATAGAGAAAAATTTCTCTACTGTATTTTCACTTTATCCCATTTTGCAAAGAATTGTGAAATCATTGATCTGATTCGACACAGAAAGATCAACAAAAGAAAAAAATTCAAAGAGGTTATGTAGTTTTTGTAGGGAATCCAAATGGCCAACACAAAGGTTCGAAGAGAACTGTTTGGGCAAAGCTTGTGTCAGTTTCTGCCTTTGTGACAAGCCATGGACAATCAGTAAAAGTAGCAAGAGTGTCAAATACGGTACACGATGAAAATCAAAAAGGGGTGAATGTGAGATTCAATGTTTGGACAATTGGTGTAAAAAAATATGGGTACAATATGGCAGAAGGTGGTGCAAGGTGGCCTCCTCTACAAATGCAATATGCTCATTGAAAGAATGTTTTATACGGGAATGTCAACAGTTAGTCCCAATCTGAGAACCCAACCATCAAGTACCAGATGAGAAGTGCAAAAATGCCAAGAAACATATCAAGAGGGGACAGGAGCCAATAAATAAAACTTCCATCTTCTGGCAGTTTTATGAAAAAGATTTACATAGAAATCAAGAGCTAATAACAGGAGCATATAAATTACTGTGGAAAATGATGATTAGTGATAATAATTGTTCAAGAAAACATGTGTGTCACCTGCCTCTAAATGGTAATTTGCTTTTAACTAATGAATAATTCAAATTCCTAATGCTTAGGACAGTCACTACACAGTTATTACTAACTAGTTCCCTACTCAGACTCAGGAATGAGATCAGCAATTGTATATACCCAGAGACCGGCTTATCACATTCTCACATATATAATTCCTTTATGTCACTGACTTATTGACCACATTTTCTCTTATTATAGGTCATACTCTCTGTATTCAATTTGTCCATCTTCAAATCCAAGTAGTATTTAATTGCCGATGGCTCCCAGGTTTTCTGATCCTTCTAAAAGCATTAATGTTTGCAAAGTAAAAAGCTTTGAGATCAACCATGCAAAACAATGATAAATTTGACAATCTAGAAGGAAGAAACCCCATATGAATACTGGTCATGGCGGGTTTTTTTAATAGGCTTTTTTCACATATCTGAAAGACATCTCTGGCTGTTTCTGTGCTTCTCGGTGTTCTGAACGAGGGCTGCTACTTGTGCTATTTTAAGTACCAATATTCCACTAAAACCCACCTCATCCTGATGTGCCACAGACAAAGGCATTAATGGAACAAAGAGGTTACTATATTGCCAGTCTTCCCAGTTGAGAGAGATGTCTTTCTGGAGATCACCTTTGAGTAGACATGCTATCATTTAAAGATTTTACTCCATGAAATTCAAATGGAATCTTCCAGTAATTATTCTGCTAAATACATTTGAGTGGTTAATTTTAAACCCTTGATTGTTAACCATTAAATGATTTAAACAGGTTTAAAAAAAACTCGAAGTGTTTTATCAACTAAAAATCAGCTCCCAGTTACCTCCAATAACCTTTTTGTTACAGGCAATCCACAGATACATTTATGTGTATGGTGTTTTGGGCGGGGTGGTATTTTAGGGAGGAGGCAATAATGAGAAAATATGTTTTTATTATCTTTTCTGCCTACCTTAGCACAAAGCTTGGCACATAATAAATGCTTATTTTTTTTCACTAGCAGTTGCCTTCTTCCTCCCCAGACAAAAGAAAGTTGACTATAATGATTCGATTCTCCCCCACTGCCTTTTGAAACTATAACTAGGCCAAAAGAAATATGCCATATATAAATGTGAGAAGTACTATAGTAATTGCCAGTATGGCATCTACTGTCATAGAACTTAGTGTAGGTCTTGCTGTTCTATTGTATTAGTGAGTCCTCAAACAAGAATAACCTTGTAGACCCCTCCATGTTAGGATTTCAAAGATGTCCAGAAGAATTCTACCCTCAAAATAATCTCCCGTGTCTGCTCCCTGATTTCTCAAATTCCACAATTAGATATTCATTCCTTTAATGTAAGCCTTATTAAAATATAAATTCTCCTGAGGTTCAGTATCATGTAGAGGATAGAGAGCAGCCTCAGAGTCAAGAAAATGTGAGTTTACACCCTGCTTCTGACCCGTGCTGGCTGTGTAACCCAATTTACTTAATATCTCGGTGCCAAAGACAGTTCTCTAACACTGTGAGCTATAGGGAAGGTGCTGATATGCATTGATAGATGGAGTTTCTGCATCTAAACTTGTCTCTACCAATGAAACTATAGGCCAAGTATTATCCCAGGCCTTGGGAATATAAAATAGTCAGCTTTATTCATTGTTGCCAGTCACTCCTTGGCACGTGGATCTGTCCTGTGTTCAACTTTTTCTCTACCTTCTCTTTTTTTTGTCCACAATTTGTTTGTGGATGGGAAGGAGATTTCTCCTCTCTGCTCTACATCAAGCAGCTGAGAAAGAATAAGCACTTGACCATTCGAACTGTAGAGATGAGCCAGCACGGAGATATTAACAACCAGGCAGGTTGTTATACCAAGTGCTTGCCATAGGACCTGAATGGAGGCAGGCTGAGCCATGCCTAGAGAATGCTTGACCAGGACTCACATGGAGAGGGATGGTTTACTCACTGGCTGCATGTGAACAACCAACAGATAATATACAGCAGCAAGAGCAGTTTTCTAGCAGTGATGCCAAGGATGTACACACTGAGATTTCCCACCCCCATTCTGGTTGTAGAGGCACCTTGCCCATCCCTTTTTAAGCATGAGTGCCAAAGCTGCTCTTACAGCAGGGGAGGCAGTGGAGGGAGATGGTGCCAATGGAAGGAGTGGGAAGGATTCTCATTCAGGATGTGTCCTATTTTCTTTTTCCTTTTATTTGTAACAGAGTTAACTTTGGAAGTCCCAAGTTGTTTTTTTTTAAACTGGGTGGGAGCAAAGTTGCCAAAGATAGTAAATTAATTATAAAAATCCCCAAAATTTGGACCCAAGTTGACGACAGCCAATAGGTGATGTCGTCATTTATATTTTTGTGTGAGTGAGTTTATTAGTTCCTTTCCTGGGAATAGGTTTTCATAGGTTGGAAGAGAAAGAAAGAGGATCCTGGGTGTGTAAGTAAGAAAAGAAAGGTTATATCCAAAGTAGGGAAAGGGTAAAGAAAGGATAAACTGGAGATACTGAAGGCAGATCTTTTCTACTTTGTCATTTTCTTTCTGTTTGGCATTTAAATTCCTTTATAATCTGACGAGGCTGGTTATACATTTACTCTCTGTTTGATACTCTATATCCTGGCTAGCTCTTAACTATACTGAATAATCCATCTCCCTTCTCTGTGCCTATGCATAGACCAGCGGTTCTCAACCTGTGGGTTGCCACCCATTTGGGGGTCAAACGACCCTTTCACAGGAGTCACAGGGGTCATGTAAGACCATCGGAAAACACATATTTCCCATGGTCTTAGGAAGCAAGACACCACTCCTCTATCCGTCTCCAGGTGGGTTCGCCCACATGCAGATATGCCCACATACAAGTATTAAAGGGTTGCAGCATTAGGAAGGTTGAGAACCACTGGCATAAACCTTTCCACACACACCCCACCCCCACCCCATGCCTGGAGTGCTGTCCCTCCTCACCATCACTTTTTATAATCACTAGTCCCCTTCAAGGCTCAACTCAAGTAGTATCTCCTTCAAAAGACCTTTCCTAATTCTTTCAGTTGTTAACACTTGCCCCCCCACCCATCAGTGTGCATTTATTGTGTGTCTAGCCCTAATTTAGTTATATGTGTACATTTTTGATCCTCTGAGTAGAATGCAAGCTCCTTGAGGAAAGGAACTGTCTCATTTTCATATTTGTACCCCCAGCACCTAGAAGAGTGATTGATGGATTGACTGGTTGATTGATTGATTGACTGGTTGACTGATTGATTGATTGGCTGGTTGACTGATGTTTTTACTGGGTACTTCATGGAACTTCCATAGAGCCAAATCAATATCCTTTTATGAGATTTCGCTCTATATGATGTGGCATGTGAACCAAAGATTCTGGCTGTACAAATGGCACTGCTCAGATCAATCATTTTAAAAGCTATTTTAGCTTTTTTTCTCTTATTTTATGCTTTTCCATTTTAGTTTCCTTTTCCTTTCCTGGGTAATCTGCCACAACTATTGGAAAAAACTACTGAGAGCATAACAATTTAAGTTTTTTTCCCCCCAATAGTGTTTTTCTTCCAATAGGTCAAGCATTAGAGCTGCCTTCACATACAAAAGAGAGATTTATAAATTGAGGAACAATCCAAGGACAAAAGAATTTCCTTGGACTTGTTACAATGCCTTTGCTTTCTTTCTAGGCCGAAATTCCCTGCATTTGTCACTAATGGTTTCAACTTTTTTTTTTTTAAAGAACTTATCTCAAAGGCTGCTGTTAAAATGCACGTATTGGACAGGTTGAGAAGGACTCTGATTTAGCCTATCCCAACAACATATCAACGTCCAGTGTGAGCATCATGGACCAGTGGAGCCCCAGAATTGAAGCCAGAAAGCCCAGTTCTGCTACCTACTCTGTGTAACCTAAAAGCAAATCTTACCTGTAAAATAAGAGAACTGAATGGGATAGTCTCCAAGGTTCCTTTCCCAAATGAATCTTATGAGCCTGTCAGTCACTTCCTCTCTTCAAACCTCAGTGTTCTTATCTGTAAAATCAAGGGGCTGTATTCCATCAACCCTGTCATCTCTTCTGATTCTAAATCCTATGATCCTGAAACACTAGCAAGTATTAATTTATCTGAGTAGCTAATTATCACCTTGGAAAAGAATTAGAGCCCAAAGGAAAGGGAAGTTTTGATGGGTCAGATATTGAGTCAGGAAAGGGGTAGCTCATGGGAAGTGGTGAAGTCACACATAGCTTGTGTGTCTTGTCTAAACAGTAGTTTATTTATCCTGTACAGGACAAACAGTAGTTTGGACAAGAGTCTCAAGCTCCTTTTTATGACACAGAAATCATTGCCTATGGCAGACTAAACTCATAGGTTTCAAGTGGGCTTTTTGAAATGTGAAAGCTTAACCCTTTCCTTACCATGATAAGATATATGAAACCGCATAGGACAAATAATTAATGATAGTAATAACAATTTCTCCTATTTATGTAGTTCTCTATACTTTTAAGGCATTTCAAAGGCATAATCCACTTTGATTCTCACAATCCTTTGAAGTAGATAATCCAAATATCGCCATTCCCATTCAACAGATGAGGAAGCCAGTTCAGAGAGAACAAAGCTAGAGAGCAAGAGCTGGAAGAGACTTCAGACACCCCCTCATCCCACCTCTTCGTTTTGCAAATGAGTAAACTGAGGCACCGAAAAGTGAAATTGAAGTGCCCGGTTTAGTAATGACATCATATAAAAGGTGGTTGAAATATCCCCCTCCCTTTTTGCCAAATGACGAATTCAATGCAAAAGAGAAAAGGTCATAAGAAAGTCTTCAGCCTCAGGAACTCTCTTCCTCCTTTACATTAGACCGTTCGCTGGAAGTTAAATATTGAAGACCAAGAATGTGGAGGAGAAAGACTTATCCATCAGAAAAAAACAACTCTCATTCAAAATCAAAAAGGGCTTTTTTGTACCTGAAAATAATAATTATAATAATAGCATTTATAGACAACTTTAAGGCTTATAAAGTCCTCTATGAACATTATCTGCTTTGATCCTCACAATAAATTTGGGTGGCAGGTGATATTACACCCACTTTATAAATGAAGGAGCTGCGGCAGACAGAAGCTAGAGTGACTTGTCCAGGTCCAAGTGTCAGGGGCAGGATTGGAACTCAGGTCTTCCTAAATCTGTCCTAAGCCTGCCCTTTTAAGAATAGAATCATCCCCAAGATTAAAAATCTTTCCAGAAAATATATTCTTACTGCTTGATATGAGCTGTACTTTGGGGAAAATAATACAGAAATCAAAACTTCATCCTGGGGAATGCATTGCATCACCCCTAAAATATGATGTGCTTTTGACTTAACAAAGTCCTTAAAAACAGACCCACATGGCAGAATTGGTTCAAGCTTTCAGTCATTACCTACTACTGAACTCAGATACAATGTACTTCTGATGCGGTTTAGGAGATTTACCTCCCACTTCATGTCCATCTGTCTGTCATGTAGCAATATTTGACTTTTTCTGGGATGAAGTTTATCTGTGCTATCTTTTCTTTCACTCTTCTCATCTCTGCCATGGAGATACCATGAGAATTAAAGCTTGATTTTGACATGTTTTCTATGGTCGAGTGATTTGCAAAAGAATAGTACATATGAAAGAAATGAAATTCCAACTTCAATAAACACATAGAAAAAAGCCAACGTATTCTTCAAACAGTAGTTGTCAAATTTTTTGGTCTTAGGATCCTTTACACTGTTAAAAATTAATGAGTACTCCTGACCAAGAGCTTTTAATTTTTTTGCATGTGTGCCCACGTGTGTGTGTGTGTGTGTGTGTGTGTGTGTGTGTTCAGAGACAGAGAAATAGAGATAGAGAGATAGAAATACCCAAAGACAGACAGACAGACAGAGATCAATCACCAACGCTGAATGGATGAATGGTAACTCAAGCTCAGTTTGTCTGACTCAATGCAGGAACACCTCGTAGTAGCAACTTCTAAAACCTTGAAGCTGGCTGACTGGAAGACTTGCCACAGCTTTATTATTAATGAGAAGATGAATAGAAAAGTCTGGGAATTGTTCTCTGAGGACAACATACTCCATACCATGCTAGTTAGAAAGATCCAGGAAGAGTCATTGCCCTATCTTTTCACCTACAGCAGTGTCTAAGACTATTAACATGAAGACATTGTCTGATGTGTCCCAGCTGGATCTGATTCCATAATCCAAAATGATCATCATTGAGGAACTTCTGGCTTCTCTGGATCAGCCAACATAGGCAGTGGTGAAATACCACACTGAGCCCACCGCCCAGCAGAACCTGACTGGGCTGTTGGCAGAAAAACAATGACCATATCTTTGACCATAAGCAGGGTACCAATGAAGGTTATTTTAGAGACCAGAAAGATGGCTACTGGAAAAATTAGGGTGGCTACATGTTAGGGCTAACACCAACAGCAATCACAGACTTCCTACCTACTTCCTTCAGGGTATGCAACCCCTGAAATGTAACATTCATCCAGAGTAATTAAAAGTCTCTATTGTGTTGAAAGGGGGAAAAGTCAAAAAGACTAATCTTCCTGAGTTCAAGTCTGGCCTTAGAAACTTACTGTGTGACCTTGGGCAAGTCACTCAACTCTGTTTGCCTCAGTTTCCTCAACTAAAAAATGGGCTGGAGAAGGAAATGGCAAACCATTCTAGTATCTTTACCAAGACCTTTGTGACCCTAAATGGTGTCACAATGAGTCAGATCCAACTAAACAATATCAATTTATTTATCTATCTACCTATCTGTCTCTCTGTCTCTCTCTGTCCATCTATTCATTTATCTATCTATCTATGTATCTATCTATCTATCTACCTACCTGTCTGTCTGTCTGTCCACCTGTCCATCCATCCATCTATCTATCTATACAAATCTATAATCCTATACTGATTATCCCCTTTAAAGTAGTTGCTTGAGGGGCGGAGCTAAGATGGCGGAGAGTAAGCAGTGACTTCTCCAAGCTCCCCAAGAATTTCGTCCTTGGGAACTCAAAAGTAAATTTGAGCGGATTTAAGAGTGACAGAACCCATTGGGAGACAGAGAGTGACAGATTCCCA
>CM053580.1:233637555-233665055 GCA_028627135.1 Pseudochirops cupreus | reverse complement strand
TTTTAACCTGGACTTGTTGAATGTGAAGACCCACAATCTCAGAAAGAATTTCGTTCTATTCACATAATATACTCTGGTTTTGCTCCTGTGGTAGGAGAGGGTTGTCATTGTTGCATTATTGTCAATTGCTGGCAGCTATAAGTTCAGAGAGGTCTTTCTTTATAATCAGTTATTCCTGGTGCAGATTGCTCCTATTGCCCTGAGGTTTCTGACAGGCCTAGTCTTAGGTGTGCCAATTCAACCAGCCAAATAAAGCATATCTGATTGACTCTCTGTGATAGAAGCGTATATAAATCAGGAAGGAGTAAGAGTCAGTAGAATTAGCATCACTCCAAATCTTACTCATTGCTCTTTAGAAAAGTGAAGTGAAGAGGGCTATTTTAAACTTTCTCTATTTGAAGTTAGTCCCATCCCAACTGCCACCAACCTGTATTTATTTCTAAATCATTACTGCCTTTGAAACTGAGTCAGGATTGGACATGACCTCAAGTGATTGGGGGGTAAGAGGGATGCCAGTATTGATGCACTCAAAAGTGGAGGAGTTTCAAGCACACGATTGTGTGCTTGCGTGTGTGTGTGTGTGTGTGTGTGTGTGTGTGTGTGTGTGTGTGTGTGTCTTTAATGGTAGGACCAAGAGTAGTCTTATTGCTATCAATTCTCCAAAGATAATTTAATAAAAGATGTAGTAGGAGAAAAAGAAACATTATTGCAGTGCTTCCAATACAAGGTCGCAATGATGAGGGCTCCAAAAGGACTGTGACCACAAGAAGCTTTTTAGCAAAGTTGCAGGCTTCGGGAAAGGCTAGGGAGGGGTGTTCTGTAGTCATCACATTTTCCAATCAAACAAGTTACAAAGTAACAGAGTTATTTCAATACTTTTACGTTTCTGAGACTTCCCAAAAAGAGGGAAACTATTTGCTTGATGACCAAGCAAATAAGAATTAATTTATTGTTTTTATTATCATAATCCTTGTCAATTAAGAAAGGATGACAAACGAGAGCATGGACTTTGTTTTAAATCTGGTTTGGGCTGAAATAAAGAAGAGGATGGGCCACTCTCTGCACCAGCTATGCCTACCGCCATCCCCCCAAACCCTCCACTCCGCACATCACCTTGGCGTTTAAAATTTAGGAAAATGGATGCGTGGAGGAAGAGGGATCAAGGAGAAAAAAGCAAAAGTCTTGTTTGTATAAAGACAATTTTTTAAAATTGTTCAAAAACACACAAAACATATCTGTCATTAGTTAAAAGCAGAAATCTAGCGAGGAGCCAGGAGCAAACCTGGTGAGCCGCTTCAGCGGGTACATCACGAGAGAGCACATTCTTCCTTAGTGCCCTGGGTGGCACCGACAGCAGGAAAAGACATTAGCAATCTTTGTGAAGAATCCGTTGCCCCCAAACACTAAGTGCAAGGACATCAGGTGGAGTTCTGAAAGCCGCGAATCCTTCGGACTACCTCCGGTGCCCCGGACCAATTGTTTTTGAAGATTACCCAAGTTAAACTGGTTGGGCTGATAATTTTTTAAAGGGGGTCTCTTCAAAAAGAATCGTTTCTGTAGTTTAACCCGACTGCAAGGGAGCTGAACACGGGCTGGGTTGGTCACACCTAGATCCCAGCTCGTTACCAGTTTCGGGAGCTGATTTTTTTTTTTTAATGAAGCAGTTTCACGTTAAAGATACCTTCACAACCTCACCTAGGGGGACTAAACTGCATCCACTCATTTACAGCCCTGTTCTCCTCAAACATCGCTAAAGGGCAAATAAATCCAATTTTTGCCCTGTAGGGAAATTTTTTTTTTAAAAATCAACCTTGAGTCAATAACTCCGGACACTTGCCAATATGAAAAACGCCCAAGTCTCCATAGTCTGCTTTACCCATGGGGCGGTTGCTAAATACGTCTCCCTCCCCCTCATCCTTTGCCGAGCTTCCTGGATGAATACATCCCCCCACCCCCACCCCCAGGTTACCGTGAAACCGGTAAAAAAAAAAACCCACAGACACACCTTCCCTTGAGTGGAAAGCACGCCTTCCACATGGAACAATCTCTTCGGAGTCTGCATCTATGTATGTCTGTATTTTCTGATTCTCGGTTTTTATGGAGGAGTTGGCAACTAGATGTGTCAAGGGGCTCGGATTGAGGAGCAGAAAGGCTGCGCACATATTTTTAGAAGGGCTCGGAAGTTGAAGAGTCCACAGTTACAACTGGAAGCCTGGCCCCAAGTTAGCGCCGTACTCGAGGCACAGCAGCCCAGGTGTTCCCGCCTGGCCTAAGGCAGGAAGTGCGTCCCAAATCTTTGGGAATGACTTTTTTAAGAGAATTAAAGAAAAACAATACAAATTCAGACCCGTACTGATTACCTTGAGAGGCCGAGGTAAATGAGCTGGCGCGGGTTATCTACATTTGGTCTCTACTTTGGAAACAGCGAGGCTAAGTGGACTCGAACTCGGAAACTGCTGTGCTGGGGGAGCCTGCCGGGGCCAGAGGACCGGGGTGGGGGTGGGGGGGAATGTCACGTGCCGGCCAAGGCGACTCAGCTATCCAGTTCATTTTGGGGCTCGTTTTAAAAATGAAAAATAATTGTTTTTCCTGAGAGTATCCGTTCCTTTTTAACTTTTAAATCTCATCCTAATTTATTGAGATTTCATTTTGTTATAACGTATATTTTATGTTTTGAGCGCTCCAACTCCCTCCCTCTGTCTCTTGACTGTATTGAGGCTTTCTAAGCAACTTTTCTGTACTGCTCTGTAGCATAAATAATATCCAAACTCCTATGTACGTAGATACACGCGTGAATCTATAGTTGAGTTCGTTAGTCCCTGTTACATTTTCTCTCCCTCTAGAGGTCCATCTCAAACACTTGGAATCGCTGGCCCCTTGATACCACTTCCACTGATCTCAATTTTGTCCCAGGGTTCCAAAGACAGGTGGGGCCCCACACCTCCCTGCTCACTCAGTACTGCACAGTGAGGGGCAGAGGACACAGTTGGGGCGGGGGCTTCTCTCTGCTTCCTCAGAAGCAGATACCTGAAGCCCAAGCCCCCTCGGCCGCCTGAGGGTCCAGGTGCCCTCCCGCCTTCCCGCGGCAACGCCTCCCAGGGCGGCGGCCCATCTCCTGCACCCCTGCTTCTCTCCAGCCCCAGTAGGCTAGGTCTGGTGGCCAGAAGGATTAAGGTGTGGGGAGGGGAGAGTTTAGAAAGACCAAACGGTCCCCCTGTGCAATAACTTCGCTTTTCACTTCCCTCCCATACCCTCTCCGTGCACATTTCACCCCAGGCTTCTCCCCCACTTCCCTTAGCCCTGGCTTTGACACGAGTTTCTCCTGTTGACTGAGAGCCCTTGAGTCTTGCTTGCGGAGACTGGAGAATGGCTAATCTCCGGCCCCAGGCAAGTTTCTTTTATACTGCCCCATTACCTAGGTCCCAGAAATCGTGAGTTTGGACTGGAAAGGTTTGGCCTTTACTAGACTATCCCCTTTTGCTTTTCCCCACTTCCCCCAATCCCAAACCTGGGACCAAGAATCAGAGAGTCTCCGGGGCATGACACTTGAGGACCCTGGGAAAGGTGGGCGTCAACTGTCCCAACAGCAAGTTTACTTCCCACTAGGGCTTAAGTTTGAGACGTTTGTCTCTTATTTGTCTGACCCAGACAGAGTCTGTAGATAAGTGTACAAAAGTGGAGAAAACGCTAAATGTCCCATTTAGGGACCCAACTTTCGGGTCGAGGAGCACCGGAGGGAAACTACTCCAGTGCTCGATATAGTCTTAAAATGCAACTTCTACCAAGTGATGGGTTAATAACACCTTTTATCCCCACAAGGGATGAACTTCCGCAGACTTTGTTGTGGTCTTTGGATTAGGGACGGGGACGGTCTGTTAAGCACAAAATGGGTTTTGGAGTAAGAGACTTTAAAAGCACTGTGGTCGCATCTCCCTTCGTTAGTGCGGCAAAGACTTATTCCAAAGAAATACTCCCTCCCTAGTTACGTGATGACTTAAAATTTACAAGTTTTTTTTTAATTCCTCCGTTTAAAAAGGAGATGAATAACTTTTATTTGTGTGTGACAGATAACACTTAGTAGTCATAGACTTTGTTCCCACAGTGCATTCCTTCTGAAGCCTTTTTCTGCTTCATTTGTGTCTCTTAAACAAAACAAAACAGACCTTGGGACTCCTGATTAGCTTTGCTGACTGAGCTGTATTTCTGCCCTCCCCCATCCCACCCTATCTCCGCTTTACCTCCCTCAATTCATCTCAACTCGTTAGGCGTTAAAAACACCAGTTTCTCCCAGTTTCGAGAGCCCCTCGGGATCTAAGTTCACGCACATTTCCTAAATCCTTTTTTCAATATTGTTCCTATCCTTTCCACACCCACCCACCCACACAAGTTAACAAATCAATTTTTTAAAATGGCATTAGAATTGAGCTAAATGGATAGCTCAGCCAAGTGAGAAACTTGGTCCACATCTTTAGTCCTATGTGGAGACTTTACTAAGCTTAGATTTTGGAAACGGTCGCTGCATTGTCTCGCAGTCATCCCAAGGAAAAACAGCGAAGGTAGCTAAGGAGTTTTCCGTGGAGTTCTTACATAGGAGTCAGCCACGGTGCATGTCCTCCAATGTCCACTAGAGGTCACTGGCCCCTCGCGGTCTTACTGCACCGAGTTCCACCTCCATTTCCTCTTACTCAAATTAGCGCTGCGTTAATTAACACTGTAGTCCATCAACGGGCGTTTCTCTCTGTACAGTACACCAGCAGGGCTTATATAGACAAACCATACCAAATCAAAACCAAAATCTCCCAAACAAAACACCTTCAGCATGTACAAAGTGGGAGGCAGGAGCCCGAATAACCAGGGGACAAGGTATAGTGCCTTCACTCTTTAACTTTTGCTCTTATTTATTTACTAAGTTGTTGTTAAAAAGAAAAAAAATCTCTGCCTCCACAGGTTCAATGGGGTTTGTCATTTCTCTCTGGTTCTCCGAGGCTTTTGGACTGCAGATTTCTGATTCCCAATATAATGATATTGAGGACTCCTGGCGTCGCGTTCTCAGCCTCAGGATTCTGGAGGTGAAATGGGCTCAACACTGGGCTGTCTGGGTTTGGGGGATGCAAATAGAAATGAATGCTTGGCTACGGAAATGAAGGTTAGACATAGGTCCATTGTCTTTGATTTAGGTGTAAAGAAGCAATGGTAGGGACTAGCAGAGAAACGATCGCATTTCTAAGGACGATGGATTGAGAATGAGGGCTTGGGGGGGCGAGGTGAAGGAATGAGGGAGCGAAGGAGAGAGGAAAGGAGGAATTCAGGGGTTAACGAAAGGAATCTTTGAGCTTTGGGCTCTAGGGAGGGAAGTGTAGTTTACCTGTTCTTTTTATTGCGTTTTCCTGCCCCCGGTTTCTTTTCAAATACCTAGGGTACTTTTTCAAATCTCTTCTGTGTCAGAGACTTAGGTCTAATTTATTTGTTTGTTTGTTTATTTTCACGTAGTACAAAGAGCATTTTCTCATGTGAACTGGAAAGACTGATGCACACTATAACAGAATTAAGTCATGTTTGTATTTCATCAGGACTTCTAGGGTTCCTATACATACATACTTACAAATATGTACATACATACACACACAATTTATATATTTCTTTAACACAGTGTCTTGAAGAATTTAACGATTTCCCCAGGAAATTCGACTGCTTTTACAGGAAAATCCTGCCGAAACATTTATCTTCATTGATAATATATGCCTTTCCTGGAGGAGAAATGCTGACAAGCTAGTTGGGAAGCGGGAAAGGTTTCGGGATTTGGGGGCTCTCGTGGTTTCCTTTTCTCAGAGGCGGTAACTGAAGCACCCTAAAACACTAGGCTGTGAGAAGTCTAGCTTAAAACTGCGGGTCGGTTAGCTTCATCTAAGATTATACCTGGTGCGATGTGTTATCACATATTTGTCACACGTATTTAATAAAGCCTGCAGTTTTGTTTTTTTTTTAAGAATCTTTTTAGTGAGTGAGAGAGGAAGGAGATTGGGAAACAGAAAGAACGGAATAGAGACAGTTTTCTCTCAGGGAAAATTGGGGACCGACCCCAGGAATCGAGAATTTGCTTGCATCTCTGGTCACTTCAACCTACATCTCTTTCTTCGGGTTTCCTGAAATAATATCGAAGATCTAAGAGCCTGGGTGAGGGTTGGGTAGGGGGGACAGCGGAAGGGGAGAGATTGGGAGTCCTTGAAGCTCTTCTGCCCTAGGGTGGTTCTAACCTGAGTCCTTTGCCCCAAATGCTAGAGCTTGAGGCATCTAGGTGTGACCCTCGGACTCCTTAAGAGAAGTGGGGGTGAGGGGTCACGTGCTGTAGGACAAACATTGAACGAGAGAGACCCCCAACTAAGAATATGAGAAAACCCTGCTGTGGTAAAGACCATTGTCTTTTGTTTCAGTAGATACTGACATGGGTGGCACTAGCTGGAAACTTCTAACGTTAAATATCCACACTGCCACCCTCGGATGGGGGATGGTGGGGGGCGTGCAGGAGGAGAGCATAGAAAACGCATAAAGAAGCATTCTGTCTTAAACGGTGCTTTGCCGCTCCCCCACCCCCAGACGAAGCTTAGTTGTCCTGACACTCACTGATAGAATAGCACAAATAAAAGCCGACCCAGGTTCCGTTGCACAGGTGTAGGTGTGTGTGTGTGTCTGTGTGTATGTGTTTGAATTGGCATTATGCAATTAATTTGGCAGAACCAGACTCTTACCACAGGAAATTAAGAAGGAGGTGGAGTTCTCCCTCCCCTTTTGAATACTTCTTGTGTCAGATGACCCCATATGCAACAGCAGGTATTCTCTGTGGGAAAAGACTAAGTGGCTAGGTGGAGGAGATCACTGATCCTAAAGACTGGGCCCCAAGGCAAGTTCTCCTGAACTCCCCAAGGGAGTTCACCTCCCCTAGACCCTAGCCTGGGCCTTGCAAGCATTTCACCTTTGCTAACCACCCCCCTGCTAACTCCCATAACTACTCTAAGCTTAGCTACTCCCGTGCCAGGGACTCAAGTCCCGCGCTCATCAGCCTTCCTTGAAGAAATATTTGTGGGGTGCGTGTGTGTAAATGAATTATTTCTATCTTAATTATTACCTGCCTTTTACTAACCAGCAACTCACTTTCTAATATTCCCTGCATGTATGCCTATTTGTGCGTGCATCTGGGCTTCTTTTTTAAAACCCCACTTTAAAAAAAATTTCTTTAAGGAAGTGACAGAAAACTGTGTCTTGAGTTCATAGGTTTACCTGCAAAGTGCCTTAGCGTTCCAATGCTCTCCAAATTAAAGTCAGTCTATTAAACAGCACTTCTAAAATGGAAAATATTGAAATCAGGATTATTTTGCTGGTAAATTGAACATAAGAATTCGAGGGATTCCTTTTGGATTATTGGTTGTTAGATTCGAAGTTGTGGTTCACCTTTCCCAATATTCATTTTAATGGAAGAAAACTTTTGGGTGTTATCTTTTTTCCCATTTTTCTAATCTATCCCTTTAAAGAAGTCAGTAAATACGAATGTTCCTAAAAGTGTACAATATTGGGATTCAACTCAATACTCTTCTTTAAGCCTTTACTTGTCTAAATGGTCAAGCCCTAAATTAATAAAGGAGCATCCATGGAGTTTCCCAAATGGAGTTTCCCAAACTATTGCATATAGTCAATTTAAAATGATAGACTATGAAAATTAATTTTTTTTAATATTTTGCTAACGAGATGGCTACATTTTGAATAATCCTCACGATATGTCCAGAGTAGAGTTGCCATTAAGGTGATATAAAGGGTAAAAGCTAAGGCGCAGTGAGTTACGGCACCACTTGTGACGTTAATAGAACAGAGAATCTAGTTGCTGATGCGGTAATATAAAGTATGGGAAAATATATCCCACATTACTTAATTATTTCTGATGAATTGAGGAGAGTTAGTCGCAGCCGTAATGACTCAAATAAATAAATAAATAAATGATGAACCAATAAACAAATAAAAAGTGACCTCTATCGAGATTAGTTACATTTCTAAGGGACACTCTTAAAGGCAATGCTTAGTTAGGCTTTTTTTTTTTACCTTGGTATTTACACGACCCCAAACTGAGACCATATTAATTGTCGCACAGACTGCAGAGACTGTCTAAATGCAAAGTCCTGTAAGGGATAAACAGTGAGAAGATGAGCATCTGTGAAATAAGGGGGGGTGTAAAACATTATTTGAACTGGTTCTGACTAAATATCCCTTTGTTGCTATAATTTAGAAGTAATTGGAGGTGTTAATTTTAAAAAAATAACTATCCAAATAATCAGAAAAAGAATCTTAAAAAACAGAACCAGTAATATTAGGGTCCCCCCCCTCCATGAATCATATTTATTAGAGCTGATTTCAACAGCTGAAGACCACATAGGTCATCTTCTAAGGAACTAGCCTCAACTTGTAATCAAGCTGGTCCAGGGAGGAACTTGACTTCCAAACACATTTTCAAGTCAACAGGTAAAATGAATCTGCCCGGAATCACAGCTTGTGTTGATGTTCCACTTCATCTTTGCTTTTAAGAACTTTAGATGTCTTTAAGACAAAGTATTCAGTCATGACACTACAGAACCAGACTGGTCGTGTTGGACTTTTCTTGAAATTTCATAAAAGAGTGCAAGACCTTTTGTTGAGATAAGGTATTGGTCGGGACATCATTTTTTTTTTTTTGTATGCGAGCTACTTCATTTACTAGAAAAATTAGTGTTGAGTATGTACTAATAAAAGTCATGCAATCTGTGGGGTTTTTTTTTACTGTAAATTTTTGGAATTTACTAAAATTACCACTTTTAAATAACCAAAATCTAGTTGGAAACAAGTTGAAATTACAAACCTTCAGGTAATTGAATTTAGATTCACTTTTTAAAATTTTTAAATGAGTTTTTTAATACCTGGAGCCCTAAAGCACCAAGAACTTGGATTCCTTCCCCAAAGAACACAGGATTGAGTTAGAAACGTTAACTTGTGGTTTCAAATAAAAAAATAATAATTCTATTAAAACTCTAAGAAGTATACAATAAAGATTAAATTTTGAACAATTGTTAATCTTCTAAAGTGCCCTATCCTCTCCCCTGCCCCACTCTACTGTTCTATAGCTTAAATGCTGCATATGTCCCACTTCTGAAAATTCATAAATGTCTGCATGGTTCTCACAGGGAAAAATCCTCATGACATGAAATGAACCTGTAAATGTATGTTCGTGGGTGGGTGGGGATTGGTCTGTGTGTGCTCTGAGAGTGTGCTCTGGATATATGCTATGCTGTATGACCCACTATGTACCTATTTCTGATTCCCTACATACTAAAAACAACCTCGTATTTCTAGAATATGAACAGAATTTAATAGTTCACACAACAATCTCATTTTGGGGAAGGGAACTTCTTTTTTCTTTGCAACCAAAAATAATTTTAAGAAAAACTTTCATTGTACTTGAATACCATAATTGAAGTGAACAGTCATTAGCTTCTTTTAGTTATTATAAAATAATATTTGTCAGGCAGATGCATCCTAAAACATGTCAACTATTCAATAATTAGACGTTTATTAGTCCTTACATATATAAGGTAGTTATATAACTTTAGAACAACTATATTCTCTTTACTACAGCCCACATACATAAATTAGTTGTTTACTATGCCACAGAGTACAGTCCTTTGAATGGAAAGGAGAGGGTTATGATGCAAGAGCCATTGTGTACATTAAACGACTGTTATGGAAAAAATATGATTGCAAACAGAAGGGCTTTTTCTCCCATTGGAAGCAGGTGTATTTTTTATTTTCTTTTGTTTTTGCTAACAGTTTTATTGCTTTTCACCTACGATGATAAATGTTAGCATCAGAATATGGGTGCCTATTAACCTTCTGTAAAAATATAATATCTCACCTACAGGTCAACAAGGAAATGCAGAAAGAAATTATAGAGTTTGAAGTGGTGATTATGAGAATATATTTGCCTCTGCGCTTTTAGTGCGTTAGAGCTGGGATTTTTCTTCAAGTATACAGTCTACGAAAAATGTATATGCAGCTAGGGTCTGTGTACTATCCATAGTGTGTACAGGATTGTTTGGTTTCTACAGGTCATATTAAAAAAAAACAACAACTACATAATCTCTCTGAGGGTCTGTTTTAATGTATTTAGCAGAGAACTAATGGGCCTTCAGTATGGAAAAACGCTATCATTTATTTTAACCCAGTCACTGTAACGAAGCATCTATTGGTCAGTCTGAACGTCCCACCCTTAACTGAAATCTGAAAAAATAAAATACATCCTATCTTTTGCTAGAATAGCAATCCATGTCGCCATTTATTGTGAAAATGTTCTCCATTCCCCTCCCAATCCTCACCCCCGAAACTATTTCTCTTAAGAAAAAAAAAACACCTCTTTTTGTCAGGGGCGGGGGTGGGGTGGGGTGGGGGAGAAGATGTTCGCAGGAAAAAAAATCCGGTTGAAGTAATCAATAGTATTGTAGGCTTGGCGCTCACGCACCTGAGCGTGCCTTAGCACTGCCCTGAAACACGGGACTTTGAACATTTTTCCAGGGTTCAGTTTTCCTTAGAGACTGAATTTAGAGGTTATACCTTCTTTCGCGCTCCGAGCTGCTGAGCGCACTCCCTAATATGCATGCATGCATACACACACACACACACACACACACACACACACACACACACACACACACTGTGAAAACAAGGGTGCAGGAAGAACGCGAATAGAGATGGTTCTAAAGTTGAAGATGGAGTATCGGCAGGATGGAACTAGGAAACTGCTATCTGGCGAGAGAACAGTGCCTGAACTGGGCTGTGGCTAAAGTGCAAACATTAAACTGGGATAAAGAGAGCCAGGGACGCTGGTGAACAGGAGCCACCTCCCTGGACTTGGTGAGCTGCAGGAGAGCCTAGATGGCAATGAAAGTTTCTTCTAGTCCTCTGCGTGCCCCTAGCTTTCTTCTCCGTTTTCTACCACTTCACCCTCCTCTTATACGCACACGCACACGCACATACACAAATACACTCTTATTCCGAAAGTCTGCACACTCTTGATAAGTGTATAGAGAAGCACGGAAGGGGGTCTCAGCTTGCACAGGCTTTTGTACATCTCTGGCTTTGGTCATATTGGAACTGACGCACCGGCTCCCCCTGGAATTCTGAAGGCGTCTCATTCATGTTGGGTGGGGAACAATTTATTCCTTTCTGTCCCATCCCATCCCATCCTACTCCACCCTGCCCCTCCCAACTCTCCTCCTCCTCCATCTTCTTCACCATCACCAGCACCTTCTGATTCTCCACCTCTTCCTCTTTTTCCTTCTAGCGTTTTCCTCTCTCTCTCTCTCTCTCTCTCTCTCTCTCTCTCTCTCTCTCTCTCTCTCTCCTTCACTCCCTCCCTCCCTTCTTCCCCCTCCCTCTCTTTCCTCTTCCTCCCTCTCTCCCTCCCTCCCTCCTGCCTCCCACCCTCCTCCTCTCTTCCCCTCCCTTTTCCCCTTTTTTCTCCCCTCCCTCTCTCCACTGAATTATCAGGCTTTGGCTCTAAAAGTCACAAGTAATCCTCATGTGTGTGACTGTGAGAGTGTGTATATGTGTGTCGTGATGAGAGGCTGACGAGAGGAGGCAGGATGGCAGGCTTTTGCACACAGACGGGGAAAGGGAACTTGAAGCTCCTGGGCCACCATTTGCATTGGCATCGCTTGGGGTAAGTACTTGGGGGTAGCCGCAGCTGGTTTCTCTACTTGGGAAGGGTCAAGTTCCTCCCCTATATCCATCACTACACACACGCCTCAAATTCCAAATCCCGAAAACGTAAGGAAGGACTCGATCGTGTTCTTATGATTACTTACGGCTAATTAAATATAATCAAAATAATGAGAAGGGAAAGGAGATAAAAGAGCAGGGAAGAACAGGAGTAGGAGAACTAGGAAGGTCTCTGTTTGTTGAAAACAAGGTAAAGAGGGCTGAATACTCTTCCCCCAGGATGAGATGCTGGGGAAGCACCTTGGTCCTCTGCTTTGCTTCGCTCTAGGATTAGAAAGCGAGATGAAGGATTGTAAACTGGGCATACAGATTCTTAGCACTCTCTCCCCAGCGTCCTGTCCCCCTCCTCCAGTCTCTGACGTCTCCCTTTCCGGAGCTCGAGTGTATGCACATACACACACGCACACGCACACGTACACAGACACAGACACAGACACACAGATACAGACACACACACCCTTTACACACTTGCACATAGCTAGCGTCTCTTCGTTATTAATCTTGCGAAGAGAAAGTTTGGTGAGCCCAGGGCCCAAAAGCCTGTCAGCCAGAGACCGAGCTCAAGTGGAGGACATTGGACTTTAAATCTGGTATTTCTCTCTTTCCTACTAAGAAAAAACCTTTCTATTAATGAAAAAAAATATTTATAGGAAAAAGACTATTGGATTACTATGTCTGATCAGCTGATAATGACCTGCCTATAGGCTTGTTAACACACCATACACACGCACACACGCGCGCTCCCGAATACACGCGCACACACGCACATAGCGCTTATCGGGTATTGTATGCAGTTCTGAGGAACATTACGTGTAGGTGTGAATTCTGGGGGCGTAGCCGCGGTTTTTAAATGTGTTGGGGTTGTGTAACTGATTTAAAAGGAGTGGGGAAGAATAGGGTACACGGAGAGTTAAGAGTTCTGTGTGTTTTCTGTGGCTGGATATGCCTGTGTTTAGTACGGCGTTGTCAGCTAGCGATGGTTTCTAAGGACAGAGCGGTGCCAGGGGCGTGTGCCACTAATACACCTAGACACACGAGTGGTGATTTGGGAATCATTTGTTTGCTGAGGAGCCGTCACTACCTAGAGGAGACTGAAATGCGGTTAGGTCAACTCCCCACGGTAGATTATACTTATAACAGACGGTTCAGATAATAGAAATTGGGCGGTGAGGAGGGTAAGAGGAAAGGGTTTTTTTTGTTGTTTTTTTTAAGGAAAAGAAAGGTTCGAAAGAGCCCCGCCCTATGCTAAGGAAATACCAGAATAGCTCAAGAACAAATTTCATAGGAAATGAACGGTTTTTTCTTGATATCAATAACAGGAATGATTATGTTTATGACATGGTGATATTATCATTACACACACACACACACACACACACACACACACACACACACAGCTCTATGGTGATGAGTAGGAGCCAAGCTAATTTGTGCCCCGATTTAGTGTGTATTTTCAGTCCAGTATTTTGGGAAACTGTTTGGAGGAGCCCACCCCCACCTTCTACCTACGACACTCTGACACCAACACATTGGTCTTAAAACCAATGCACCCAGGTGCTCTTTGAGCTTCACTCTCTGGAGTCCAAACGTAAATGGGACCCTGTGTATTTCCCTAGAGCTGCAGGAGGCTAGACAACGTTCGAAGTGCACCAACCCACTCCCACAGCTGATTGTGCATTCTGCCTTCTGATATAGGCATAGTCGTCCCTCACTAGCCTGTCAGCCTATAAAGTGATAGGATTTAAATATATGCATATGAACACATATGTGTGTGTATCCAGATCATTACAATTGGTTTCATATCAGTTGTGGTCTTGTTCTATACGGATATAACTTTACTTCCTTATTCCTTGGCAAGGACAGAAACTACATACCTATGTTGGCACACACACGAAGACAGGAGTGACAAAGAAACATAGAAGATCCCCCAAAGCAGTTTTTGATTTCCTTTTTTTTTTAAAGATAAGTAGAGCTGCAAAAACCATAAATCAATGGAGATGTTAGCTGAAACATATCCATCTACCTTAGCACATATACTAATATAAAAGCCAAGGGAAAGGGGGGAAAAGTCTTGGTATTTTGAAGCCCCATGAAGAAATTATTTCATAGATCTAATTTTACATTCATGGCAAAAATATGTCGCTAATTTAAGAAGATATAATGCCCCAAGCATCAATGATTAGCAGGCTCGTGGAAGTTCCACCATTTTCAACACAAAATGATAGATATCTATCCTTTTAGTACCAAATGCCCCAAACCAGCTTCTATAATCATTAAAACAACTCAGGCACATGGTGTGGGGCACAGAGAGAAAAAGAGAAGAGATGATTTTCTGACTAAAGTTTTGTAGTAGGAATAAAATGAAATCTATAAACTTGACATGCCTTCAGTAGGAAACATTATCAAGTTCCTCAATGATCTTTCAAGTACTCAAAGGTAACTCAGAATGTGGGTTTTGTGAGCAATTGTTGCATATCAAATGCAGCAAGGTTTTTCTTCAATAAATACTCTTTTCCATGAGTGTCACTATTTTAAAGGATATATGTTTTCATTGATGGGGTTGCAAAATTCTCCCAGAAAACATGTCATTAAATGCAATTTCATCTTGTTATTATTAACAAGCATTTACCTGATAAATACTGCTCAGGGCCCTGTTTGTGAAAGAATCAAACAACAGGGCCTGTTTAAATCTACAAGAAAAATAAGTCAGGAAAAACTCCAAGAATCAAAGCTATGATGCAAATTCCCCTTAATCAGAATATTATAACCATCTCCGTTTAAAAAAAAATGCACCTAATTCAAAGACTTGATATTGGGGTTGGGTATGTGTGTGTGTGTACATTTTATTTACAAAATAATCCCTCCACAAAATTAATATTCTGAGATTGCATAAAAAGGAAACTAAAAATATAGATTTCCCCCTCCCCCCCAAAAAATATCTTGACCTTAGGTCTAATAACTTTGCAAAGCTAAGGTAAGAATTTTGCATTAATCTTTAAATTGAAAGGGAAATTTTTAAATTCTTCTTTTGAAATGAGTAAGATTTCTGTTTAAATACATCCAGAATGCAAATTGGTTTGATCACAAGTAAAGCCTTAGCTCCACCCCCATTACCCCCATTCTTCTGGAGGATTTTCCTGCTTACTCTCACTGGTTAATGCCAGGAGCAAAACTTAATAGGTTGTTTTTTTGTTTAGGCCCAAACACGAACTCAAAAGAGGGGGAATGAATAATAATCTCAAAGAACAGGGCAGAACCGGGAAGCTGGGAGGAATGGAGGTGGGAAGGGCTAGCCTAACCCTTACATTAGCCACATGATTTCTTCTCAACTTTAGACATACCTGAAATTGTTTAGAAATAAAACAAAATTTCCATACTAAGCAGAAATAATTATTTGAAGCAACAACCTGCACCGGCTATCATTTTTTTGATGTCATGTTAGGTTTTTGTTATGTTGTGATTTCGCTATCATTCTCTATCTTTAGCCATTAAAAACTAAAATGCCTACTGAAGCCAAAGTATTTAAACTCTAGCTCCAGGATAATTATTTAACCAATTTAAAAATCTTGGTATTTTTTCAGTTTTGCTTTTTGCTTCATTATTCATATCTAACTAATTGTATGGGATAAATCTAATGAGTGAAGGCAGAATCTGGTGAAGAGCTGAGCATCCTGTTCAAGGCTATTGTGCCAGAGTTTACTTTTGGATTCCATCTGAGCTTCCTTTAGCTTGCAGTGTCTGTTAGGTGTGTCCTTGACACAAAGGTCTAACCCCTCTTTTGGCTATGTCATTAACTGAAGTATAAAGGACATCAATCCTTAGCCCTGAATTAGTAGGGAAGGCACTCCAACTTCAAAATGGAGACTTAGGTCATGAACAGCAAAAGATCCAAAACTCAAACTTCCTTTCCTCCCTTTCTTTTCCTTTCTCTTTCCTGATTTCTTTCTTAGCGATTTTAAAAATAGATAGCAGATTATTAGTTGCATGTCAGTATTTTTTTTTCTTCCAGGACCTTGGAGGTTGGTGGAGATGATGATATGGGAATTTTTATAATGGTGGGTGGCTCTGTATTCAATCTTTCTTATCCTTAGATTTGGCCTTGCCCTCCTCCCACCTCCACGCTTCCACTTGCACATCTATACTCCCTTTGGTTTAGATCAAAGACAGAGCTAGTCTTGGCTTTTGCGAAGCCTTCTAAGTATCACCCCCATACAGTAAGCAACCCCCTACTGCCATCACGAGTAGCCTGCGAAGCCGGTAGGTGTCGCTCTTCCCCTGCCGGCCAGAGCTAGAAGCCTGGAGCTGGCCAGGGGCAGTGGTTGCCCCGCCAGGTGCTCCTTCCCCAGAGACCCATTAGGGCAGCAGAGAGTGTCTCGTAGCAGTAGAAATTCACCTTGTTCACCTGGTCTTAACACCAGGGATTCGGTTCCACTGGCCAAGATGGAGAAGTTACAATCAGAAGAGAGGAATAAAGGAGCTTCGGGTGAAAACTGCCCTACAGAAACAGAGAAATGTGGAACCTCTGGGCAAATGCCGCTTTCCTCTAGATCACAAACTTTCATTCATGTCTTCCCACCTCCTCTGGGCAGTTTTGGATTTGGAGGGCCCTAGCAAAAATCGGAGACTTGGGGCTTAATCAGCTCTTTAGACAGCTCATTAAAACTAAGCAGGATTAGGCATTGCTTCAAATAGTAGCTTCGTTGATACTATGCCACAGGGAGAGTGAATAGTCTCCCTTCCCCCCCCCCCCCCACTGGAATTGTTCTTTAAAAAAAAAAAAGAAAGAAAAGAAACACAGAGAGTGGCCTGCTGCATTTTCTTTTTTTAAGATACAGAAAAATGCATTGTAATTGAGTATATATTCTCTCTCCTTCCAATTCTATAGTATTAATGTGTGTATCTGTGTGTGTGTCTGTGTGTGTGTGTTTTACTATCTCAAAGCATCACTAGCAGTTTGAAAGTACCAGGAATCTGTATTAAAATTCTGGGCTTTTATAATTGTTCTCTCTTCTCTGGTGTCCCGTGGCTCTCCTGCTGTCTTAGGTTTAGTTTGTCCTTCCTGTAAGATATTGTTAATCATCATCATCCTTTTCATGTGTGCTTCCAAAGAAAGATGTTTGGCTTTTGGACATTGAGAAGGGCATTTTTTACAATAGGTGAATCTTATAGGTAACTGTAGATTTCATTATGTTTGATATTATTATGTACAGGGAAATCATAGCTCTCATATGAAAAGGGAGGGCCCTATTTCTAAACACTTGATTCGGAGCCCCTTGTTCTGTAAAGATTGGAGCTAAGTTTCAAAAAGGAAATCTCCATTTGTTTAATTAAAACACACCCGCAATCATGATTTTCGGACTTTTGACCATTAAGTCAGTTTTTTTTTAATATCTCGACTTTATTGATATCTCTCTTTTCTATAAGTAAATCAAATGGGAAGGGGGGGGAGGGAATATCGTAACAGTAGCTACCTTTCCCCGAATCGCATTTCAAGTGGAGAATGTCTCACCATAAAATTTAATTATTGAAGATGGGTAACGGGTGGATACTGTGTGGCTGTAAGCTAGGGGACAGAGAAAGGTTTTCTTTTCTTTGTTGTTTTTTTTTAAGAGAAACCTAATTTTAACATGAAGATAATATGTTGTTAATACCATTATATAAATGAGAAGATTTTAAGCTATAAAATTAGCATCCATCCTCTTAAATCACATCTCTTACACGATTCTAAGAATTATTTCTGATAAAGACAAAAATAAACATGTAACACCTGGAGGGAAAACACGTGTAAAATATGAGGGTGTGAAGATCAGCAAGATTTGAATTTATGGCTTGGAAATGTGAAAATTCCGATATTTGGAGAACTGTCCTCCCCTATGGGTTCTCTTCTTTTCTTTTCTATCTCTGATACCTTTGTGTTTGCGTTTCTGTCTCCAGGTATCTGAGTCTGTCGGTTATAAGTGTCTGTCTCTAGGTCTCTCTGTCTCTCTGGCTCTCTCTGTGTGTCTCTGTGTGTGTCTCTCTGTCTCTGTCTCTGTGTCTCTGCCTCTGTGTCTCTGTCTCTCTCTCTGTCTCCCTCTGTCTCTCTGTCTCTGTCTGTCTGTCTCTCTCCTCTATTTGTTGTTCAAATCCTATCACTCAAGTTAGTATTAGAGTGGCAAGACCGTGGCACAGCAACTGTCCCTAGCTTTTCCCTATGGCACTTTGGGGCGGTGGTGGCGGCGGTAGCGGCTGGAAGGTGTAGGGCCAGAGAGGTGGTCCCTTTTGCAGAAAAAAAAACTGCGTGCAGAGGAGTTGGGGAGTGTGCGGGGTTGCGGGGCTTATTCAAATGCCGCCCGCTGCTGCTGTGATTCGCAGGGACTCGGCCTCCATATGGTAATACTGGGCGGGAGGGGGAGGGGGCGGGGGGAAGAGGGGAGGGGGTGAAGGGAGGGGGGGCTCAGGCACGGCTCGCACGGCAGCCGGGCTGGGACAGAGCACCGGCACCGGCGGCAGCGGCGGCAGCGGCACTCCCCACCCTCCAGCAGCACCCACCGAGCCACTGAGCCACCGGCCCCGGGGTAAGCAACAGCTCACACACACAGCAGTGGCGGCGGCGGCGGCAGCAGCAGCAGCAGCATCTGTGACAGACAGTTCAGGCGCTTCGGGTTACTACCCTGCGCCAATAAGGGAAATTAGAGACAGAAAAGGAGATTACATAGAGATCAGATATAGAATGTAGACCTATATGTATATAGACACAATACATGGACACACATGCATATGCATAGATCTATATATGCACATACAGAAATCTATGAATACACACTTATCGCTACACCTAAACATCTCTAAACACATACGTCCATGACTGCTATGTGTGTAGGTACCCGCGTGAAAAGCATGCAGGTGTCGCTTAAAAAAAAAAAAAGCAAACAAACCCTGGGCACACACCAACACAGGTTTAAATTTAAGCCAAAATGGAAAAGACACCTCCCATTGAATTGCTTTAGTCACCTAGATGCTCCCCAACGTTACACGAAAATGTACCGTTCTGAAATGTACCATCCTGAAATCAGTTATGGAATCCGACAATTATTCACAAAATGTTGTCGAAAATGTACTTTAGGAATATACTGTTGCTATATATGGTAAGGTAAGAACTAGCCTAATGGCTGAGTTTCCGTTTTTTAATGTTTTACGTGTAGCCATCTGACCACTTTTTATTGGGTGCCTTATCATAGGAGGACTTTAGTGTAGGGCTAGTAAAAACTAGATCTAGAAGCAAAGCTGGAGATACCGTAAGAATTAAGGTCTAGGTGCTGAGAAATGAGTGCTGGAGAGTATGGAATGGAAAATGACACACTGCTGTACATTGGGAAGAAAAATAATGTATGTATTCCGGATAGCCTTGGGGCAGGGCGAACTCTTGCCCTAGACACTCAAGCAGGTAAGTCATTCATAATGAAACTAATTACCTGTGCATGTACTTAGTCTAGTTTAATTGAAACTCCATGTGTGCATGTGTTGCTGTTCTTCTGGGCTTTGTTATTATGGATTCATTCTTTTTAAGTTGGGGCATTTTGGGTATATGAGAGAGTGAGGATTTCTATTTTTATTCTGCTTAAAGATATCTGATTACAAACGCAGATTGTCACAAAGGGGGAAAAAAACTCTTACTAGCAGGACTACGGCTTTAAATGTAACTCAAGGCCTGTGAATTTAAGGACAAAAAAAATGGCATGATCTCTCTCTCTCTCTCTCTCTCTCTCTCTCTCTCTCTTTCTCTCTCTCTCCACATATATATACACACACATACAAACATATATACATATACACACATACACATATAATATATGCAGCAAATAAGACTGCTTTTCCAATCGATGTTTGGCATCTAGTTTCAAGCCACACGATTTAAAAATGAAATGGAGACTACATTATTAATGTAACAGTTAAGGTACGACATACAATATGGTTGAAAATGTCTTCCTTTCAGAAAGCTGTCTTTTCCTGTGTCTACACATTTTAAAGAGAATATTTTGAAATGAGACTCCTGAAACCAATAGGGTAATAAATGCATATGTTGCTCTGTAATTCCTCAAGGAAATAGTAGAAATTCTTGGAAACAGTCCCCATTACACGCATTATCTATAATGCTTTGCCCTCCCCAACTGTATTTTGTTAATATGAAGTTAATTGGGTGATCAAACTTTCAGCCATTAGCTGTTGGCATTATCACCGATTAAGGTACATGTCAGGAAAATGTGTCTCTTCTTTTAGGACCGAACAAGCATGGTGTGCGCCTTGCATTCCATATATTAAAGATGTGAATATTTGAAATCTTAAATAAATAGAAGCCAAGGAGGAACCTGTGCATAAAATATAGCATAGATAGCAGAGACTCGGCAAAAAAAAAATTATATATATAGTCAAAAGGAAAAAAGAAAAATAGATAAAACGATAGAACCTGAACTTTTAGCGAATTAAAAAAATGCAAATATACCTTTACATATGCATCAGTATTAAAAATAATACACGCTGGAACCAACAGGAGCATCAGCAGCAGGAGGAGGAGAAGGAGGAGGAGGAGGAGGAGGAGAGGAGAATGGAGGCGCAGCAGAGACCTGATTATGCATAGCTGGAGTTGCCTCCTCTCTAACCTGTTCTTCTCTGTGCAGTGCTGCAGGCCGTCCTCAGCCACCCACAGAACAGGAGCAGAAACAACCTTCCCGAAGGCTACACCATTTATTTTTCTTTTTGGGGTTTTTGTTGTTGTTTTAGGGGGGTTCCACTCTCCCTTTAATTAAAATCTTCAATAAAAGGCGATCACGCCTGGAATGCACAGTCTCCTCTTCTGCAGGATTTGCATATTTTTTTAATGCCCTAATTTCCTTGATGTATGTAAATGTAGCCGGACGTAGAGTGAGACATGGAGCTGACGTCAATGGACGTGACCTCGCTGCTAAACCTTGAACGTGAAGCTGGGATGGGGGAAAACACGGAAAGGGAGAGATGCGAGCAGTAGACCCGGCAAGCCGGAGTGGCAGTGTTGGCGGCGGCGGCTGCTCCAGCAGCAGCGGCAATCGGAGCAGCCAGTCCAACAGATGAGAGGACTGGAGGAGCGGAGGCTGCGGCGGCGGCGGAGACAGCAACCCCAGAAAAAAAAAAACTGGAGCAGTAGAAGATAGGAAGCTGGCCTTGTGGGAACAGCTGCATTCTCCAGTCGTCTTGCTCAAAGCCTGCTCGACATCGGTTTTGCAACAATCACAAGCTTCCAAGAGCCTCCATCTCACCAAATAAACATTTTTTAACCCCCCTAAAAACATTCCCTGAAAAACAACAACAAACAAAAACCCCAAACTAAAAATTAAACAAATATTTATTCTCAGGTAGCTTCTCTGAAGACTTTGAAATTGGAACATTATTTTCGCTTCTCTCCACCAGAAGAGGAGGGGAAGAGATCATGCAACATCAAATCTGTTCCTAAAATATGCTTAAGATACACGTGTTCTCAGTAGGTAGAGGTAAATCGTCCAATTAACTTATCAGTGCTTCTCGTTTCTGTACTTATTTACCTGTCGACTTGTGATTCTTATAGTCAGTTCTGCTCTGCCATTAGCACTTATTGCAATGATGTGGTCTATGGTCGGGAGTGAGGCAGTGACTTGGGGAAAGAGGACAGGGAGCCAGGCAAGGAAGCCGAGTGTGTATTTGTGTGAGTGTACGCGCGTGAGCGTGTGCGTGTGCACAGCGATCTTTCCAAGTTCCCATTTGTACTGTGGCTCCGTAGGCCAATCTTGGCCACCTCCGCGTTGGGCTTAGGCTTTGGTTTCAACCTTTGGAAGAGGAAGGAAGGCCAAGGGAGGATTGACAGCCTAAGCTAGCTCACGTTTCATTGCTCTGGAGAAAAAGAAAGAAAAAGACAGATGAAAGCGAGAGAGAGAAGAGGGCAGGATGGGAGAAGGGGTTTTCCGAATATGATCTCTACTCTGCAGGAAGACAATTCACATCAGTCCTGATCTCCTGCTTGCTTTTTCCTGCTCTCTCGGGCAGTTTTCTGCCTCAATAACACTGGGAGGCTTTGCCACAAAGACTGCAAATCTCGAAGAGGAGCAAGGACACCTTTCATTTTCTCTTATACCTTCCTGCCCTCCCCCATCCTCCCTCTCCTAGTGCCTAAAGGAAAATGAAGCCCGCATGTGACCCACAGACTGCGAGAGTGAATGACAGGCAGCAACTTCGCGTGCTCGGCCGGCCAGCCCAGCCCTAGCAGCCTGGCACAATGCCGCCTGCCACCTGCCTATGGCCTTCCTTTTTCAAGACCTGGCGGGCACGGAACTCAGCACCTATAAAGGAGGAGGCTCTTTGGAGAGCGGGGGGAGTAATGCCAGCGCGCTGGTGCCCGGGGGAAGACGAAAGGAAGGGTCTGGGGAGGGCTGTGGAGCAGGATGGGCGAAACCAAGGGCGGTCGACATCTCTTCCAGCCCTTCATCCCCGCAGTCAGGGCAGGGTTTGCTGGTTTGGTTTTGTTTTTTTCTTCTGTCCCTAGGAACGATCTATGTTTTTCTGGCATGCTTAGGGCCGCAAGGGCACACGCGTGTGTATGTGTGTGCGTTTCTGTGTGTATCTGTGTGCGCGGGCGCTCGCGCGCGCCTCTGTCTACGCGCGGGCGCGGGCGCGGGCGCGCGCTCCTGCCAGGCACTGGAGGCTCCCGCCAAGGACACGCTTGGCTGTCTGTCCTCGGGCTGCACTTGGCGGGAAATCTGTGGGCTGACTGGACTGTGCTCTCCGCCTCCGGCTCTCATTACTGTCTCCCTTCTCCCTCCAGCCGCCACATTTACATATGGGGCCCTCATCAGAATTTTTACTGCGTCCCTCCCCACCCCCACCCCCTCCTGCCTCTCATTACCCTCAAACGCGCGCGCGTGCACATACACACAGACCCCCACGCGCGCGCGCACACACGGGCGCAGACTCCCACACAGAGGCTTCTGCAGCCAAGCACACAGCCTGCTGCACATCCTACTCCACAGCCACCCACTAGCACCCGTAGCCCCTCACCCTTCAGTGTGCTCCCATCCCCACTTAGTGTAAAGGCTTTCGACAAATCACACGCACACGCACATACCCAGAAGCACATATACATCCTCGTCTCATAATCTTCCATGTAAGCACACTTCTCCAATACACATTCATCCTTCCTCCTCTTTCCCAGTCACCCCTACACAAACAACACACCCACCAACATCAAAAATGCTGATGCGCTCCTCTCTCTCTCTCTCTCTCTCTCTCTCTCTCTCTCTCTCTCTCTCTCTCTCTCTCTCTCTCTTTCTCTCTCTCCCTCCCTCCTTCCTTCTCCCTCTTTCAAGCCCATACACTTTATTTTTGTTTTCCTCAAATAGATACCCTTTTCTGGCTCTTCTCAGGTATCGTTTGAATAGCGTGGGGCCGTAATGAATAAAAATATTTCAGATGTTTCGCTTGTCTTTAGCCAAACACATTTAACCACCAAACAAAAGGGGAGGGGAAGCTTGAACCAAGAGACTTAAAAAAAAAAAGTACAGGCAAAGGTCATTCTCCAAGTTTGTAAATAGAACTGCAGAGAGAGAATCCTAAAAGGGGAAGAAAGGAGAAGAAAAAAAAGGCTTGAAACCCACAAGTTACACAAAATGGTGCTCTGCCTGGAAAAAAAAAAAGAAGAAGACAGAGAGCTAGCTATTCTTAAAAAGTGAATCCAAAGAAGCCAGGAGAGAAAACTGGAGGGGAAGAAGAGAGAGGGGGCGAGGGGGAAAAAAAGGAAAATAAAAGACAGAAAAGGTAAAAAGAAGTTTCCAAAGAAATGTGTGCTTTCCCTCCTACAATAGGAAAATGTAGCCATGGCTCTTCTTTAGACTAGACATTTCTAATTTGTTCCGTCTGTCAGAAGGGAACTATGAGAGGTTTTGGTGCAAATTCATTATCTCTGGCAACGCAGAACGTATAGTAGGAACTGAAAAAGACCGTGGCAATGGATGAACAATAGGGCTTCAGTTCATCAGCAACAAAAGCATTGGGGAAATTGGTTGAATTTCAGAGCACGTCCTCCTCAGCAGAGAGGGCTGGACTAGACCTTGGCCAACCCCCCCAAAAAACTTGCAGAGCCTCACATACAACACTTCACTCTCTACTCTGGGGCTTAGGGAGCAAATATCTGACAAGGAAAAAAAAAAGTTGTGTTTTTCTGCCCCCTCCCCCACCCCGAGATGGAATCAGCTCTATTTAAACTATTTTAGACTCAATCAAGCAAGAATAATACTATGGAATTTAGCGGCAGTTTTAAACAGTGGTGAAGAGAGAGGCGATCTGAATTTTTGGAGACAAGAAAGACATCTGCATTCTGTGCTTCAGTGGGGGGCTTTACCATGGGATCTTTTCCTCCTGCCGGAGACTTGAATCGCTACTCGCTAGATTTGAGGGCAAATTGGTCTTGCAAAGGAAGAAAACATGTAAGTATCTTTGTGGAGCGTGCAGTGGGTAAAGGTCTGGCGGACCTTTCACCGTGTGCGGAAACCCCACATAGCCCCGGGCTCGTGCCCGATGTGTGTTTTCTGGTTCAGGGAGGTATCTAGATGAACGTGAACTCTACCTCGTGTATCTGGATGCCAGGTCAGGGGTTTCAGCCCCTGTGCCCCATTGAACAGGTTGCTTTCTTTGCTCCTCTCCAACTTCGACTGGAGACTGGTACGCAGAGCTGATTGCCAGAGAGTGCTTTGATGGGTTCACTTAATGATTCGTACTAGTTAATTGATTGTGTGCTTATGATACTAAACCTGTTGATCTTGTGAAAAATATAAACCAGGCTTATTCATGGTCTAACATCAAGGAAACAATTTGGAAAGGGTCGTAGTGCGCGTTTAGTTCTGAAAGAGAAGGATGCGTGTGTGTTTTCCAGAAGGTCCAATGTATATCCAAATAAACTTTACGTTCCAGGGTGTGAAGAACATATATGTATATACAAATACATATGTGTACATATAGATACATCTCTCTATTATTATTATTATTATTATTAGGTTGATTCCTCCAGACTCTTAGAGTTGCATTTATCAGTCAGTGAAAACTTAGGTTTGATTATATGCTACTGGAAAACTTATTTACGCTATCCGACTAGATGAAATAGCTTGGAGGGCATGATCTGGGGAGCTGAATAGTCCCTTTACTGGGTTTTTCAGAGTTCAGATTCATCCAAAAATCTGTGTTTGATATTGTCTCGGTTAGTTGTAAGAGCTTAATCGTACTGTAGTTTCAGATTCTCTGTACATTAGTAGATCCCGTGAAAAATCCGCTCGAATATACTTAGCTTAGCCCGGAATAGGCTCCGGAAGGTCTCTGCGTTCGGTTGCTTGGAATTTGCAAAGGGAATATGTTGCTGTGGGCTCAGAGCAAATCATTTACATTGGTGTCTGTAGGGAAATTTTCTTTTGCAAATGTAGCCGAGGTCATTGAATTGGGAATGTGTAGAAGGGTCATTTCAGCATACGAATTGATCCCAACTTGGACAACAGTGCCCTATCATGTCACGGCCACGGTCAGGGGCCCAGGCTGCTACACAGGTTGCAGCTGCCACAGGCCGAAAGACGAAAGGTAAAATCCAGTTTCCTCGCTCCACTCTTGCTCACCTTGCGCCCCCACCCCACCCCCAACCTTAGCAGTAGTAATTACAGCTCTGAAACCAATCGTGAGCTCCAACAGACAACATAATTGAATGTGTGTAATACCATCATATTACAAAATCAACATCCTCACCCCCACCTCCCTCACCAAAAAATCAATGGTAAAATAAAGGCAACCTATCTGAGAGAGCAGGAGGCTACTTAAAGACTTGGGGTGGGGGGAATAAAGAAAAACCTACCACTTTACAGCAATCATGTTTTACATTATTCATTGATTTATAAGGGGGGAAAGAGCCAATCAGGAAACACAGACATGAATGCACATAGCCCATGTACAGTGACTGTACAGTAAACTATTTGCATATTTCTAACGTATTAGACACTTATCTAAGGATCCCCATTGTTTGAAAGACCTGAAAATTCAGTCATGAAAATGTTTGGAAAATGAGGCATTTGGCCTATCTAAAAACCCTTGTTGGGTCGAGGGGAGCCTCCTTGTATACTATACTGTATGGCAGTTTACAATTTCAAATACCTCATGATTTTTTGTCTTTTTTCCAGATTTTCACCCCTTCTTCCAAACTCAAAAATGTTAATCTCAGAAGCTTTCCAGATTCTGCATATTTTGTATTGCTATTATTATACATGTCTTCATTTGCATGTAAATTAGCATATTTAACCCCTTGGATGCTGAAGCACAGTACATACTGTAAATCTGCTGTTTGGTAACATAATGACATTTTAAGGAAATATAGAAATTGCAAACAGTTTAAAGAAATATCTTGATCTTATTGCATCCTCCATAGTGCCCCTTTTTAGCATTCTAAATAAAAATGGAGAACAGTATATGTTAAAACTGTGACCATTTTTTTTCTTGGCTGTTTTTCAGATGAGACAACAAAGAAGCATAAAATGAATAGACAAACACCACAAGCAAAGGTAATTTTAAAATTAATATTTAATAAAACCCAAGTCACAGAACCTAAAATGCACTATTTGCTGTGTAGCATGCCCAGCGTATTTCATGTAACTCATATTACACAGTCTAGGCAGTATACAAAATTCAAGGAAACCTAAGTTTCCACATTTTTAGTTTGGATTTTTCTTCATTCTGTAGCCCTTTGTATGTCATATATCAACCATAATACAAACATAACCTGTAATTGCCTATAAAAAAGAAATTCTGGATACAGAGGAAATAATAGGACACTTTTATTAGAAAGCAAGCCAGTCAAGTACCTTACTTGAGCTATACAAATAGCTGTAATTAAATGGCTTTTATATATGAAATGGTTGCCTTGACTGTATTAGTGGACTGTGGTTTATATCCATGTGAATTACACAAACTTAGTATGAAAGGGGGATTCCTGCAATGGTCTAATTCTTTATGTACTCCTCAGCAGCAGAAAGAGGATTCAAATATGCACCCTATTTGCATGTATAGAAAATAATTTATCTGATTCAAAGATTTCAGTGGAAAATCATAACTTTCCAATTTAACTTGAACAGAGATTGTTTATTCCAAGAAAACCAGGATGTTTCACTGTACGTCACAGCCATCTGGAGACCTATAAAAAGATTACAAAACAAGCATGACTATCACGTCCTAATCTACTAGCCATTAATGGGAATTTATTAGAGAGTGAACAGGCAAGCCACTTGGATTCAGTATATCTTTCCATATGCAGATTCTTTCCAAACTGGTATTCTACCTCTTAGCTAAGTAGCTTTCTAAGGAGGAAATATAACTGAATGAAAACATCTAGGTGTTATTAGTTTCTCTTAACAATTTAGAATGAATATATATGTATGTATGTATACATATATATGACACTGCTAAGAATCTTCAGCACAATTGCTTCAGCTTGTCTCACATTTTAGATAATAATACAGTTCTTGAAATTGTATATGAATAATGACTATAAACCTTGGCAACACCCACAATAATCAGGGATTCAATATTCAGCCTTTTGAGGGTATCTGTGATTGCTAAAAGTCCTAATAAATAATGGAGAGTCAGAAAATTTAATTGGTGATATGGCTAATGCACAGTGAGGTTGTAATCATCATGTTGTCAAT
>CM053580.1:233622555-233632555 GCA_028627135.1 Pseudochirops cupreus | reverse complement strand
AATAAAAGTGCAAAGTGTTCAGCATTAAGGCAAGCAGATTATAATAATTCTATGATCATAGGTTGTTTTGATGACCCACACTTATATGCATTCCCAATAAAAACCATTTTCTTAAGTCTAAGAATTACTGTTCTTAGATGAGAATTTTGGCACTTTGGAGGATTCCATTGCACAAGTGTGTCTTTAAACACCTACGTTTGTCCACAGATCCGTTAGTAAACACACACGTACCTGCATACGTGTTTAAATACATATGCATAAACCAGGCACATATGCAGGAAGAAAAATCATGACCAAAATGGCGTGTCATTTCTCAAATGGGCCTGCATGACTTCCAGTCCAAAATGCAGCATTTTTTTTTCTTCTCAAAAGCAGTATGTTTTTTTTTCATGGTAGTTTCAGCTCCTGGCAATATTTAGGCCTCAGGGAGTATGTTATTTTCAGTTAGCACTCTGGCAGACTTTATTTACATAAATTCCCACTTTGGTTGCTATCCACGTGCCAAACTTTTACTACTGTAGTGACCGAGGAGAAGACCCTTGTTTATTTACATCTGAAGCTCTGTTTGTGCAAACAACCTTTCATTGTTAAGTGCCTGTAGGCCTTTCATTTACTTCGTGTCCAGGGGTGCTATTTACCTAGAGCCATTGTCTACTACAATTAACATTTACATTACAAAGTGTGTGGTTTTCTTTCTCAAGGAGGTTCAATTAAGGCAATAAGATGTTTGCTGGGGAAACCTATTGTTTACTGAAAGCACTCAATGGAGTCAAATTACTTAAGCTTTCGCCAGCGTCTTGGTCTTTTATGTAAATGTGTTAAGTATAACATCTAAGGAAAATAAACAATATTATAATTGTGTGTTTGCCATTGTCATATCAAACTTGCTTTGTACCATACTAATGTTACATGACTATCAATCAATAAAATACATTTCTATGTTATTTTTTTTTTTTGCTGTTCCACTGCTCTGCTGAAACATGTCCCAATTTTTCTTTTTCTATTGCACATCAAACTTCTGACATTTTGTTTTTATGTTAAAGGAAGGACTGTATATTGGCTTGTGTCTGAATGGGTTTAAAAGATCATCTATAAAATGACCTTATGATATGGTGATATTTCTTTGAAATTTGAAATATTGCAGTGGCTTATAGATTTAAGTCAACAGAAGTGTAAATATCAGTTAAGTAGTTCTTTGAAAGCTAGTTTTAACATTGGCAGAAACCGGATCAAGTTTATTTAGCATACCACTGCATTGTCAAACAGTTGGAGTGAAGTTGCAGGTTGCGTGAGTATGCATGTTAACTAGTGGGAACCAAGGCTTATTCTTTGTGAAAGGGGAGCAGCAGATTGCTGTGCAAGGCCAATGTTAAAAAGGCAGCTGAATTTAACACCATCTGGAAGAAAAGATCCCTTCACGACTTTCTCACACCGTCAGACAAAACTAGTGTCTCTTGTTCTGAGCCCTTGTCTATGCAACCATACAATACTGAGTCATTATACTTTTGCTGAGAGAAAATTTGAGAACACAATATGGGTAACCAGTGAATGACCAAGTTTCATTGTGCCCGCTTAAGTCGATTGAAATCTACGTCTAGAGCAATGAATGGTAGTATTGTTTTCCCCACCAGGGCTGTACTAAATGTCAGCGCAGTGTAAAGAAAAACTTGAAGTCTGCAAATAACTTACCAGGTCTCAATTATAATATTTTCCCACACTAGAACTAATATCATTGCGAAGGGGTACAAGGCAGGAAATAAAAAAAAAGTAAAAAATAATGAATTTACTTAGAAGTTATTTCAGGAAGATAAACATTTTAATTTTCTAATGGATAATAACTTGAATTCAGGTTGTGGGTCTGGTTGAGAGACAGCATCTATTACAGAGAAATTCGTGTTACAAAGATGCTTCTTATGTAATTAAAACAAAACAGAAATACTTTATTCCACTCCTCCCCTCCCCCCTCCCCAAATAGTTTCTGCTGTATTAGTCCCCATTGCAGAAGTTCAGCATGGCACTGGTAGTGTGTATCAATGTGCTGCCAGCTCAGGTTCTAGTTTATATTTTGACAAATGCTGCTCTTCCAAAGTTTAGCATTATGATTGACATTGCAAAGGGACAGAGCAGACATACATCCCCAAAGATATGCAAGGCACTGTTCAGAGCCTCCTGGTGTGGATCCCCGTGCCCTTAGAAACACTCCCCCTACTTCCCCTCTTTTGAATTAACTTTTTCATTTGCTATTTTTTCCTGGTTTTTTTTTTTTTTTTTGCAAATCAGTTTTTATCTTGAAGTTTAACATTACACAAACCATTGGGCAGTAAACAGTTTAGAAGGAGGAAAGGAAGGAAGTAGTTCAAAAAGATTACAAGGAGTTGATTATATATGTTTCATTAGGATGTCTGTTTTAAATATAATTGACTTTGCAATCTTCTTATTGTCACCAAGTGTCGCGTAGTTCTTAACATGTACTTGCAAAACAATGAGTAATTGCTGTTTTGCTGAATAATACATCTGAGTTGCCAACGTCAAACATGTTATTTTGTATATTTCTAAACAGGAATGTTAACTGCAGGTTTTGACATTCAGCATCCTTTCATGAAATACTTAGCAATAGACCACTAAAATGATACCTGTAAAAAGTAAACACAATGATAGAGTATGACCAACATTTTTATTAATCCTATTTAATCACAAAATTAGCAAAGTAACTCAGTGATAAAATGATAGAAGAACAGCTTTAAGAGAACCTAGAATTTTTTTTTAAATCAAAACAAAAACAAAATGGGAAATCCCATAGTAATCAGAGCACTGTTGCAGGTTTGTGAATGGGCATATTCGCCATGGCATCAGCCCCCAATTGAACTTACCATTAGTTTGCATTGTAATGAGACAAATGCATTATTTACATTTACAATGGCTTATTTCTCAAATCTGTTTTTCGTTCACTATTTTTAAACAGTGCTTATATATTATATATGCTATTATTAGTACTTTGGTGCTTTCAAAAAGGGTGAATGTGAAATCTAATTTATTTGTGTAGTCCGATTATATTTTTCAAAAAGAAACCATTGAAGTAGCTAGTAAATGGATGCTCATTGTCTTTGCAGACTAAATATAACTAATGAACTTTGCAAAAAATATTTACATTTTAAGAACAATGACCTTTAAAAACTCAATAAATAAGAGCCCACATTTTATATGTGCCAAGAAGGTATGTGACTGTTATGGTTACAATTTTCTAAGGCTTTGTGTTATTAGGACCAGCTTTATGGCTTAGGGGAAATTAACTGGAAAATTTCCTCTCCGTCTCCCTTTTTCATTTAAACAATAACTAAAACACACTAAAATACATATAATATGTCTAGATTAGGCTTTGAGACTAACGGCTACTCCTTTGAGTTCAACAAAGTGAATGAACCGAGTGCAAAAAGGATTTGCAGTATTTTAAACAAATGTTCCGTCGAAAGTTTCAGAAGTGAGAATTCACTTCGATTAACCATACTAAAGAAGTGTTACTGGGATTGGACTTGCACAGTCGTTTCTTCAGTGTCTGAGATTTTAACAGGTGGCTTTGTTAGCCTACTTTTCTGCTCATCAGTCCTTGCCAGCATAAGTTAAACAACAGAAGCCAGGGAGATTCATATCAGCTTATAAAAGAGACCTTAGTCTTTAGAATATTTTTTCTTCCTCCTGGGTACTATTTGACTTTCCTGTGAAATTAATAGCCAGAGATGGAGAATGGAAATGCAAAGTATATTGCTGCTGTTATTATAGCTAATAATGACTCTGCTGACGGTGTGCCCTTGGTACAGGGTAATGTTAGCTAGTATTTTTTTTTTTAAGATGATAAACATCATTTGCAGGCAGATGTGGCCTTCTGCGTTGGAGGCAACTGTCAAGCCAATAGCAAGGAATCTTTAAAATGTGCATGCAGGTACTGACTCTTTAGGGAAGATAACTATTTCTGAAACATTTGTTTAAAGGAAGCATCACTGGGTTTGGTGGCTAGATAACATTTTAGCTGAGCAACAGAACAGCGCCTTATTGCGTTCTAAAAATAGACAGGCTTAGCAGCAGGATTGCAAGGTGCGTGTCATGGGAGGTAGACTGAGAATACAGTAGACTGCAACAGCAGAGGCAGCCCGCCCGCCGCTGGGCAGCACAACATCGCTATGTGACGGTTCTCAGCCTGCCTCCTACAGCAGCAGTAGCGACTCTCCCCTCGCCTCAGTGAGAGCCTCTGATTGGTGTTTCCCCGGAGACGGACTGCCAGAGCTTCGCGAGCTTGTGCGCCGGCGCGCTCCCTCTCCAGTTCGCGGCTCGCGTGCTCGCCTTCCTTCGCGGGAGCGCGCTGCAGGCTGTGAAGTTGTCCTCTCCTCCTCCTCCTCCTCCTCCCCCTCCTCCACCCCCTCTTCTTCCTCCTCCTCCTCCACCCCCTCTTCTTCCTCCTCCTTCTCTTCTTCCTCCACCTCCTCCCAAGTTCGGGCGCGTCCAAGTTTCTGCTCTTTCCCCTCCCCCGCCCTGCATTGCTGACTGCTTAGCTTCTCTGTGCAACTGAGCTCACAGTTGATCAGTTTCCACCTCCTCTTTGTATCGCTCTGTGGAGATGCTCTGATGATCACTTTTCTATCTTCTCTTTTTTCTCCCCTCTTCTTCTTCCTCCTCCTCCTCCTCCTCCACCACCACCACCACCACACACAAACACACACACACACACACACACACACACACACACACACACACACACACACACACACACACCTGGAGGGAGTTTTTGACCCCATTCCTCCCTCCCCTAAACTCAGTTATCAGATTGCAGGGTAATTGAGCTGTGATTATTGATTTGTCATGATGTCGCTGTTTTTTATTCACCTGGAAAATCTTTTAGCTTAGAGGCACGGGATAGAAAGCAGGCTTTCCTCGTTGGCATCTCCCGATCCAATTAGCCACAGGGCCCTTTTCTCCGTGATTAAGAGCTACTTTCCTCATTTCACTTTCTCTTTTTTCCTTTACTGGTCTCCTTTCCCCAGCTAAATATAAATTGCGTGATGAAGATTTGGCAATATGATTTGCTACAAACAATTAGTAATGGAAGGCGGGCACCACGTAACTTTTTTAAGAAGCAGGCTCTGTACATGTGTCCACACTGGGCCACTTAGTATTAGCTACGTAACACAGCAACTCTTTCTTCCTCTTCTTCCCCACTGACACAAAGGCTCAATGCTCATCTTTCCATCATCAGATTTACTAAGAAATATTAATCTCTTTGTTTGGTGGGTACAGTATAAAAAAAAGAAACTTATTCAGAGATTACTTAAAAAAAAAAACAACTGGGTCTTAAGCACTTACTAAAGCCAGTTAATAACATCATGCATGGACATTTAAACTTGTTGTAAGTTCCAGAGAGGATTAGAGAGAAATCACGCTGTGCGCAGCTAATGATACCATCTTAACTCTTTAACTGGGAGCTAAATCCACCTCGTCTGGCGCACGAGCTCCCTTCTCTTCGTCCGTCCCGCGTGAGTTAAGGAGGAAAGAGGAAGATCGCAGACAACTTGACACTTGCTCTTGGAAAAGGGGAGGGAGGGAAAGAAAAGGGAGACTTTCGTTTATAGTGAGTTTCGGGTAAATGTGCCTGTTAATTGTGTCACTCTAAACTTTAGATTAGCGTTGGAGGTAACGTTACTGTGTTTTGCAAGAACATTAGGGGCTAGCAATGAACACCTAGCGCCAAGGATGCCAGACATTAATTCATAGGTATATGCCACAAGCGATGGGCTTTCCTTTAAAGCGGCTTGTAAGAGAATGGTGAGGAAGGCTAATTGTCTACATGCAAAATTGTGTTTTTGAAGTCAACACTAACGTCTGTTGCATGTTACGGTTGCCTGGTTAACAATAGCCGCTTTTTGCCACTAGTTCCCAGAGTAGCCAGTCAGTATTCCCTTTCCCCAAAGTAGTTATTCACTAATTTAACAGGTAAACCTCGAAACAAATGGCAAATGACTTGTCATACACTTACTTCGTTAGCAAATTTCAAATTGTTTATAATTCTAAGAGATGGATCTGAGTTTTCATGAACTTTCTGACACGACAGATTAGAAACAGTTTTAGCAAAATGTTTTGCGAGTGTTGGTACATCATTAAAACACACATGCACACTAGAACAGCTGACTGGCTGAGGTCTTGTCTACATCACAATTTCCTGCTTAAGTGCTCACTGACATAGGCAAACGACTACTCAACTGCAAACCTCCTTTTTGCTATTTTCTTTTGAAAACTTTAAAACTCAGTAAAAGGTACATTTCTATTTCCTCAGGTGATTGGGCAGTAAGTGATTGGAAAGCAATAAGGATTGATAGTGATGACTTTGCCTATTGGAAATAAATATTTCTATGATCTACTCAGTTAGATTGAAGGAATCCCTTCAAGTCAGGCACAAAAATTACACTCAGCATCTCCTGTGTTGAAGAATTAAAATCTTTGTTTCTAAAGGGGGTGAGGGAGCAAGCGGTTTAAAGGAGTATTACAGAAAGTAAGACTTCACCAGGAATGAATAGAAATGGAAATGAAGTTTCTTAAAAGTTTAACACAGAAGGTAGATAATATTATCAGTGAATAAACTTATTAAATATGGCTTTGATAAGAATATCAGGCCTAGTTTGGTGGAGAACAAAGTTAACCTTGCCTTGAGTGTGCTTTATGTGGAGACATTGTTTTCATGAAAAGAGTAATAGGTTTCATGTAATTGTAAGTCAGTAACCCACACTTACCTGCTGGTAGAAGTCAAAGCCAAATGATAGCTGGAATTGAGGGTGTTTCTCTTTCTTTAGTTCGGTAAGAATTCCATATATATTTGTAAATTCTACCAAAAAACAAAACAAAACTATGCGGCCTTAATCTTTGTTAGGAATTGATGTTGTGATTCTTAGAAATGTCCTATTGTAGAAAGCATCCATCATATGATTTCTTCATTCTATGCATACAATAGTCACCCAAATATATTTATTTGTTGGTTTTTTTTTAAATTATGCTCAAAGGACATGATGGACCAATGAAAGTACTATTAGACTTAGATATGAAGAATTTAAAGTTCAATAGAAATAAGAGGTTAAAAATATGCCTTCAAATATCTTTAAAGCAGTTGTGGAAACCTTAGATATAAAGTTCCCAAGATAAGTCATATATAGTAAATTTTGGAGAATGGATTACATATTTTTGAAAATATTTTGATACATGCTCATCCTTCTGGTTTGATAAGTAACTAAGAAAATCATATTTTCTTATCGCCGTGTAAAGCATATCTCTAGAGATTAGAAAGTTTCAATATTAATGGTAAAATATTTTGGAGGAAAATAATTATGCAGTACTTAATTACTTTTTCTTATGGAATAGTTCTTAAGACACTTCCTAAGCATGAATATAGATTTTCACAAATGTCTCAAAATAAAGTTAGAAACTGCTGAGTGGCTCTGTTCTCCACACTGAAGACTAATGCTCAATTAGAGTCTGAAGTCTGAGTTTGCAGATATAACCCGGGACTCCAATGATTCAAATAGCATAGGGCAAATCCTGCATATATTTCTACCCGATTTGTCTCAGATGGACTAGCTGCTAAGGGAGGATCCACAGCATGACTGAGCTAACAGAAAGCAAGTCACCTCTTCAATAGGGAATCCCTCCATTTGCATTCTGTGCTCACTGACATGATAGAGGACTTGGTTTCTGTCATTTTTCTGGACTTCAGCCTTAAGGTCTATATTGCCATTTCAAAAAAAAAAAGCCAAATATTTAGAAGTTAATCATCATCACTGTGCCAAAACTATTTCCTTACCAACTGGAAATGTGAAATTTAGCACATTTTATGTGAAATATCACTTTAGAGTGTCATGTTAAAAAATGATGTCTCCTTTAACACTGACTTTTCAAATTTCATTTTGTAGTTAAAAGTTCCATTCTGAGTAAAATGTAGCTAAAAAGAGAAAAAGATATATTTATGCTTCTATCATTTTAAAATGACCACATACTGCATTGCTAGATATTAGAATATCTTGTGCATCACTATATTATTAACTTAATTTAATGCTCAGAGTCATTACCACATTCATGGGTGTCTTTCTGATATCTCTCCAGTCCACTGGATTTTGAAGTGTGATTATGTAAATTTTTACTGATAAATAAATGACTATAATTGTAGTTGAAATACCACTCAAATTCTTAAGACCATGGCATCTAAATAATATATTATGCATTCCTTAATTATTTATCAAGACTAATTCAAAATAACTGTAGGGCAAAGCATACATTTATTTTTAAATAGCACCCCCTTTTTGCACCAGGTTCAAAAATGTTCCAGATGGCAAAAAATATGGGGTGGGGGGGGATGCAAGAGGTTTGGAAAGAGAAATGTGTAAAAAGAATAAATTTATCCCTTAGATGGAAAGCTCTTGATCAGATCAATAATACTATCTCAAAGATAGTCATTTCTGGGACTTTAATGCCAATCTGGTGGTAGATGAGTTTACATAAAAATATTTTAAAAAAACACGAATACAGGAAAACATAATTTAAAAAATATCTCTTCAACAAATTGCAAAATGAGATCTCCCTTTCTCTTGCTATCTTGTGAATACGATGGAAAATTGTGATCTTTATAATTGTAGAGAAAGATTAAGCTATACCAAACAGATGGTGCTAAAGGTAAAATACAGTTAATCAACATTCAGTTTAGATGTAAAAAAAAAATCACAATAATTGAATACTGGATACTCAGTGTGCCTAAGAGCATAAGACTGCATTCAAAAATCCTGTCTTACTACACCTTTCCAGGCAACTGTGTGTATGTGTGTTACTTGTGTCAATTCTAATTGCAAAATCTACTCTAATCATAGTGTAGAAATCATCTAAGAATTCTAAGTTCCGGAGCTATACTCATTTCTTTTTTATTCTACAGACTGGCCACACCTTATCTAGCTGCTAATGAAATACAGGAGATTGATTGCAGAAAATCTGTAAGGGAATATTTGCTGTACCATATATAGTAAGCCCTGTTTGGTGCATTAGCATTTTGCCATTTTATGCAAATTCAGGGAGAAAATGACTCATGTATATGATTTAATATGCATCAGCAATAACTCATACCATCCTTATAAGAAAAAAGAAATTAAAAATTCATTAGAAAACTAGACTGGTGTCACGACATGGTTAAAACATTATTAAAGCATATTTCAATGTTTTGCTTACACCAGTGTTCTCATCATGGTGCCACCATTTCATGACAAAGGCCGTAGAGGAGAAAACATTCAACTTAAAATGTCTGCTGGCACACATCGCTGGATTTGTGTGTCACTAAACAATGAGCGAGCATAGCCTGGAATGCCAACTATTTAATTAGCACTTTTGGAAGCCATGCATAGAAAATAGCTCATTTACATGCATCTGCTTAGCGATTATTCCCATAAAAAGCTACCAATTTTTTGTTTAATATGTCGAGCATTCTACTATTCGACCAATGAAAAAATAAAAACACGTTATTATTTTAAAACTGTGAAATTCAGAGATTTAATTAAAACATGCAAAAGTCTTGATATTTCTCTTGAAGGTATATTTTAATTATTTAATTTAACCTTAAGTGTGCCATAAAAGGCTGGATGCAAGTAATAATTAAGAACTTCAAAGGGCAACGGAAACCCTCTAACGGTCCTTGGTTTAATTAAAGGCTATTATTAGAAAGCTCTTGAATATACAGTTACATTTAATGACAAGTGGTGACTAGTAAATGCAGCATTTGAAAGATATGTGTCTTATTTCAAATACTACCCATAGACTCCAGAAAGTATTATTCACTATCATATTCCATTTTTAACATAAATGGCATATATTTCTTTAAAAATGCATATTTATCTTGCTTCTAAAATATGTCTCTTCAAAGCACTTTACTTTTAATTTTTCACCAATTCTCTTCTTGTCTCTATACTTTTCATAAACAAAGATTATGTTT
>CM053580.1:233592420-233622055 GCA_028627135.1 Pseudochirops cupreus | reverse complement strand
AAACAGATAATCACATACACATTTTAGCATTTAATAGTCTATATAAAAAATTGAAGTGGTCCATTTATATAACTTTATTATGAAGTTCAGACATACAAATTGATTAGAATAGTTGGTTTGGCCAAAATTAACTAATTTATTTGTGGGTTTGGAGGAACTGAGATAAAGCTCAAGACAATTAAATGGTTTATATGTGTATATAAACTATTATTTATAGATTATCAATCGAAAATAAGGAAAAAGATTTTAAAATCTATTTGGAATACTGTACAAAACCTAATTTATATTTGTTTCCCAAGTATGTCTATAGTAAAAATTTATATATTAAGTATGTAGAGAAAAATTTAACTCATGAGTTAACTTTCATGCAGATTTCCTACCGTTTCCTATATTTATCAGGGCACAAAACACTAAAGCTGCAAAGAATTCTCTGGTTATCTATATGTGCGTGTGTGTGTGTGTGTGTGTGTGTGTGTGTGTGTGTGTGTGTGTGTGTGTGTGTGTGTGTGCGTGTGTGTGTGTGTGTGTATATAAGTGTGTGTGATGTCCTTTGTATGAGAACATTATGGCACCAATGGGCCATTAGCAATGCACATGTTTGGGCTTTTATTTTTCCAGTAATGAAGATACTTTTGTGCAGATCTGCACCCCACTTTTTTTCCTTTTCCCCTCTGACATAAAGCACGTTGTTGTTGTTTTTGTTGTTGTTGTTTTTGAGGTGTCTAGCCAGGGTAAGACATTCACCCGGTGGTCATGGAATAAAGCCAAGCTAACTGGCCCTCAAAGGCATTGAACCCCAGCCTCAGTAACAATAACATTCTCTAACCAAACAGATGAAACAGTACATGGCAAAATGCTTTTGAATTTTAGTTAATGTGGACATATTTTATTTCGTTTTGATTAGTCTGTCTAATCTGGAATGACACAAGACTTCTAAATCAACAAAAAACTTACTTCCCCCTCCCCCTAGCTAATTATAGAAATAATAAAGGTAAACCACTTCTCCTGCCTAAGTAATCCTTAACTGTAAAATAATGCTGATAAAACTCCAACTAGTGCCTAACTTGCAAGAATTATGGACCTAAGTGAATCACTGAGTAGATCGAAGATTTAAGTATATGTGTTGTAAGAAATGGTTAATTTCAGTTACATTCAACAAGCATTTATTAAGATCCTCCTTTATAGGGGAAACTGTGATAAGTGGTAGAGATGCAATGATCAAACTAAAAATCAGCCTTTAAGGAGTTTACATTCTGCCTGGGGAAAAGAGGGGCCTTGAAAGGAGGATGTAAAATTTATGTAAATAAGTAAATACAAGATAATTTGGGAAGGAAAAGAGGAGAGGAATCTGGAAAGGCTTCCTGTAGAAGGCGGCACCTGAGTTGGTGCTTAAAAGAAACTAAAAAATCTCGAGGGTGGAAGTAAGGAAGGAATGTGTTCTAAGAATGTTGCCAAGGCTTCGAGAGATGGAACACCAGTTTAAGGGATGGCAAACAGGCTATTTTGGCTGGAATGAAGAGCATGTAAAAAGGAGAAAGATGTAATGAATCTAGCAAGATATGCTAGAACAAGATAATGATGAGCTTTAAATGTCAGCTGAGGAGTTTCTAGTTTCTCCTAGAGGCAATAGGGAGCCACTAAAAATTCTTAAGCAGAATGACATAGTCATCCCAATGCTTTAGGAAGATTATTTTAGCAGCTATGGAAAGCATAAATTGGAGAAAGGGGGACTGGAAACTGAAAATCCAATTAGAAGACTATTCCCAAGATATAGTAGAGAGGTGATGAGAGCTTGCATGAAGCTGGTGGCCATGTAAACCATGTGTGGCCATGGATTGGATAAATGTACAGAAGTTAAACTTAACAACACTTGGAAGCTAATTAGATATGAAAGGACAGTTCATAAAACAATTGAATAGGAAATTGTGTAAATGAATTTTCCTTTGAAACTCAATAGACTAAATATATTTTTGCATGATGAATCATTTTAGGGTAGGATGAATTCTATCCAATAATATGTTAGGTACTTTAATAACTGTACCCACCCTCTCAGATCACTAGGACAAACATTAGTACCTTGAACACAGTAGCTGCTAAATACATACTAACTTCTTGGTTTAGAGAATTCTAACCATCTTGGCAGCTCTAGTAATTCCTACTGTCAGTGTTCTGTAATAACTAATATTGAAATGCTAGGTGGCACATTAGATAGATCCCTGAAGCCAGAGTTAAGAAGACCAGAGTTCAAATTTAACCTTACTTACTAGCTGTAGGGCAAATCACTTAACTTCTGTCTCAGTTTCCTCATTTGCACCTGCTATTCAGGATTATCATAGGGATGAAATCAAATAATATTGGTAAAGCCCTTTGCAAACCTTAAGGGCCTTCCTTAGAAGTTTCCAAAGTGGTAAATAAAATCTATTGCTTCCTCCTCCTCCTCCTCCTTCCTCTTCTTGTTCTTCTTGTTCTTCTTGTTCTTGTTCTTCTTCTTCTTCTTCTTCTTCTTCTTCTTCTTCTTCTTCTTCTTCTTCTTCTTCTTCTTCTCTCCTCCTTCTCTTCATTTTCCTCCTTACTATTATTATTAGCCAAATAGTTGATGCATACCTAACTTTACAATAAAGGATGATAAGCACTAGGGGGAATCTGGATCAGCAATAATTTTGGCCACAAACTACAAACAGAAACAAAACAAGAAACCATCTAGATTAAATTCACCCATCCAGGCCACACTCAAGATTTGCATGGAAATGGAGAACCCCCATTATACAAAGCCAATTTACTTGTGATACCATATTGTACTCTACTGACTATGCTGTATTAAAAGCAGCCACTATATACTGAAGAGACCCTGTGAGAGGTCTTGGATAATAGGGAATCAATCAACTTAAACAAGTGCTTATTGAACACTTTTCTATGTACTCAGTCCTTCTACCAGATGCTTTGGGGCAGTCAGAATAATGATAAAATATGACCCCTGCCTTGAAGAAACTTCATAATTAGTTAGGAAGACTAGAATAATGCATGTAAAATAATTAATGGAAGATATAAAATAATATGTAAATGTTGTGAAGATATTAGACAATGTAAATTTTTTTTTTTTAGGAATTCAGAGAACCACGCCATCAGCAAGACTTTAGGAAATAGTGCTTGTAATAGGGCCTTGAAGAAGGGGAAGGATTTACACAGGTAAAAGGGATTAGAAGGACCATTCCAGATTAGCGGAACAATACAAATGAATGAATGGAAATAGAAATGAGAGGCATATTCTTGGTGAGAAGGGCAGCCTGGCAGAGGGAGAAAGGTCATGGTCGAATTGGATCATAGAAATGTAAGGCTGGAAGGAGCCTTAGAGGTTACCTAGTTCGACCCCTTCATTTTACAGATGAGGAAACTGAGGGCCAGGAAGATGAAATGCCTTGCTCAGGGTCCAACAAGGAGGAAGTGGCAGAATTGAGATTTGAACTTAGGTCTTTCAAATCTGGCATGTTTTCCATTCCAAGTGAAGCCTGACTACAGAGGAATTTGAGACTTGGAAAGAAGAGATAGGTTTGGAAAGGAATATGAGGGAACAGAGAATCACTTTGAAATGAACAGGTTATTGGTGATGTGCAAACTGTGTTTAACAGAGGCAATTCTGGCATCAGTATGGAGACTGGATTGAAGGAAGGTCCACTTCAAAATGAAAAAGGATAGGAGGCTTATCACTTATCACATGTAGGGCATGAAGTGATGAGGGATTGAATTTAGATGGTAGATTTACCAATGGGAGGAGAAGGAATGAATATGAAAAATTTCAAAGGCAAAATGATGATTTCAAAATTTTGAGCCTGGGGGACTGGAAAAGAGAGGGAAGTTGGGTGGAAGAGGTGCCTTTGGACTAACGACCATAAGATCAGTTTTAGGTATTGTGAATGTGAAGTTAAAATGAAATCGTCTATTGGAAATGTCTAATAGATAGATGTGGGGACAGAAATCATTTTAGAGAGCATGAATAGAAAGACAGATTTGGCCAACAGTGGCATGGCAACTGAATCCATATTGTTGAATCAAGTCTCCAATGGAAATATTATGAAGAAAGTAGAAAGAATTTTGGGAAATCATCCTAAAGTAGGTAGAAGGAAGAAATAGAACCTTGACACTTGTCACTTGTGAAAGTGTCATTTTATTTTAATCAAACTAACCTAAATGACTGTGGAGATATGATGTCTTAAATGTAACACTTTTGAGACTAATGACAGTTCCAAAAGAAATGTTTAATTCTTCCGATGGTGAGTGTATGATACAAGTACATAAAATCATAGTCTTTTACAAAAATTATGTGGTTTCCTATGCTCTGGGATAATTTTGGACATGAAGTGAGGATGGGGGAGAAGAGGTCATGAGAGAAAGGATGGAAGGGAAAGAGAAAAAATTCACTTAGTTGGAGGGGATTATAGATAATTTCAGAAATGATGGAAGATCTGGAGATAATAAAGACTCCTATTAGTAAAGGACTATTACTTTATAAATATCTGATTAGAAATGATTGATTACTGAATTACCCAATTTACATTAAAGTTCACAAAAATCTTTTTGAAAAAAAGTATTCACAAAACCATATCACTGTAAATTTACTTTCTGCTAAGTCAATAACAAATACCTTGATTTGATCAACTTTGGTCTTCCCTATAGTGCCAAAGGCCCTTTAGGACGAATCAAGAGAGTGAACAGGGTGAGTGTTCCTATACATTATGTTTCAAAACGGTAAGAAAATGCTTCATGGGTATTTCCTTACCTGTATTCTGAGGATATAAAGACTAATACAAGCACTCATTTTACTTTCATGGACAAAGATGGCATCTCATTGAAGGCAAGATTTAGTTTATCTTGATAAAGGACTAAATCACAATAATGTTAGTAATGTCACTACATAATGATATTATTATATATTACATTAAGTTATAATGATACTCTTATTAGGCAATAATAATAATAATAATGATTCCTTGCATTGGGGTTAAGCTATTCTGTTTGTACTGCTTTCACACACTGGCTAGATAAAATAGAGGCAGAAGAGGGAGATGTGATGATGGCATCAACATTAAGGAAAAGGGAAATTGAATATTTTTGATACTACAGTAGATTTTTTTTGGTGAAGGCTTGTTTTGTCTTAAATACAAGGGACTAACTGGTCAATAACATAGTCAATGTCAATTGCAGGGATTGACAGATACGTCTTTTCTGTCTCTAATTTTGAGGTTTCTATGACACTTGAATCCATGATCAAAATTGTAATTTGTAGATTTAGGACATCACCTAAAATATTGCCTTTCAAGGCAATTCATAATGGGTCCACAGAATGGTGTCAGGAAATAAATATAACAAGTAATAAATAATTTTGCCTCAGTACTTTCTAGATAGGTGCCAATAATATAATAATGGGAATATAAATATAATTTTAAAATGCATTTTTAAATTAAAAATGAAAGCATTGGGTTGCCTATGAAAATGATACCCATCAAAGCACAATCATATTGACCTTAAGAGCATTGTTTCCCATTTGACATAAATTTATTAATTCTTGTTTTCAAAATTTTGGATTAAATAATACATTGGAATTATATCTTTATGTAGAACCTGGGTTAAAATATATTACATTAATGAGATAAAGGAGTACAGCTGTAGATTTCAGAAAAATCTGTATTGTTTGTTTTGTCTAGAATCCAAGAATTCTAAGTTATGTGATGTTTAAAAAATTCAAGAGACATGGTTTCTGGGTAATTAGTCATTTAATCAATAATGCTAGAATTTTATTAATAAAAGGAATGGTCATTTGGCTATCTTGGAATAAAGATGATTTATTGTGGTGGGCTCACAGCACAACCTTGGAGGAGTGGGAATTCCTGAGGGTGGCAATCAGCATTGATTGGTTAACAATTAATGAGAGAATTAATATTATAAGGAGAGATGGGCTTATTCTAGTAAAGGCCTTGAAGTATGGGACACTGAGGACCCAAAGTTTGGTCAAAGAGAATTGTTAATTTCCATATCTCCTTTCTAACAAAAGGGAGAACCCACATTTTCCCAGACCTGTCTGAGTAAACACAATGAGCAGAAATCTAAATCTAACCTAAACTTAGAATTTCTTTGATTAGATCTTAGCTTTCCTGGATATATAAGTTCTACCCAAAATTTCCCACACTAGTTGATTTCCATGTGAAGAAGTAGAAAAGAGAAAAAACTTGGTTCTAATTCAATAATTGGTTGTTAACTATAAGAGAGAAATAATCATTTCTCTCAGAAGACAGTCATTCTCAATTCTACCATATTTTATCTGTTAAGTTTTGAAAGATTTCATAGGAGCAAAGGTGCTGTAGATATACAAACCTCACAATTAGGTTTCAGTCTTATCATCTGTGTCTTCTCCATCCTATCTTACTTACTAACTTTCAAAATTGTGGGAGAATTTTTGTTGAATGACTGAATGCATGCATAAATGCATGGATGGATTCAGGGATGGGGGGAAGAAGTGGGTGATTGGAGAAAAAAAAAAGTCATTACAAGTTGCACATAATGCAGATAAAATTTGTTGAAATATATTGCCTACTTGTTGGACCAGTATAATCTACCACTCATGTGGTGGTATTCATGAGCCAGGATGATCAGGCTTTGCATTCTTTGGTTAGTAAGACAGCTGGGTAGCATGTAGATACAATGTTTGATGATGACTCCCTAACTATAGGGCAGAATTTAGTGATGAATGTAGTGATGAATAACTGGCAGAATTTAGTGATGAATATAGAGGTGGATTTGCCCACATCTAAGGATGGACAATTTACTGGGGTGAAAGCCCAAATTTCCATATTTAAATTGTAACAAGGGTTGTATTCTAAGTTGAAATGCTGCTATAAATGTTGTCATGCAAATGTTCATATCTAAATGTTTACCATATTTAAAAATATCATTGTAATTTTTGAAGGCATCTAAATATTTTCCCAGATGTATTATAATTTTAGTTTTTAAAGTGAGTTCAAAATTTTGCTTTTTAAAAATATGTTGCATATAAAATAGCTGTCAAGGGCATACATTTTTTTTAACATGGGTATATAGTAATTCCCTCTGTTTCACAAAAGTCTTTCTCAATGTTTATAGGAATCAACCAACCAATCAAGAAACATCTATTAAGCACTTAATAAATTAAGAACATTGTGCTAGTCAATGAGGGTCATAAATACAATGAGTGAAGCAACCCTTAGTTAAAATTAGTTTATGTTATATACAGAATAAATATAAAGAGAGTAAGTACAAAGGAGTTGAATAAGAGACAGTTTGGAAGAGAGGCACTAGCTGTTGGGGTATCAGGAAAAGCTTCATGTGGAAGATTGTTCTTCAGTTGTATCTTGAAGGAAGAGAAGGATTCTCTGAGATGGAAGTGAGGAGGGAGAATTCCAGTCATGGAGGATGGAGTGTTCTGTTGTGAGGAACGGAGTAGGTCATTTAGTTTGGATCACAAAATGTAGGAGGAGTGAAATTTAAGACCTGGTTGTAAAGGGTTTTCAAAGCTACATCTTTTATCCTAGAGGTAACAGAGAGCCGTTGAAGTTTAATGAATAGAGAGGTAACCAGATCAGAACTGAATTAAGTGAAGAGCCCTTTGGAAACAGTGTAGAGAGTGACCTGGCTGTAGTGGTAAGGGATTTGAGATAAGGAGACCAATCAAAACTATTGCCATATTATTGCAATAGTCCCAGTGAGAGGTATTGGGTATTTGAATTAAAGAGAGAACTTAGTGAGAAGGGGACAGGTGGGAGAGATTGTGTGGAAGTCAGAATCACAAGATTTGACAATTGACTGCATCTATGTCATGTGAGAGAGTGAGGATTTGAGGATTGTGGCAAGATTATGAACCACGAAGACTGGAAAGATAATGGTGACCAACAGAATTATAAAAGTTGGAGGGCAAGGTGGGGAATTTTATTATATATCCAGAGGAAAAAGTCAAAACTGATTTACATTGATAAGTGATACATTTTCTAACACATGCAAGAAGATCATCAATTAATTTAGTCTTCTATCTAAATTTATTCTATTGGGAATAATTTATTTAAATTGGTAATATCTTAAGTTTCATACTAATAAAGCACTATTCTGAAAAGAACCTTAACTATTTCTTACCAAACTATGTTAATGAATTATAAGATTAAGTAATATATTCAGTCTATTCTTAGCTTGCTTTTGGATAACAAGAGAGAAATGTGATGAAAAATTATATCAATAAATAGTGGAAGCAACCTGAAAGATACAAAGTGCAACCACAATTACATTGTTTTAGCTAAAGGAAGCATTAACTTTTAAATTTAATTACAATAATTCTACCAAAGTAGCTTTTTAGAAGTCTCTGTTTGGTTTGTTTTCCTTGATCATTTTGCATTTATGTAATATGTCCACAATGAAATTGATGAATGCTTAAGTAATTTTTTCCAGCTCTACCAGAGTGCATAGAAAGATTTGTTAATTCTACATGTCTACAAAATTCTTATTATTTTTAAGTTTTCCTTTATTTATTTTTAATTTTCAACATACATTTTTATAAGATTTGGAATTCTAAAATTTTCCCCTTCCCTCACTTCCTCCCTCCTCAAGAAAGTTTGCAGTCTAATATAGGCTATCCATGTACAATCATGTTAAACATATTTCCACATTAGTCGTGTTGTGAAAGAAGACTGTGAAAGATAACAAAAGGGGAAAACCATAAGGAAGAAAAAAAGAGAGAAAATAATATGTTTCGATCTGCATTCAGACTTCATAGTTCTTTCTCTTGATGTGGGTAGTATTTTCCATCATAAGTCTTTTGGAATTATCTTAGATCATTGCATTGCTGAGAAGAGCTAAATCGATAAAAGTTGGTCATCAATGTCACTGTTACTGTGCATAATGTTCTCCTGGTTCTGTTCATTTTGCTCAGCATCAGTTTATAGTCTTTCCAGATTTTTCCTGAAATCTGCTTGCTCATAATAGTATTCCATTACATTCATATACCACAACTTGTTCAGCCATTCCCTAAATGATAGGCATCCCCTCAATTTCAAAATCTTTGCAAACTCAAAAAGCATTCCTATAAATATTTTTGTATATGTTTGTCCTTTCCCCTTATTTATAATCTCTTTGGCATACAGGCCTAGTAGTGGTATTGCTGGATCAAAGGGTATGCACAGTTTTATAGCCATTTGGGCATAGTTTCAAATTACCATCCAGAATCGTTGGATCAGTTCACAATACCACAAACAATGCATTCATATTCCAATTTTCCCACATCTCCAACATTTATCATTTTTTCTGTTTTGTCATATTAGCCAATCTGATAGGTAAGATGTGGTACCTCAGAGCTATTTTAATTTGCATTTCTCCAATTAATAGTGATTTGGAACATTTTTTTCCATATGACTAGAGATAGCTTTAATTCCTTCCTCTGAAAAGTGCCTGTTCATATCCTTTGACCATTTATCAGTTGGGGAATGATTTGTATCCTTATAAATTTGACTCAATTCTCTATAATTTTAGAAATGAGGACTTTACCAGAGACCTTGGCTGTAAAAATTGTTTCCTTGCCTTCTAATCTTGGTTGCATTGGCTTCATTTGTTTCCTTCTGTCCTCTTCTGCATATCAATTTTTAAAAATTGTTCCCCTTATTTTTTGGCATAAATATTGTTAACTGCCACATCTAACTAAAAACTAAGAGAAGAAAAGAAAAACCCTGTAACCACAACAACAATAAAACATAGTGAAGCAAAATGAATCCACATGAGAGTCATGTAGATAATTTGTGTCTCTTTCTGAAACTTGTGCCTATCACTTCTCTGGAGGTGGGTAATATAATTTGCTATGGCAAAAAGTCCACAGGAATTGTGCTTGGTCATTGCATTGATCAGAGTTCTTTAGCCTTTCAGAGTTATTTTTCTTTGTAATGTTACTGTTCTTACTTGAATTCTTCCAGTTCAACTCACTTCACTTGGTCTTACTTCATATCTCCCAGTATTCTCTGAAATTATTTCCTTCATCATTTCTTCTAGCAAAATAATATTCCCTTATGTTCAAATCACACAATTTGTTCAGTCACACCAATTGCCTAAGAGGCAATCTAGGGCATCCCCTTATATTCTAGTTCTTTGCTTTTCTTTCTTCTGCCCTTTAGACTGCAAATACCTTCTGCCTTACTCCCCCTCCCCAACTTATTTCCCTGTATTTCTAAACCACATTATTGTTCGGCATATGTTTAACAATCCTTTTTCTATTTCAAATAAGAGTGAGGTTCACCTGATGTACTTTCTTCCCATACCTTTTTCTATGTTTTTAAACTCCTCTCCTCACTCTTCCCAGTTATGAGAAATAAAAATTTCCACCTCTTCTCCCTCCATTCCACACTAATATATTCCTTTTATGTTCCCCTTGCTTCCCCTCTTCAGTCCCTCAGAATAGATCCCCTCCCTCTAGGAAGGTTGTTAACTCAATATCCTTTAAAGACATTATGCTTCTGAATGCATGATTGCTTCCCCCCCCTTATTAGAATTTAGTTCTATATTACTATACAACATTTTCCAATTGTTTAAAATAAACTACTTTTCTAAGTTTCTCTTGGTTCTTGTACTTGTATTTCAAAGTTCCTATTCAGCTTTCATCTTTTCACTGGAAATGCTTAAAAAATGCTCTCCATTATATTAAAGGCCCATATTTTCCTTTGTAGTATTACATGAAACTTTGCAGGGTAAGTTATTCTCAGTCATAAGACTATTTCTTTTGCTTTTGGAAATATTAAATTCCAAGTTCTCCTCTCATTTAAAATAGCAACTACCAAGTCTTATATAATCCAGACTGTAGTTACTTGGTATATATGATATACTTCTTTCTAGATTCTTACATTTTTTCTTATATGCAAGATTCTTCATAATGCAATTTCTTCATAAAGATTTTTTAACATGGTAGCTCTGGATTTTGGCTATGACATTTCTGGGACTTTACTTTTTAGGGTTCCTTTCAGAAGATATTGGTAGATTCTTTCTATATTCACTTTGCCCTTAGATTCTCATAGATTAGACAGTTTTCACTGGTGAGTTCTTCATATTGTAAAATCACAGTAGTGCTCAGGCTTTTTTTAATGGTGGTTTTCAAGGAGTCTATTGGTTCTTAAGTTCTCTCTCCTTGACTTGTTTTCCAAGTCAGTTGTGTTTGATAACATATATCTTACATTTTCTTATATTTTTCCTAGTCTTTTGATTTTCATTTCTGTTTATTAATTATGTTTTAGGGAGTCTTTTTCACGGTTGAGGTTTACCACTTTCTCTTCTAAGCTATTTATTTTCCTTCTAATTTTTTTTTTCCTCTAGCAATTTTATTATTTTTTTATAATTTGGTTTATTTTTTTAAGGTATTTCTATAGTCCTTTGCAAGATCCATGTTTTTCTTTTGAGCTTCTGCTTACAGTTGTTATGGAATGACTCTTTCTCTGGAAGAAATTCTTCATATTTACAAACATTATTATTATTTTTAGCAACCTGCTTCCCCAAGGGAGGGACCTTTGCAATAATTTTTTTATGCTGATATTTTCTAGAATTACTCATATCTTCAGCTATATTTCCTGAATTGGAGCTTTATGACAGGACTAGGCCCTGCGTTCTCCTACATTTGTGGATGGGATGATCAGTCCTCCTTGATTTTGTTCTGGGTCCCCAGGGGTCTTACTCTCACTTCCACTTCCTGGGGTTTGGCTCCCTGGATCTTTGAGATTTTTAGGAATTTTTAGGACCCTTTCTGATATCTCAGGACTGAGTACTAATTGAAGTCCTCAGACTTGTCTCAGTCTTAGCTTCGTGTATTACCAAAGCTCATTGGAACTTTCAATTTTCCTATCCTGAGTCTTTCTCTACTCTTGTTGCCCCCAGTCCACAAACTTTGCAGGCAACAAATGCCCCTGTCCAGTGTTTGGTTGTGTTGAGTCTTCCATGAGCTGGTACTTTCTTATTGCCCTTGGGCTTCTAGCTGACCTTTTGTGAAGTTCTGGTTTGAAAGAAGGTCCTTAACTATAGTTTCTCATCTAATTTCTTGATTATTATGTAATCTTGTATGAACTTCAAGGTTTTGCTGGAGAAGGTATACAGGGGCTAGGTGGTTGGTCTCCCATTCAGTCTGCCATCTTGACTGGAAATCTGCTGTTTTCATTCTTGCTAATTTGCTATTCTATACAAATTGTATTCCAGATCATTATATTATCTTTTTCAAAATAAAGGTCATCCCATCATTCCACCCCACTCCCACCCCTCCCCCAGTAGACACACATAAAATGGATGATATTTGGTATTAAAAATTTTCAACTACCTTCATTTTCTTTATAACAGTTGCAAACTGTGGTCATTCGAAGGGAAGTAATGACAAGTCAAAATTAAAATGGGAGAGTTTTTCTTCTCATATACACGGCAAAAAGAAAACAAAACAAGACTAAATAAATGCCAAAGACAGTTTCTGTTAAGTTTTCTAACTTAAGCAAGGTGGAAGACAATATTTTATTTAAGAATATATTCATTAACAGGATCGTACAACAGTTGATTTGAAAAATTTATTAATAACATTGATGATGATAATTCACATTTATAGTACTTTGGAGTTTCCAAAGCACATTGCATATGTTGCCTCATTTGAGTCTTACTTCAAACTCTGTGAAGCAGCTACTACAGAGAATATCTTTCAGTCTTAGTGATCACAGGATTCCTGATTCAGAATTGGAAGGAACCTCAGAGACCATCTACTCTAATCTCCTAATTTTACATTTGAGCAAACTGAGTCTCAGGGAGGTTAAATGACCTGTCCAGGATCATAGGTGTAGTAAAAAAAAAAAAAGAATCAAATTTGGAACTCAGATTTCTTGATTCCAAATCCAGCACTCTATCTACTCTGCCAAGAATTCAGCAAGGATATGAACTTTTGTGTACAAATTAGTCATACATTAGATTATCTCCTCTGTATAGCTTTGTTTTTCAGATTTATTTAGGATAACAATCATACGTTTAATAAAATTTTCATGATTTAGGCTTTGTATGTATGTTTAAATATCAAAATCTATAAGGCGTTAAGAGGAATGAGATACATATTTATGAATGTATGCCACTTATGTTTCTTTTTCACAAGTTAGGAAGTAGTATACACATATATGTACCACTACCAGCTAGCATTTGTATAGAGAGCTTTAAGGTCTGCCAAGTACCATGTACTATATATGCTATCTCATTGGAACTAAATGAAATGGAGTCACTGTTTGGATATTGGCTCATTGCTACAGTCTGTCATTTAAGTATGGCCAAGAACAGGATCAATAAACACTTATTAAGTGAATGAAGAATTGGGAGAGTTACTTTCATTCTCAACTACCCATGTGTAGATGTGGCCTGAGATAAAACATGTGTCCCTATGGGAACATGATAGTAAACATCTTGGTTAAAATATTTTTGATGGTTTCAAAAAGAAATTAAGGTCAATGAACTGGATTTTTAGTGTACAATAGAAGCTTCTACATAGTGAAAGTACTTGATATGATGATCTTACCCTGCTAGGCTCTGAGAATATTGTTATATCGAGGGGAAAAGTTTGGATATCAAATTCAGGGACATTTCATACAAACGCACACACACACAACCATCAACATATATACAGATATATGTATGTGTGTGTATATATATATATATATGTGAGTATATATATATATATATGAGTATATATGTGTGTGTGTATATACACACACACCATACATGCATGGACAGTTTATTTTCTACTTACATTACTCTCCTAACTATATTCCAACCATCAACCAAATTGAAGGTATGGGAGCCTAGAGCAAAGCAAAGAACAATCAAACTGATTGAACTCTGTTAACATGGTTGAGTCCTTTGTTTATGGTGGAGAGAATAATTTCTCTAAACACAAGTAGAATAGAGTAAGTGAATTCAATCAGGACTTCATTTAATGTTCTGGATCTCAAAGACCCCAGAGTCACTAATTTAAATATTTTCCACTTAAACCGTTTTCAAGTTGCTTATATGTACAGAAAGAACAAGAAAAGAAAACATGTAAAGGTCTAAAGATCTGAAATCATTGTTAAGTTTCTGTATTTTCCATGACTTTTCTTTGCATCTAAGTCTTGAACCTCATATTCAGTAGTATTCTGGACCCTAGGTAGTAGGAAGAGGTAGAGTCAGTGTAAAGACGACTGAACTCTGCACCAACTGCAATTTGGCACTGCTCTTTGTGACAGTCCCAGGGTTAATGCACTGCTATACCTTGGATTAATGAGTGCCTACATCAAAATGACCAGGTCTTTTAGTTTAAGGAAAAAAAGGATGCTCTTTCTAGCTAGTTAAAGTTTTGAAAACATATACTCCCTAAAGGAAAGCCTTAAATTTCAGACAGTTATAAAGTAACAAATTGGATTGTCTCCTTTACAGCTTGACTAAGGATTCATTTCCTGCTATATCAAGACAGAAAAAAAAAAGGGGGGGGGTTTAGTAATGTTATGAGACTTTCTAATGAGTCCCTCTAAGAGCTAGACTGTTGAAAATAGGGACAGCACACACACCATCTCAGTTTTTCTACTAAACAAGAAAGGAGGAGTTGCTAACAAACTACTCAGAAAGAGAAACCAAGTTAAAGGTGATGTTTTGGCTGTTAGGCCTTCTTCAGGCCACAATCTAAAAAACTAACATTTTTCTATTTCTTCTGCCTAAGGAAGGCCTCAAAGACAAAATGTTGCCTTTAACCTTATTCTGTATTCCGCTGAGTATTTTAGAGACTAGAAAAATGTTGCTGGGGCAAAAAATGATAAGGCACTACAAGATCAGAAGAAATCTGCCATTATTTTTTCTTAAATAAGTAGACTGAGAACTTCACCCACAGAGTTATTCTGAATTCAGTGTTCTGTCCAGAGACTTCAGCAGTAAATAAGTAAGAGAGCCCCTGACTACAGTGAATGTATTTTTGGATCAAAATGTTTTTTCTCTCTCTCAGTTTGGTCTCTCTGATCATTTTAATATTTCTTTACTGGTATAATTTATTTTTTGTTCTGTTTTGTAGTAAATGTGGCAGTTTTTAAAAAAATAATATAACTTTTAAGCATTTGAGAATTAAATTTGAATGTTTATTTTATAATTTTATAGAAAGACATTTTATTTTGTGTCATATTTGATAGCTAAAAAATATTTTAAAACTATACAAAAACACTCTCACAACAATGATTAGTGAGTTAAAATGTTTGCTTGTACCTTTGCTTGAATTTGGGGCAGTTAGGTGACTCAGTGGATAGAGTGCTGGACCTGGAATCGGGAAGACTCATCTTTCTGAGTTCAAATCTGGTCTCAGACACTTCCTATCTGTGTGACCCTGGACAAGTCACTTAACCCTGTTTGCCTCAGTTTCTTCATCTGTAGAACAAGCTGGAGTAGGAAATGGCAAACCACCCTAGTATCTTTGCCAAGACAACCCCAATTAGAGTCACAAAGAGTCAGACATGACTGAAAAACAACAACAACAAAATTCTTGAATTTAATTTATATAGAATGTTTTAAAAGAAAATAATTCAGAGTACAGAAAAAATTAAAACCAGATGGGAAAAAAAACTTTAATTCCCCAAACAACTAGGCGATCTTCATACCTTCTTACTTGTCTCATGTATAGATTGATCATGGTCAAATACAGATGGGTTAGCCTTCGATAGACATGGCCTTGAGCATTCAGGAATTATGATTTCTTGAGCATTCTTTTTAAAAGTTCAAAATACAAAGTCTAGAAGTTTCAGATTTTCTGAAAAGAAGGTTACAAAATTACATTGATGGCCTTTATGAGACACTTGTTTCCCCATAAAAGAATTACTATTATTCTTTGAGTATCCAAAATGCAATTATGACAATTATTTTGAAATAACAGTTATGCTAAGGAGAGAAGAGCAGACCATTCTGAACAAAAGTTGTACCTTTGAAAATAATGTGTATTTCTATGTTTGTAGAAGTTCTTGTGAATTATATGAATGAAATATAAAACAGAACACATTGGACGTTGAGTGGCATACAATTTTTTTTTTTAAAGTGAATATAGGCTTCCCTTTTTCATGAAAAATTCTGTGAAGGCAATTAATGGCATTTGGGGGGAGGCAGGGGTGGGGTAGACCTCTGATGTCATTGGTGTAAGTATTCCCAAGTAAGGACAATTCTACCAATGTAGATCATCACTTCCTCTACAATTTGTTATTTTAGTGCCTGGGGGCACTGAGAGGTTGTGACTCGCCCAGGATCAGGCTCATAGTATGAACTAATGGTGACACTTGAACCCAAATCATCTTAACTCAGGTTGGTTCTCTATTTTAAATGTGTAAAAATAGTCAAAGAAAACTGATGACAGAGTAAAGAATTAATTCTGGCTATTAGAACAATTTTATCACTGCCACTTTAATTATAACTTAGAAGCCTATTAGGTGATCTAACTGTTGTAGCAAAGCAAGTAGCAACTGAGAAAGTGAGAAAATCGTTTTGGAACCCAGATTAAATGGGCCACATCTGAGCTACGTTGCACTTGTGTTTAAATGAATTTCTCTCAGAAATGAAGAAATCTACAGTCTTTAGGTTCTGTAGTTATGCAAATGAATTAAAATGTGTCCATGCCTTTAAAAAAATAATTGTTTTGTTTCTTTTTAACCCTGATACAAATTTACTTGAGATATAATGGCTGCTCCACTGATCTGGGTAATTGTTCAAACAGCCAAGTATTTTGCCTAATCATAGACTAGTTCTCAATATCTAAAAATTGGGACAATCATTTGTATGATATGGGAAAACATTTGTAAAAGACACTTTTAAAATCCTAGGCTAATATGGTTTTTACTCTAAAAGCAAAAGAAGGAAAGAGTACTTAACCCCATTATAGAGCAAAGGTGTTCACAAAAGAGACTGTTGGCCTGGCTAGTCAGGCTGAGCCTTTCCAGGTAATTGATCACACCTTGTTGAGATTGTCACATATGCATATTCTGATCTTAGCTTTATAGTTTCAGAAACCCCAATAAAATTATTAACTCCAGTCTTATACACCAAAGATATAGATAACAACATTCCAAGCAATCATTGACAGTGTTTAAAAATAACATTTACTAATTCCATATGGATAGGTTTAATTCTCAACATTCATCTAAAACAGCGGTTCTCAACCTGTAGGCCATGACCCCTTTGGGGGTCGAATGACCCTTTTTTTTTCACAGTGGTCACAGGGGTCGCCTAAGACCATCTGAAGACACATATTTCTGACAGTCTTAGGAGCCTAGACAGTGCTCCACACAGCTCCTCTAACTGTCTCCAGGCAGGTCCGCCCACATGCAGATACACTCACATACGAGTATTAAAGGGTCATGGCGTTAGGAAGGTTGAGAACCACTGATCTAAAATAAGGTAAGATTTGTAAACCCTTAATAAGATTGTTGTGTTGTCTGCTTTATATTATAAGATTTAGAATCACCTGCTCTTCTTGAACATCATTACCATTTTTATACATGTAGCAGGGAATTGGCCACTGAGAGGCCAGTCTCAGGAACATACTCTCTGACAGAGAATTTCTCTGCATTTCTGAGTGTGTACTGACATATTTGGGTGTGTATACACACACACCAGACATATATGATATGCATATATATAATTATACAGCATATCCTTTGCAAAGCTTCATTAAAAGTATACTTTTCTTAAAATCAGAGCCAAGTCTGAAGTCTAGAAAGTTTGGAACATATGACTACTCTACTTGAGAGTTTGTTCTTCATAATTTCTGTAGATAATTTACTAGTGGAGTTTACCAGTGGATGATAGATCTTCTCCTGGGATTTTGCTGGATTTCGGTATACTGTACATGCTGAGATTCAGAATATCTCAACCGATTTGTGGTGAACTGTTTGCTGGGAATTTGGTCTCCACAGAATTAGTGTCTGTAAGGTCTCTGAAAATAGTACTATAATACTATAGACATTTAAGAAGATGTCAGGCTATAGTATAGTTCAAGTTGGTGTTAAAACATTATACACACAACACACAATATATATCATCCAATATGGTGGTCAGAAGAAGCAGTGTAAGGACTCTCTCAGGTCTCTCTGAAGAACTTTAATATTGACTGTGAGACATGAGAAATGTTGGCACAGGACTATCCAGCATGGCGTGTCTGCATTGAAAAAGGTGCTATGCCCAATGAGTAAAGCAAAGTTATCAGAGCACAATGGAAACACGAGCTGTGCCAATTCAGAGCTACTTCTTTTCTAAATGTTCTAACACACCACTTGCAACTGATCTCTAGGACCTTCCAAACTCATAATGAACTGATCAGCCACAGCTGATTCCAATGTTGTGATGTCATTGGTCTTCTTTGAAAATAAAAGATGAACCACAACAACACAACTAAACACCCTATGATGGTCATGCTTCTTTGGAACCATAGCCAAAATGGGGTACTGAGTTTTAATTTTAAGTGAAGTTGGATTATATGGGTGACTAAATGTACTTTTAGCTCATTTAGGTCAAAGATGAGAGACCAGCTAAAAACCCCTGGCATAAACATATTTATTCTACTAAGGTAATGTTCTTTGGAGTATTGACTCTGTAACCTCTTCTCTAAAGAGATCTTTCCCTCCCTCCAAATGATGCCAGTATTGAGTCATCTTCTCGTCTCCTGACAGTTTTATTACGTAGAACGTGAGAATGTAAGATGATGAGGATTATGCTCTGTACAATTGCCAGGTAAGGCTGACCTGACAAAAAGTGAGCTAGTGAATTTGGGCTAGCTGGGGACCATATTAAGAAATTCTTTTAATTACAGTTTGATTTTTTAATTTATTATAAATGTATAGGAGAATTTATCAATGTTAATAGTATCTAGTAGTTATATAGCATCTTAAGGTTTGCAATTTACTTTGCAAACATTATCTCATTTTTATCCACACAACAACCCTGGAAGGTAGATGCTATTATTATCTTCATTTTACCAATAAGGAAACTGAAACAAATAGAGATGAAGAATGATTTGTCCAGGATTGCACAGTTAGTAGATACCCGAGGTCAGATCTGAATTCAGGTTTTCCTGTATTTCATTTCTGTGCTGTATAAACCTGCCTTTTACCTTCATATGCCTGTTTCTTTACAATTTCATTTCTCTTTTTTTAAATGATGGAATCCCTGTTTTTCCTCACATTATTTTAAAGTAGAGGGATCCTAACATAAAAATTACAGTCAGGTGAAGATACTTTAAGTGATATATCTTCACTAATGAAGCACTCATTTTCGAAATGAAATAAATAATAGTTTGGGGACTCAATATGATGCTGTGGAGCTAGGAGAGTTTTCCATTTTTCAGTGCATGTTCCCAACTCCCCCAGCCCAATCTTCAGTGACAATGTGAACCTGTGGTGGCTACGCAGAAGTGGGAATAAGCATGTTTTACTTGAAGAGCAAATTAAGAGGGTCTAAACAGTGCAGTAACACTCTAAGGAATTGATGGGAGCTTCTGCATGAAGAAGTAGCAAGAAGAAAATATGAAATGCATAAAAACTCTGCACAGCAGTTTTAGAGCTTTGATAAAATATAAAATGTCTTTAACCCCTTTGCTGTTCTTGCAAACGCCTGCAATTCAAGAATTTTATTATTCTGGGGCTAACGTATTTTAAACCTCAATAACTGAATGTTTCCTTTGGGATACCCTCAGGCAAACTATATATTGATTTTCTCAGAATGCAATGTATTTTTCATTAGTACCAAGGTTTGGTGGGTATCTAGTCATTTGTTCACCAAATTCCACTGAAAATTAAAACTGAAGACTCCATTTTGGCTATGAAGTCATCAGAGTATGGACATTACTTTTTCCTATTAGACACTATTTTGACATTCATGCCACATGCAGTTCACTTTAACAGCAGTTGTGCACCAAAACTCACCTCTTCAACTTGACCTATCCCTTTGTCCTAACCACCATTCTCTGTTTGCCCAACTGGACCATTAGCCACAGGATGTAAAACTCCATGACAGATTTGACATTGCAAAGACAACTCACTCTTTTGATTTGGTGATTAAGTTATCTGGATAATTCAGATGACATAGCATCTTTAAAGTTATATAAATGAGTATCTCAACTTCCTACTAATTCTTTTGCTCAAAGAGAGTCAATCTATGCCATATAGAGTTTTCCCCCTTGAAAGTATAATAGTCCATCATGTACTCATGCCTTCCAATTTCCTTTTGTCTCTCTACAAGTATGTTCTTTCATTATAAACTATGTTTTCACTTTTCCGATGGAATAGAGTCCAAGGAATCTAGACTGTCCACCTATATAAGGTTTACATAAAACTTTGTGTGTATGTTTATAGCAGATTGGATAGAGCACTGGACTTGGAATTGGGAAGACATCCTCAGGAGTTCAAATTCTCCCTTAGATACTTACTCATTGTGTGACCCTGGCAAGTCACTTGGCCCTGTTTGCTTCAGTTTCCTTATCTATAAAGTGAGGGGAAGAAGGAAATGGCAAACCACTTCAGTATCTCTGCCAAGAAAGCTCCCAAGGGCTCCTGAAGAGTTGGATATAGTTGAAATGACTCAACAATAGCAGCTACAACAAATATAGATACATATGCTTATGTGTGTAAATATATAGATAGAATAGAAATAATATAAAGATACAGGTATATGCTAACATGCTAATTAGCAATTAATATATTAAATATATAGATAGATATAATTAAGCATGAAGTTGAAACCTAAGCCATATATTTTAGTTATGACACCTCAATTAGATGAAAATACAGCTCAATCAATTACCCAATCAAACACACCTTAGACAAAACCCATACATGCTTTGAGGATTCTTATACCGACTTCTATTCTCAGTAAGTCTTCTATTCCAGAGTAAAGCTACAACTCCTCTTCAGGTTCCATTGAGTGGTTGTGAGTGATTCTCTGTTTCTAATTAATTGATTTGAGCCTTAATTGGTTTACTTCCCTTTTCCCCATTTATTAATTGATAATCTTTTAGTCATTCAGTCTTAAGTGGTTTTTCTAAAGGAGTGTTTCAAAGTTGTTCCAGTAAGAATGGTTGATACAAAACATACCCCCAAAGTCTGCCATACTCTCCCACAGATGTATACAGAGACCCATGGAAAGTGGGTTCAGGCTGAGAGATCACATATAGCAAAGGGAGGACTCACAGCTCAAGGTTGTGGAAAGTCTTTTTCTCTCATTCATGGGATGCTCAAAAATTTTTCCCTAAGCATGACAAATCTCCATCTAGACCAGCAGTTCTCAACCTGTGGGTTATGTTCAATTTGTAACAATGAAAATATATCCTGCATATGAGATATTTACATTACGATTCGTAACAGTAGCAAAATTACAGTTATGAAGTAGCAATGAAAATAATTTTATGGTTGGGGGGTCACCACAACATAAGGAACTGTATTAAAGGGTCGTGGCATTAGGAAGGTTGAGAACCACTGATCTAGACTGTCTTTGACTCTTAATGAACCAACTGTTGGGAAGGGATGTTGCTACAATCCTGATGAGAATATGGGAAATCAAAATTTTATAAACTCACTGATGCTTGCAAGGTCCTCCTCCATATGTTGTGTTTTTTTGTTTTTTGTTTTTTGTGGGGACAGGAATCATAGTGGAAGGAAGGAGGTAAACCTATGCTCAGGATAGAATCAAGGCCTCTATTCCCCACCCCACACCCCCATCACCTTGTAATTTTTCCTTAGAAGTATGCTGGAACACTGCTTGTTACTCCCTGATTTCAGCTACCTGGATAGCTATTGATAGGACTAAGAGGGTATGATGATTTTCCTCAACCAACTAGAACAGACTTCCTGCTTGGTATCATTTCATTTTATACAATGTCTTCCAAAGGCTTTTCATATTTAGCATAAAGTGTTTGATTATTTGCTTGATAGGTTGAGATGTGTTCTCATTTAGCTGAGCTATCAGTTAAAATATATTAGTTAAAATTTGTGGTTTTGGTTTCAACCCCACTCTAAAATATCTAAATCTATAGATTGATAAGAGGATACTGGACAATAAATGTTAAGGCAACAGAAAGAGAAGAATCTACTCCCTTAAAAAGAAGAAAAAACATCTGTTTGAAATTCAGGTCAAACCGTCTCAAAGAACACTCTGAAATATTTATATTTATGAATACGAACATACGCACACATACATGAAGTAAATCCACACATCTAAAGTGGTCACTTAGGCGACTTTTCAAGCGTAACCGTACATTTGCTTCCAGTGACTATCAAATTTGATTAAAATTCAACTTTATTTACAGCACAGTACCTTAAAGGCACTCAATAAAGATTTGTGGATTAATTTACAAGCCACATCCAGAAACAGATTTACCCGAATAATATCTAAGTCAGTGTTCTAATAATTACATGGTATAATCTAGATCTTCTTGGAGATTTAGTTACTCTATAGATTCCTGTGCCTTTAAGTAGCCACTGCAATATTAAATGCTTTAAAAAAACTTTTAAAAAAGGCAAAATCCAATTTTCTCAATCTGGTTTCCATGGTAACAATGGAATCAATTTGTATATGCCTTAATGTTAAATTTTACCTCTTTTCCAAATTAATTTTTTGGACAAATTTAAGTTGTCTGAAATAACATGTCTGAGTACTTTGTAAAGTAAAAAAGCAATATATGCACGTAAAATGTCAGGCTACTTTCGAAAATGATGCATTAATTAAAAAAATTTTTTAAGTGGAAGCAATAGGATTCTTTACCCAACAGCTCAAAGGTATTTATTTGTTTGAAGTGATCAAGTCTAACTCATGGAAAACAGGACTACTGAAAAGCTTTATTCTTATTGTTCTTTTTATCTGTCCTTCGGGTCAGCTAGGTGGTTTCTACTTACTCATTTGTTCAAATTCTCTTTTCCTAAGGATAGAAACATTTCTGAAAAGGGCAACTGAAATTGAGTCCCGAGGTTTGCTACCTTTGGCACATATTTGCATAAACTCTACTTGCTTCTAGTGTTGGAATTCAGCTGTTTGAACTGGGACCCCTCTTTTATGTGGTATTACCACCCATCATGAGAAGTATCAGGGCCTTTTTTTGGACTACTTACTGACTGGCATAATTCCAACATCGCTTATTAGCCTCAAAGAACAGGCTGAATAATTTCTTTTCATTTGCCACAATTCTTTTTCCAGCTACTGTTCCACACATCTAGCTAGTGAGAAATGTTGAGTTTAATCCAAGTTGCAGTCCATGCTTACCCAGCAAATTAGGACCTACTTTTTCAACAGTATCTTAAAATGGGCTTCTGCTTAATGAGGAATATTCTAAAGACTAAATCAACAAAATTCCATAATTTTGTCACTAAAACGTTAAGAATAAATTCATTGAACTCTTATCACACATTTTATTTAGTAGCAAGGGAATCTCTCTCAAGTAGAGAGGAGTTAAGACTTTAGAAGAGTTGTTTTAATAAAGTATAAATCTACTTAGTCTGGTCGAATGTAAGCTCCTTGAGGTCAGACACTGGTTCATTTTTATTATTGCATCCCCTGGACCTAGCACAGTGCCTTGTACTTTGTGAGGCACTTAATGAGTATTTATCCAACTGGTCTGAAACCTCACCCCTTCCTTATTTTGTGTTTAGCCCCAAAGCAGAGGGAGTGAGTTGGAAAAAGAAAACCCAATCTCTGTATTAGTTTGGTATTATTGATGATGATACACAAACTTCTCATGACAAGGAAGCATAGGTTTATATATTAATGATGGAGACATGCAATTTATGCTATATACTGGGGGGCAAATCAAGTCTACCAAATGGAAAAGGACAGTAATGAGGAAATGATCACTTTGAGATGAGAGCTAGTAAAGAGGCATTTACAACCCAGCCTATTGATTTTAGCATTTCTGTCACTTAGACTGGCATAAGGGGTAGGCATTTTGTGTTTCCTTTTTATCTTCCTACTTAAGATGGAGAGTTTTGAAGCCCACCAAACCCATATCTAGTATGAGATGAAAGGAACCTATTTTTTGTTCCCTCTTATCCTTTCCCAATGGTAGACATTTCTTTTGCTGAGGCTGTAAGGAATACATAGTTTTCCTTTCATGGAATCTAGATGTCTAAGTTATGAAATACTATTCACTGAATTAGACCCTGTGACCTCTTCTTGGTTTTAATATCTGTGACTATAAAAGTTGTGCATCCCGTGTTAAGAAAAGAGGACTGGGATGAGAATCATAAAAACCGTGGCAAAACCTCAGATTGAGAATGATGAGATCCTATGATTTTGATCATTTAATTCCAGATCTCTCACCTTCAAAATTGGGATACTAAAACTCACTACCTAGTAAGGATTAAGAAGTTCCTTTTGGGGAAGAACTTGATGGTGCTTGGAATACTTGCCTATTCTTTCTAACTTAAATAATCAATGTCTCAGTTAACTCATGGTCCCAGTCCGAATGGGCAATATTCTAGGTTTGTTCCAGAGCACATTGTTTTGCTTACATTGGTATCCTCAATTGTCCTATTATAAAGAAACTGAAGTACAAAATTAAACTTTATGGAGCAAAATCGGTTTTATAAACCTAACACTTACGTTAATATCATTCCCCAATTCATCCTTACTTCCACCTCTTTCAAATTACCTTACTATAATGCAGAGAAATGGTTAAAAAAAAGTCCAGATGTAAATTAACCTTTCTGTAAGTAAAACAGGTTTAGTAGGTGCATCACATATGTGTTACTCTTATTAAAAATCAGTGGCTTCTTCCCTCCAGCCCACCCTCCCATTCCTTCCAACTAACAATCAACAAACCATACTTCGTCACTCTAGCAACATACTCTCACATATTTAAAGAACTTTCTGACTACTGATTCCAAATTTTGAGTGTGTAGTGGGAAATCCTTTATCTGGTTTATTTGCAATTTACTGTCATTGGTTTGGATTTTTATTATTAACTAGTAATGATTAATTTTTTGCCACCATAGAAAGTTTAAACTTAACCACAGTGAGCACAGAATACTCTATCAATAAAATGCCCTGTGTCTGAGATAAAGCCATCTGAACCTTTGTTTCTCTATCCCCACAAAATGACAGAAGCCATCTTCCTTTGGGTTACAAACTGCTCTCTCCCCTCTAGTCCAGGCTGTAGAAAGGTGGCATAGCGCATAGAGTGTTGGCCCTGGAGTCAGGAAGACTTGAATTCAAATTCATACACACTAGCTGTGTGACCCTGGGCAAATCACTTAACTTTGTCTGCTTCAGTTTCTTCAAGTGTAAAATGGGGATAATAATAGCATCTCTTTCCCAGGGTTGTTATGAGGATCAAATAAGATATTTGTAAAGTGCTTCTCACAATGCTTAGCACAGAGTAGCTGCTTAATAAATACGCATTTTCTTGGTTCCTTCTATCACTGTACTGAATAAGTGCTTGGTGTGATAAGTGTATTTCTGACAAGAAGTAAACCTTTTTTTTTTCCCATAGTCAGTCTGCTTGCCTGCCTGTCTCCCCTGCCACCTCACCAAAGAAAGAACAAAATCTAGTCAGGCTTTTCTTGACAACAAATAGTGTTTATATGGAAAAATTAGCTATTTTCTGGGGTCTTTTTATTTGGAAGGTTTTTACTTCCCTGTTCCATCATTTATTTAAAGATAAGTGATTAAATGGAACATTAATACTTGAACCAATCTGTTGCTAAAGCAAGATTTATAAAGCTGAATTTGCAGTGCTAACACTGAAGTTGAAAATAACATTGGCTCTAGGAATAAGGCCTGGGCATGTGGTGTAGGGAACTCCCAGGTGAGTCAACTCCCTCCAACAATGCAGATCCACCACTTTTGGGGGGAATTATAGTCTTTAGTTGCCTTAGCACCCTTAAAGAGTTTTAATGTCTTGCCTCAGGGACATTAAGTCAGTGCATCAGGGATAAATTTGAGCCCAGGTTTTCCTAGGTTCGATCTTGGTTCTTTATCTACTACACCATGCTGCCTACATTGGCTCTACATAATCCACATCACCATAAAAATCTCTTTTAAAGATTTAAGGGGCCCTAGAGATGCTTTAGACTAATTGCTTAATTTTTAATGATATTCGGAGCAATTAAGTGACTCATCTAGACTCACAGCTAATTAATGGTAGAATTGGAACTAGAACCCAGGTAACCTGAATTCCTGTCCTCTGATTGAATAAACCTAGTCCATGGAGGTACTTCTCTGTCAACCATATTGTAAATTCAGTCTAATATCCAAGAAAAAAAGAAAAAATGAAAGTAAACCCCCCAAATTTCTTCTTTCCATCTCTAACAAAAGTCTTGTAGAATGATTTTCTTTGCTATATTGGCTTTAGTTAATTTTAGGATAAAAGTATGAGAAGGGTTTTTTTCTTTTTAATAATTAATGTATTTTTAGTTTTCAACATTCACTTCAACAAGATTTTGAGTTCCAAATATTCTCCCTATCTATACCCTTCCCCCATCACAAGACTGGGTGCGTACTGATCACCCCTTCCCCCAATCTGCCCTCTCTTCTATCACCACCTCCCTTTCTCTTCTTCCCTTCCCTTCTATTTTCCTGTAGGGCGAGATAGATTTCTATAGTCCATTGCTTGTATATCTTATTTCCCAGATGCATGCAAAAACAATTTTTAACATCCATTTCTAAAATCCTGAGTTCCACATTCTTTCCCTCCCTCCCTTCACACCCAACCTCATGGAGAAGGCAAACAATTTGATATAGGTTATGCATATGTAGTCAAGCAAAACACTTCTATAACAGTCATATTGTAAAAGATTAACTATATTTCCCTCCATCCTATGCTGTCCCCCTTTTATTCTGTTCTCTCCTTTAACCCTGTCCCTCCTCAAAAGTTTTTCCTTCTGATTACTCCCTCTTCCCATGTTTTCTCTCTCTTCTATCACTTCCCCTCCTATTCTCTTCTTCCCTACTTTTCTTTAGGGTAAGATAGATTTTCATACCCAATTGAATGTGTATGTTATTCCCTCCTTAAGCCAAATCCAATGGGAACAAGGTTCACTCATTCCCTCTCACCTCCCTCCTCTTCCCCTCCATTGTAAAAGTTTTTTCTTGCCTCTTTTATGTGAGATAATTTGCCCCATTCTATCTCCTCTTTCTCCTTCTCCCAGTACATTCCTCTCTCACCCCTTATTTTAATTTTTTAGATATCATTCCTTCATATTCAACTCACCCTGTGCCCTCTGTATGGATAAAAATATATATATATATATATATATATATATATATATATTTCCTCCAATGACCCTAATACTGAGAAAGGTCTTACGAGTTACAAATATAATTTTTCCACATAGGAACATACACAATTCAACCTTAATTAGTCCCTTTTGATTTCTCTTTCCTGTTTACCTTTCCATACTTCTCTTGAGTCTTATATTAGAAAGTCAAATTTTCTATTCATCTCTGGTCTTTTCATAAAGAATGCTTGAAAGTCCTTTATTTCATTGAATGTCCATTTTTTTCCCCTGAAGGATTATACTCACTTTTACTGGGTAGGTGATTCTTGGTTTTAATCTTAGCTCCTTTGACCTCCAGAATATCATATTCCAAGCCCTTCTATCCCTTAATGTAGAAGCTGCTAAATCTTGTGTTATACTGACTGTATTTCCACAATACTTGAATTGTTTCTTCCTGACAGCTTGTAATATTTTCTTCTCGACCTGGGAACTCTGGAATTTGGCTATGATATTCCTAGGAGTTTTCCTTTTGAGATTTCTTTCAGGAGGTGATTGGTATATTCTTTCAACTTCTATTTTACCCTCTGGTTCTAGAATATGAGGGCAATTTTCCTTGATAATTTCTTGAAAGATGATTTCTAACCTTTTTTTTATCATGAATTTCAGCAGTGAAATAATTTTTAAATTATCTCTCTTGGATCTATTTTCCAGGTCAGTTGTTTTTTCAATGAGATATTTCACATTGTCTTCTATTTTTTTCATTCTTTCAGATTTGTTTTATAATTTCTTGATTTCTCATAAAGTCATCAGCTTCCAATTCTAATTTTTAAGGAATTATTTTCTTCAGTGAGCTTTTGGACCTCCTTTTCCATTTGACCAATTATGCCTTTTAAGGCATTCTTCTCCTCATTGGCTTTTTGGATCCATTTTGCCATTTGGGTTAGTCTATTTTTTTAAGGTGTTATTTTCTTCAGCTTTTTTTTGTCTCCTTTAGCAAGCTGTTGACTCATTTTTATGACTTTCTTGCATCACTCTCATTTCTCTTCTCAATTTTTCCTCTTCTTCTCTTACTTGATTTTCAAAATCCTTTTTGAGCTCTTCCATGGCCTGCAACCAATTCATATTTTTCTTGGTGACTTTGAATGTAGGAGTTTTGACTTTGTTGTCTTCTAACGGTTTTATGTTTTGATCTTCCTTGTCAGCAAAGTAAGATTCTATAGTCTGATTTTTTCCTCACTGTTTGTTCATTTTCCCAGCCAGTTTCTTGCTTTTTTTAAGCTCTTTGTTTAGGTAAGACTCTGCTTCCAGCATGGAGGGTGTACTGTTCCAAGCTTCAGGGCTTTTGTGTAACTGTTTTCAGAAATATTTCTAGGAACCTGTAAATTTTCAGTTCTTTCAAGGTTGTATGACCAAAGGAGAGGGATTTACTCCTCTCCTAGGGTTTGCTCTGGTCTGTGAGTGATCACAAGCTCTCTTTTTTGCCTTGGAATTCTGAGGCAGATTCCTTCTCTACCACCACCACAAGCTCCACCACACCAGTGTTCCTCCTTGCTCTAGGACTGCCACCCAGCACTGCAACCCAGATCCAAGCAGAGCAAAGTGGGAGAATCCTGTCTCAGTGCCAGCAAAGAGACCTCTGCTATCCCCCTCTGATCAGCTGCTTGATCCCCCAACCATCTGTGGGCCAAGAGTGCTGGAATCAGCTACTGCCTCTGTTGCCACCACCACCACCCTGTGTCTGGGGCCAGACTGTGCCTCTCTCTCACCCAGGTCTGACAGACCTTTCCTACTGACCTTCTAAGTTGTTTTTGGCATTTGTGGGTTGAGAAGTCTGGAAACTGCCACAGCTGCTAGTGGTTCAGTGACCTGCAGCCTGCTCCAGATGTGCTAGGGCCCTGTCTTTGCCAGCACTACCCAAGCTAGACTGTGCTCTTCTCTCAGACTGGTGCAATCAACCTTTCCTGTCAACACTTCAGGTTGTCTTGGGCTGGAAATTTGTTTCACTCCATCATTTTGTGGGTTCTGCTGCTCTACAATTTGTTTATTATAGGTATTTTGAGGGGCTTGGGGGAGTGCTCAAGCAAGTCCCTACTTTTACTCTGTTGTGTTGACTCTGTCCCTTGAAGGAATTGTAATAGGAGAGATTCACCACAAATCTATCAGGTTATCTGGTTCCTAATTTGTATCAACAAATATTTATTATTGCTTATAGAAAGTATTTCAGGACCTTGTACTCACATTTATTGTTTTATTTATTTATTTATTTATTTTTTTAATATGAGATTCTTTATTAAATTTTTTTGAGTTACATCTTTTCTCCCCGTCTTTCCCCCGCCCACCACCCCAAAACAGCCATCCCAGTATTTCCCCCCTCCCCCAGTCTATTC
>CM053580.1:233573906-233591920 GCA_028627135.1 Pseudochirops cupreus | reverse complement strand
TGTGAGAGTCTGATTGCCTGTCCCTTCTTCCTATCCTGCCCCCCCCATCCACTCTCCACCCTGTCCCTCCCCCTTTGTTTTATTTTTGTATATAGAGGAAAACAAAATCTCAAAAATATTCTTAGGTTTTGAGCTGGAAAGGATGCCATCCCTCCCTCTTACCCCCATTTTCCAATTGAAGAAACTTAAAAGTCCAAAGTCCGACTGTATGAAGAAGCAGAATCAGAATTTGAACCTAGTCTTCAGACTCTAAATCCAGTGGTTTTTGTCCTGTACTAGTTGCCTTTAAAAAAAAAACTTTTAAAATAGAAACCAATTACTCTTTTCCCTCCCTTCCCTTAAAACAAAACAAAACAAAAATCCTCTATATTCTTGATAAAGGAAGACACTAATTGAATCCCACAATATAAAAACTATGATAGATTCGTAAGAGAGGCATTATGTTGGTGAACCTTGGATGACTTTATTCTGTCACCAACTGGGATTTAACCAACTGACCTTGAGACTAGATCTTTCTAGTTTTCTTCTGAAGTGTAAGAGAACTTATTATTTGCATTTCAGTTTCAGTTTGCAATCTTTCACTGGGTCTAAGTATCTATGAAGGAATTAATAAATGTACACTACAGCCAGCTTTTGTTTATCCCAAACAAGCCTAGCTTTTAAGTTTTTTCTTGATATCCATGATTCAAAGATTCATGGAATCTTAGGACTAGAAAGGAAATCAAGAGATCATCTAGTCCACTCAACCCTTCACTTTACAGATGAGGAAACTGACATTCATAAAGGCTCATTATGTCATTCATCAATTTTTCCACAAATATTTTTGAGTACCCTCTTTATGAAAGGTATAGGGCTAGGTCCTGTGGGAGATAGAAAGTTAAAATGACATAGCACCAGAATTAGGTAACTTACAATATGTGTAGTAAAGGGAAATAAAACATATTCACAGAAAACTAGAGTAAGAGGTAGAGTCACATCAATACCACATGATAGGTACAAAGTGTGATGGGGTTTCAGAGGAGGAAGGGAGCTTATGTGCCAGAGGGATCAGAAAAAGCTTAATGAAAGAAGTGGCTTTTTTAGTTAATCTTTGAAGAATAGGTATGATTATATTATCCTGGTTTTGTCCCTTCAAATATAAGTACTCTACTATTACATAAGTACAAACTTACACCATTGTATAGAATGATCACAGGCATTAAATCCTGTCCCTTCCCCAGGAGGGCTCCCAGGATGTGTAAATATATATGTGTACATTCAGGTGTCTTTGTACGCTAGAAGGCTATTTTTTCTTTTACTCCTTCCTCACCATTATTTCTTTCCCATTAATCCCTCATTCTCCATTTTCACCATTTCCCTGATGCTTACTACCCATGTGATTTCAGGTAAGTCCCTTAACCACTGTGGGTCCCAATTTCTTATTTTGTAAAATGAACAGATTGGCCTTTATAGCATCTGCAATTCTTTCCTGTTTGAGACCGTGATCATATGGTCCTCTCTTCCTCTTATCTATCAAGTAGCTACTGAATTCATACATCAGGAATGAGGGGCAACTAGAAACAGGCAGAAATCTTCATTATAACTTAAGAGATCACAGACCTTTGGTGAATTTTAAAAATAATTTCATTCAACTCAGTAAGTATTCATTAAGTATCTACTCTGTGCAAGGCATTGTGCAAAGCCTTTTCTGTGAACACCAAAACAGTTTAAACACCCATATGGCAGGTTTCAAAAGTCTTAAATTTTGTGAGTAACAGCATGAGTGCTGTACTAAGCTTTCTCCATATAGGATTATTGCTTGTCTATTGTTAGATCATCTTCACTGGTCGAAATTTTCCTGATTTATTAGCTTCCATTCATGTCTAAGATATTGACCAAAGTATCTCATGGATGACTCTATCACTGATGGAATCAATCAGCCCTACATCTATAGCTGTTTGTAAAACATCATAAGCTTTATTTCCTCTTGATCACTTTTTTCACTTAACTCTTTTTCAAGCAATTAGGTTGTGTTATGGTGAGCTTTATGCCTTAAGGATCACATTTTCACTATGATTCTCTTCATTCATAAATTCTTTCACTTATTCATCAAAATCTATTCTCCCCCTAATTTGTATTAGGATCTAGGGGAACTGAGAAGTTAGTTTAGATACATTTCCTAGGTTACCATGTTTATAGTTTAGCAGATGTGACATTCAATCAATTGAACAAAAATGTACATGATAAGTTTTCTGACTCTAGCCATGATTCTGCCATAAACTAGTTATGTGACCTTGAGTCGCTCCATTATTTTTATGGGTCTTAAAGGTTTCCTTATCTTTAAATCTAGTTTGGACTAGACGATTTCTAAGAAGGCAGATCTATAGCTGAAACGGAAGCTAGAGGTCATCCAGTCCAGACCCCTCTTTAAAGAAATTGAGTCCCAAAGAGGTTAAGTGATTTTCCTGTTCAAAAAAGGTAATAAATGGGAGGGAATTCCAGTTCTACGACTTCAAGTTTAGTATTCTTCCACTGTACCTCTTATATCTCGGGTCTTTTGCTTTCTTTCACTTTTTGAACCTTAATTATATCTCCCAATATTTTATATGAAACTGTTTCTATTACATAGCTTTAAAAACATACAGTAAATCTAACACAGTAGTAACAAAAGTATCCTGCTTATTTGTGTTCCTTTCTGAAATCCCTGCTAATCTTCTGTGTATTTTTAAAGTGTTTCATTGATTCTTCTTCCTCCCTCCCTTCTTTCCTTCCCTCATTTCTTCCTTCATCTCTCTCTTTCTTTCTTTTCTTTTCTTCTTTTCTTCTTCAACATATTTTTTTGGGGGAGTGGGGCACTCTGAGCCTACCCTTGCGTTGAAGTCATTGAGCATCAAGGTCTGCTTTGACTTAGCTTGGAGAATCTTATCAAGTTCATCATTGAATTCCTCTGTTTCTTAATCTTTTGCAATAGATACTGGCACATGAGCGCCACCTTAAAAAAATAAATTTATTTATTTTCTTGTTTACATCATTCATTTCCACAAGATTCTGAGTTACAAATTTTCTCCCCATCTTTCCCCTACCCAACACCTCAAGACAGCACTCCACTTTCTTTATGGTGATATTTCCATATATTTATGATGAGAATGACAAGGCAAGACAATTATGTGCACCATTGATACTTGCTGTCTTTAAGATTGTTGTTCCTTAAAAATAAACCAATATCATTGACTTTTAATATACCTCTCCAAGGAGAGTTTGTGAGCCATCCTTCCCTTTACCTGCATGTACTATATGTTTTCTGGTTTCTTTTATAGAAATAATGTCAATTTATGTATGTTCAGTTAGTCCATTTGTGTATTAATTCATTAGTTAGTAGAGAAAGACCTGGCATTAAGCATTTCCAAACATTTCCTACATGGAGATTGGAAATATATAGGGTCCCCTGGTGAACATCAGATTAGAGTAAGTCAAGTATCCTGTTCATGAGTCAAATTCTCTTCTGTATGTCCCTACCCCTGGAGTTGGTCTGCATTAGAGAATAATCAAGCTTTTTTCACAGGATGTCAAATCCCTTGTTATTATTCAGGCTGATAAAAATGTAAAAGCAATTCAAATAATTAACATTAAACATTACATAAATACACAGATCTATAAGAGTGACTACATTCCATTCAAGTGCAAGTTGATAAAGTTAGGGCATGTATATTTAGAGTGATGGAATTGGGGGCAGAGAAGAAATTTTCCTTTTTCTAAAAAAGGCTTTTTAAGGTTTTGTGAAGCACAGGGAAGAAACGAGGATAAGGAGCATTTTTTTTTCTTTTAGAGTCTTTGAATTAAGAAATATATGATGAAAAGAGTACTCCAGGCATTTAGTTCAACTCAAGAAAAGGCTCAAAGGCAAGAGTAGAAGCTATGATAGAAGAAAAAGTTCTAATGAACAAATCTGTCTGAGAATACTGCAAGGTATCTGTGAGGAAGTAGGTAAGTAATGAGGAAAATACCCTGAATCAGCAGATGTAGGCTGTTATTGCCAACTCAGCCCAGTTCTCTATGCATTGCAACAACTGGACTGCTGCACAGAGGAAAAGATATTTTCATTGTAACTTTCCAAGAGCTATATCACCACACTATTGACATAATTATGGTGTATCTCCATTGTACCAACGGATGAAATACAGCAAAGCAAATTCTTTCCTGACATATTGTAGTTTGTTTTTGTTTGTATCTGGAATAATTTGCCCTAAACCTCCACAAGTTGCTTAATGAATTTTAATTAGGTATTTGGATAATTGTAGTGTTCCTAAATTTTTTTGTGCAAACTATTTTAAATAAATATCATACCTTTTTTGATATATGTAAGAGGAATATCTTTTTTTTTAATTCACTGTACTTAAATTGGAAGAAAAATGTCAATTTTGGGAAATTTTTTTGATTCATAAAAATAGAATTATTTTAATGATTTTTTAAATCATTCTTGTTTGTGGAACCAGATGAAATGAGAAAACTTTTTTTTGAAGGGGGAAGGGCAGGAAGTGGGGGTTAAGTGACTTGCCCAAGGTCACACAGCTAATAAGTGTTAAGTGTCTGAAGCTGTATTTGAACTCAGTTCCTCCTGACTCCAGGGCTGGTGCTCTATTCACTGCACCACCTAGCTGCCCTGGGAAACTCTTAATTATAATTATAGAGATGGAGGGAAAATAAACTTCAACCAATTATTATATCAATCTCAATGTTATCCACTTTACCATACATAATTTTAAATGACATAAATTTAGAAGGGATAGCTAATACTTATTACATTACCAAGTCAAGATTCAAAAAGATTTTTATGCATATAATAAGATGAAATTTAATAGTACTAAATGTAAAGTTTTATAGTGGGGTCCAAAAACTCAACTTCATAAATACAAGATCAAAGAGACATGACTAAATAGCAATTGGTCTTAAAAAGATCTGAAAGTATAGAGGCTGCAAGCTCAATACGAGTCAGTTATATGACACAACATTCAACAAAGCTTAATGAAATCTTAGGCTGAATTTAGTAGTTCCCAGGCTTAATTAAATGACTATATTACTATACTCTGTCTGGTGAGCCCATATTGTGTTCTGCTCTAGATAACAAATTTTCAAAGGGACCCTGAGAAGCTGAAGAACTTTAAAACAACCTATTTCCTATTAAGATTCATGGAAGAGGAGCAGCTAGGTGGCACAGTGAATAGAACACTAGCCCTGGAGTCAAGAGGACCTGAGTTCAAATCTGACCTCAGACACTTAACACTTACTAGCTGTGAGAGCTTGGGCAAGTCACTTGACCCCAATTGCCCTGCCTTCTCCCCTCTAAAAGGGGAGCAAAAAAAAGCAAAAAAAGAAAAGATTCATGGAGGAAACTGGGTATGTTTCGTCTGGAGAAGACTTGGGGAGGGGGGGAGAGGAAGGGATATTATGGCTGTAGTATGGAAGAGTGATTAGCTTTGTTTTGCTTGACCTCCGGAGAGAAAAACTAGGAGTAACAAGTGGACATTGTAAAGAAGAAAAAGTAACTTTTGAAAGAAGGAAGAATTTTTAAAAAATATCTTGAGCTATCCAAAAGTACAATGGACTGACTTGGGAGGTAATGAGTTACCCCTTAAAGCAAAAGACTAGATAGCAATTTGTTTAGCATTCATATTCAGGCACTGAATAACATTTTATCTTATATTCTTATATTATTCTGTTCTTCACTAAGGTATTGTGCAATAGTGAATGTTTTAGTGCAGAGACCCAATATTTCTGTATATCACCTTATATCTATCACAGTATTTCTCATATAGTGAGCATTTAGCAATTACTTATTGAATGACAGTCAGAGCACATGAATAGCCATCAAATGATCGCTTTTTTTTTTTTTTTTGCAAAAAAGGTTTCTTCAGTGAATTCACAGTAAGTTCCAATCAATAGTCAATCAAATTGTCAATATGGAAGCCTAGGAAGAGGAGAAATTTATCAAATATGCTTGGATAGCTTAATGAAATTGAATCCTCAACTTTTTAGTGAAACTGTTTATAGCCTTTTAACAACCAGTAAATCACACAGTGCATTTTTACTCCCTATAAAAGACGTTTGTTCTATCATATAGAATCAGCTTTGGTATACTGAGTATGTGATAGCTTTTTTTAGAGATGTCATTCATAAAAACGGTTTGGTGATGATAGCAATTAAGTAATTTTACACAATGGTATCTTTTGGTGCTTTGTAGATATCTATCTTCACTTGAAATGTTAAGTTCTCTCCAGTTCCCTTCATTATAAAGAGAGTGTTCAAGTTTGATCGGAGAATATAGGGGAAAAAGCTAGAGATGACTGTAACTGTTGCATTGAGAGGAAAAGGTACATTAACCATTTTTGTATAGGATGCAATAGGATTTTGATTTGAAATAGATGTGAAGAATAAAGACTAAAAGGCATCAGCTGTAAGTGAAACTGGCACCATGGTAGAGTAGAAAGTATTTTGGCTTGGAATGTAAAGACGCAAGTTCTAATCCTGGCTCTATGGTAGTCTTGACCCTTGCAAATGGCTATAATATTGGTATTAACTTGGCTTCCCGGACAGTGTTCTCAGGGTCCCCTGTTAGCAACAAAACATCAAACTGCAATATATGGTTCTAGGCAATATGCCATCCATGAAGTGCTGTAGGGTATAAGATAATTTTAATGGAATAGATTTAAGGTAATAATTATAAACTTTAAAAGAATGCTAAAAAGAATACACAGCAGAGTTATTAGCCTTGGAATAACAGAGCAAACACTTGCATGATTTACCACCTTTTTAGGCTCTTTTGTTGTTCTAATTAATAGTCAAAAGAGGAAAGTAGTTAACAGTTAAATAAATAGACCATTGCTTGTAGAGTTGTCAACAACTCAAGCAGTCTATTAATTTGGTCATTAATGAATATCAGCTAAATTTTTACAAGATATTAGGTCAAGGCTTTATATATTCAAACAATTGTAGGGCTCTTATAGATAATCAAATCTATTCCCCCATTCCCCAACTTTGACAGTATTTGTTGAATGTCTAGTACATGCAAGGTACCATGACTAACATTCAGGAATGGAAGGGAAGTGGTACAAAAAACATATAAAAGATAATGCCCAACCTTAAGGAGTTTGCAATATGGTCAGAACTTCACTTTAATATGCTTACATATTCATCTTGAAATAGCAATTTATATGGCTTTAAATTGAGGGGAGGGAAGATGGGATGTGAGGGAGCTGTAAAGTAAATCAATTGTTTCAAATTCAAAGAGAATCCAATCCCTGCATATTGACTTAGAAAACCACAAATTAACATTATTTATGTTGTGTTATATTTTTATGTCTTTTGTTAAACATCTAATAATTATATCTTAATTTGGTTTAGCAGCACTTGGGAGTTTGCCACCATGAATCCATGGGCCTCAAATTTGGTACTTCTGAGGGTAAACCATAGTCACCCCAAAATTGATAAAGAGTTTTTTCCTGTTTATCTTTATCTTTTGAATGCCTATAGATGTAGAAACTAAATTTCTATAAAACAGCTCAAGCTTAATGGACCTGTAATATAGGTTTTTAATGATTCTATATCTCCTAAACTCTTGTTTTTCTTAGTAAACTCTTGGACCATGGGAGCAAAATTAATCTCCAGCCACAAACACTTTCCAAATTATAATTTGAAACTTTACACATGCTATAGTCCCAGTTAGTCTCTGGATGGCATATGAATGAGGTATCTGTGTTGGATATTTAAGTCATGTCATGGTTCAAAACTAGTGATTGTAGAAAACTAGAGTGAGCTAGGAGACAGAGTTTCAAGATCATTTAAGAGAGATTAAGTTAAGAGAATGAATTAAATTTAGCAAAATATTTATTTATATGAAAGTATATTTAGAAGAGTGACTTTCAAAAATGAATGCTCTAAGTCAATTTGGCAGTATGGTGTCATGTCTAATGGAATATATGTCTAATGGAATTAACTATGGATCGGTGTCAATTACTATACTTTATTATATCAAAGTAACAAATTTTGAGTCTTAACAAACACTTAAGCCCTAAATATATCTTAATTAAAATATTTTGTGCATCATATTGATCAAAATAACCTTTTTTTGAAAAAAATATATGCAAAAGCAAATGATGAGTACACATAGATTCTGTTTATGATATAGTGTGTTTTGCGGTTTCAAAAACAGGTCAAGTCACTTTGAATTACAGTTTTTACAATCAGTAAAAGCTTGATTCAATTTAATCCATATTTATTAAACACCTATGCACAAGGCACTGTGAAGATACAAACCTTTAATAAGACATAATGTCTGCCCTCAATGAACTTACAAGGTTTAATAAGGATAAATAAGATTTATACATAGATGATGATGTTTAATTCCAACATGGAAATGGATCTTTATCAATGTGGAAATATAGCATCCAAAGATACAAATCACAAGCCTAAAGTATTTCATATGTGAGCAGCTCTTGTCCATATCCTATCATAAGGTCCACTCAAAATACCAGGGCCCTTCCTCATTGTTTTTGCCTCATTGCAAGGATGCCAATAAGGCATGTAGGCTGCTCATCAGCTATCCTTTTCTCTCACATCTTTCTTTGATGATATCCTTTATATTGCTTCTTTGTAATCCTTTGAATGCAATATATTCCAGCCTGTTTGTGTCCATCCAGTGTGTCTCTATTTTCCTTTTAGAAATCTTCAATTTCAACTCTTTGGAGATAGTAGTATTCCATGACTCATAGCTATATAACAACACTAAAAATATTGGCTGTTGTTGTTGTTGTTTTTAATGAGCCTTTGTTTCCAAGAGCAGTGTGGGGTCCTTAAAAAACCTTTGCAATTTCCCAAAAGTTTAATTTGCTTTCATTCCATGGTCTTGAAAATGCATGTTCTTTATTTACTTGGTTTATTCTGTACTGATAGACTGAACTGTTTAGAGTGATATATTTAATACTTCAATTCAATAAATATTAAATGTCAATTTAATATATGTAATGTGTATATGTACACATTATATATTATATCATTATCACATATCATATATATGTATTTATATAATGTCAGGCACTATGCTAAGCAGTGGGGACACAAATAAGGTGAAAAAATTTAAATAAGAAAAAAAGACAATCCTTGAACTCGAGGAGTTTACAATCTAATTGGGAAAGGATGGAAGAAGACAACACACAAAAGAAAACTGGAAAGGTGGGAAGAGACACCAGGGGGCATCTTGTCCCATAGAGTTGAAACTAGGCAGAGCAACAGATACAAATGGGGAGTGAGATGAAGTTCAAATTCTGCCTTCTATAAAGGAAGTCTTTGGGAAGAATTAGTACTCCACCTTCTAACCCTCTAATCAAAAGTGAGAGGAGACTGAGGGAGGTGGTATTCAAGGTTTGAGTGAGTAACATGCTAATGAAATTAGAAGTGGTGAACTAGGATGATCCCAGTGATGATATTAGGAGGGACAACTCCTTCCATGGAGTTAAAACCAGGTGGAGCTACAGATGCAAAGTTTATAGATTTAATTTGGGAGACTCAGCAATATTCCAGGACTTGATGCTATCAGCACAATGTCATGTTTAAACAGGGACATCTGGAGGACTTCACTATCCATTGGAAATCGATCCTCTATTTGGACCTTCCACCACATCTTCTTCATTACAATAATAATAATAATAATGATACATTATAAAACCATCAGAGAGGTGCAAAGAAAGTTCTTGGGAGAAAAAGTATTACTATTAAGGATAATCAGGTAAGACTTCATGAAATAAACTCTAAAAGATGGAATTTGGCAGGGAGTTTTAAGAGCAATGTAAGCAAAGGCAGAGAGGTGAGAAAGTGAAACAAATGAGAAAGTACAGTGACTTTCTCTACTCCCAAACTGCATAAGATGTCATCCCAAAGACAATAAGAAAGTTTTTCTCACCAGCAAAGCCAACACCACTCCACCATAACCTCCCAGTACAATTAGAGATGTCCAAGGACACATGTAGTTTGCAAGGAACATCCTGATGTTCCAAGAAAGGGAGGATCCCTTAAGAAAGTATGTGTTAAGAAGCCTCAGGTAGCAGCAGTAGGCAGAAACATAGTAATCAGAGTTGTGTTCTAACCACTGCAGTGCCACGATATTTGGTGCTACTCAACCCAGTTTCAGAGTCTCTGAGGTCCTTTCCCTTGACCTGAAACATCAGAGAGGTCCCTGAAGATACAGCTCTCTGAACCTCAAAGATCTAGGGGGCCAAACTTTAGGAGGTAGATGTTAGCATAAATCCACAGAGAACTGAGGACTCTGGGAGATGAAGTAGGGCCAAGTATTCCACCTAAAAGTGCAGGAGAAGGCAAATCCCAGCCCTGGCATAAATCCACAATTCAGGATTTAAAATTGGAAAGATGAGTCAATCAAAAAAAGACATTGAATAGATTCATAAATTATTGAAAATTCTAGAGATTCCCCAGAAGGAGAGAGTAACTGCATTAATAAATATAAATAAACATATTTTCCATTTGCAAGTCTGCTTGGTTTCAATTCCACAGAAGATAATCCCTGGGTCCCCTCCCAACTCTATTCCCTTCCCCATTTTCCAGATTGCAAACTTGTTAAGGGTAAAGACTGTCTTTCTTTTTCTTATTTGCAACCCCAGTGCTTACCATACTGCCTGGACATAGTAGGAACTTAATAAATGCTTATTGAATTAAATTGAATGACTATATGACTATCTCAGGGAAATAAAACAAGAGAATTAAAAATGAAATAAAACCTCTGCAGGAAAGAATTATATGGATAATAAGTGGTTGAAAAGAGATTGTGATAATCTTACCCAAGAAATGGACTTCCTAGAAACTAGAACAGAGCAAACATAAATAGATGATTCCATGAGGCAGCAAGAAATATTAGAACAAAATAGAAAGATGGAAAAAATAGAAGAAAATCTAAGATATCTGATATCAAAAACAACTGGCTTGTAAAAGAAGACAAGAAGAAATGATTTATGGATCATTGGACTCCTTGGAAACCAGGATTTTTGTTTAAAAGCTTCTGCCCTGTATTTCAAGAAATCATAAATGAAAACTGATCAGACCTGCCTTGAATGAGAGGGCAAAGTGAAGATAGAATCCATCAAAATCTCCTGAAAGGAACTGAAGAAAGAAAAGTATCAAGAATTCCCTGACCAAAATCCAGAACTCCTGTACCAAAGAAATGTAATCCAAGTATTCAGAAAGAAGCATTAACTATAGCAAAGTTCATACAAGATTTGAGAGTTAGTGTTTTAAACAAGAGGAGAACTTATAATACAATATTCCAAAAGTGAAAAGAGATAAACTTAAAACCAAGAATAATTAACTCTGAAAAGATGAGTATAATCTTAGGGGGGAAATGAACTTTTATCAGAAAAAAGTACTTTCAAACATTTCAGATGAAAGAACCAGAGATGAGTAGGAATTTTGAAATGGAAATGCAAGAGTCCAAAGAAACAGAGAAATAATAATAATTTCATTGTTATTGTTGTCTTTTCAGTTGTGTCCAATTCTTTGAGTCTCCCTTTGGGGTTTTCTTGGCAAAGATACTGGAGTAATTTGCCATTTCTTTCTCCAGCTCATTTTACCAATGAAGAAACTGAGGCAAACAGGGTTAAGTGATTTGTCCAGGGTCACACAGCTAGTAAGTGTCTGAGGCTGGATTTGAACTCAGCTTTAGACCTCGCGCTTTCCTAGCTCCAGACCTGGCACTCTGTCTATTGTGTCACCTGCCTGCCCAATAACAACTAGCTATTGTTTAGCATGCCAGGCACGGTATATGTACCAAGTATGTACCTTACAAATATCTTACTTGAATATCACAACAACTCTGACATGGTATTGTCATCCCCATTTTATAGCTGAAGAAACCAAAGCAAACTGAGGTTAAATGACCTGCTCAAAGTCACATACCTAGTAAGTATTTGAGGCCAGGTTTGAACTTAGGTCTTCAGTGCTAAATCTACCATACCATCTAACAGGGGGTTAAGGAGCAATATGACCTTTCATAATTGAGGCACATGAGAAGAACATGTAAATATGGAAGAAAATTTGGAGAAAATTAGAGTGAATTTCACTCTTCTCTGAAATAGATAAAAAAAAATTTGAACACATATACATTGTTTGGTGTTGAAATACAATAAATTTAACAGGGAAATAAGCAGAAAGTGCATGAGGTTAAGAGAGAGTATAATACTGGGAAGGTAATAGTTGCAATCAAAACAAACTTCCTGATTCCAAAGGTGGGATTAAAAAATGGGGGGAAAGAAAAGTGAAGAGCTGGAATCTAAAAGAGTGCCTTAGTTTGCCTCTTAGACAGTTCATGAATGTCTAAACAAATTGTGATTTCCTGAACATAATGGGATATTATTGTGCCATAAGAAAAAAAAAGACAATTTCATAAAATTCTGGGTGATATGAACTGATGCACAGTGAAGTGAGCAGAACCAGAAGAACAATTAGTATAAGAAAAACAACATTGTAAAGAAGATTCCTTTTGAAAGACTTAATAGCTCTCAACAAAATAACAACCACCCATGTCTCCAGGCTACCAAGATTGAAGCATGTTACCCACTCCCTCATAGAGATTTGGTCCTTGATGCAAAGTACAGAGATAAAACATTCTTGAATATTACCATTCTGTGGTTCCATTATGTTTGACTTCACTTATTTTTACAAGACTTTTTCTTCTTTTCTCTTGGTTTTTCATTGAAAGGATTGGAGCAATAATCATGGTTTAAAAAAGAGGTCCATCATATTATAAAAATGCACAGAAGAGAGTACAGAGAAGTTCATTTTATTTTTTTAACATTTAGTTTTTTTTTTTACTTTAGATTCAACTGCCAGAACACAAATACAGAATAGAGAAAAGAAACAAAAACCTATCATGAACTTAAACATTGGAACTTAAATACGAAGAAAGAAAAAAAGCATGTCATGTACATAGCAGAACATAAGAGAGTATTCAAAATGTGTAACAATAACTTTTCATTTCAAGAAAGCCTTTATGATAAATAATACACATTGTGTTGAGAATTGTCCATCTTTTCTTTGCTTCCTTGTGAGTTTTCTTCTGTTAGCTACTATGCACTTTTTTATTTTGTCCTTTTTCCCCCTGTCCCCAAACTCCCCAGAAGGCTACAATAAAGTTTATATATGTTTCTCTATAGCTATAGATATATACATACACATATACATATATAGACATATACTTTGCCGACCATGTTCTATTCCTGATCTTTGTTTTAATACTTGCACATATCTCTTGTCTCCTATCCCTCCTGCCTCCTCTATTTTATTTCTACCCACTACCTTGCCCTCCTATTACTTATGTACCCCCCCTCCAAGGATCCCTCCCCTGTCCTCCCATTCCCATAAATCTAAACACCCTTCTATATGCCCTTTTACCTATTCCCTCACTTTCCCCTCCTTTGTCCTCTCCCCTCTCCCTATGCCCCTATCATTTTATTTCTTCTAAATTTAGACTTCTATACTCTTTTAAATATAGATAGATAGATAGATAGATAGATAGATAGATAGATAGATAGTTCCCTCTTAAACCCATTCCTGATGAAAGTAAGTTTCTAGAACTACCAGCCCTCCTCCCCCATCTAATTCCTCTGTATCAGTTCTTCCTCTTGTACCTAATTTGTATAAAATAGTTACTCTTTTTAGCTATTCCTAATTGGTTTTACTTTTTAAATTCATATCATACTCAGGCTTATCCCAGTCTTTCTCATGAGCTACCCAATTATATTAATAAGAATCTTAGGCATACATTTTACATTTTATATATATAAAAAGTAAACAGTCTGTCCTTATGAATCTCTCATAATCAGTCTTTGGTATGTACCTTACATTTCTCTTGGTTCTTGTATGTAGAATCTTCTATTAAATTCAGGATTTTTTAAAACAAAGTCTTCAAAGTCTGAGAGTTTATCAAATGTACATTTATTTTTATTGAGGAGGATACTTTGCAGGGTATGATATTTTTGGCCAGGGCTCCAGTTCTTTTAGTCTTCAATATATTACGTTTCAAGACTTGTGGTCCTTTAATGTCTCTGCTGCTAGGTCTTATGTGATTCTAATTGTGGCACCACCATATATAAATTGTTTTAATCTTGATGCTTTTAATATTTTATCTTTGAGCTTGGAGTTTGGGAATTTGACTATGATATTCCTATGAGTTTTCCTCATAGGATTTCTTTTGAGTGGTGATCAATGGATTTTTTCTGTTTCTATTTCCTGCCCTCCCCCCCCCCCCCTTCTAATACTTCAGGACAATTTTTTAAAATTATTTCTTGTATTATTGTATCAAGATTCTTTTTTTGATCATAACTTTCAGTTAGTCTGATTATTTTTGTATTTTCTCTTCTTGATGTATTCTCCAAATATGTTGCTTTTCTTATAAGATGCTTCACTTTCTCTTCTATTTTTTTTTCATTATTCATATTTTGGTTAATTATTTCTCAATCTCTTATAATTTCACTAGATTCACTTTGCCCAGTTCTAGTTTCCAAGCTGTCATTTTTTTCCTTTAAGATTCTGGATCTCCTTTTCTAATTGGTTGACTTTCCTTTTATAACCTTCTTGTTTTTCATGGATTATTCTTATTCTTTATTTTTTTTTTTAGTTTTTCCTCCATCTCTGTCATTTGATTTTTAAAATCTTTTTTAAGGTCTTCTATGAATTCTTTTCAGGCAGGTGACCCTTTGGCATTACTATTTGGGGGTTTCTTTAACTTCAATATCCTCCTCTGAAGATGAACTCCTGTCATCTCTATTCCCATAATAGTTTTCTGTGGTTGGATCATTTCTCCTTTGCCTGTGCATTTTTTTTTTGTGGCAATAGCTTAATTTTTGTAATCACCTCTAGCACTGGGGTGTGGGAAATGGTGCCTCTTGCCCCAGATCTTCAGTTCTCCCCTCTAGCCTAGAACCAGAATCAAACCGTCAGCCTCTTGTAAGTGCCCACAGCTACAGGTTTTCTGTCCCACTGCTTCTGCATTCACCGGGTATGTGCTGGTTCCTTCTCACCCTCACTGTTCTTTGCAGCATAGCTGGGCATGGCATTCCTTGTCAGTAGAGATTCCCTAAATCTTCCCAATTATCTAAGGCTCAAACACCCAACTCCCCTCACTATCCCAGGGGGAAAAGTTCTGGTGGCTGGGGCTGAGGCAGCTCTCAAAACAACTAACTTCAGCGTTTGCCACTTGTTGTTTAAGAGGTTTGCTGCTTGTTGTTAAAAAAGAACCTAGTGTTTACTCTTCATAGGTATATAATGGTAATGGTAATTTGAAGATCTTCCCTGCTTTGAAAATATACTCTGTATACTCTGAATGTAATCGCATGTAGCCTGAGGTGGGAGGAGTTTGCTGAAGAATGGAACAGATCCCACAGGAATTTGGGAGTCAGAATAGCTAGATGGTTGGGAAGAGAAAATGCATCCAAGGGAGACAGGCTTGTGAGTAAATGTTGGTTTGTGGGAAGGCTAAAGGATGCTGGAGCTCTCTTGCTGTTGTGGTTTATTAAGTTCTTTTCTACTATGATGGAATTGGCTTACTGGTTTTGGAATTCTGTTTTCTGGTGTCTGAATAAATGTTTTGTTTCTGTCTTCTATATGGAGAGTCTGTTATATTTTAATGATCAAGCACTATGTGGGTATATTTATAGTGACTATTGGCACTGTGAATATTGCATAGAAGCAGCCTCTCAAACCAACTAACCCCAGGGTTTGCTGCTTGTTGTTTCAAGGGGCTTGCTGCTTGTTGTTAAACTGGAGCCTGGCCTGGAGGTATTTTCTCTTCACAGAGACCAAATCTCTTCCTGGGGTTTTTCTTCTGATCTTCTCAAATTGTCCCAGGAGGACCTAAGTTATGCCCCTGTTCTTATTTATCTCCACCCACACTTTGATTGCCCTTAGGTGTTATTTTAACTCTTTCGTGGGGGAAAATCTTGAGAGCTTGGAATTTTCTGATCTATTCTGCCCTCTTTCCAGTATATTATCTCAAAGAAGTTCATTTTTAAGAAAAGTATAGACAGGCAGAACATTTTTTGAAAGTAACATTCAGTAAGTAGAATTTATCATATATTTTTTAAAAAGTTGTATGAAATTCACAATTTCATGTATAATTCTCATTTTGTGTTCTACTATATGTATGGGAATGCTCGTGTGTGTGTGTGTGTGTGTGTGTGTGTATATGATAGAAAGAGAGACAGAGACAGAGAGAGAGAGAGAGAGAGAGAGAGAGAGAGAGAGACAGACAGAGAGAGAGAGAGAGAGAGAGAGAGAGAGAGAGAGAGAGAGAGAGAAAGATTCAGAATTTAAAAAAATGTTATAATGACCAAGCTTGGTCCAAAGAAGAAACATTTAGGCACAACTAGGTAGTATAATGGATAAGGTAATGGGTAACACATACCAGCATTATGACTCTGGGCAAGTCACTTAATGTCTGTTTATCTCAGTTTCCTCATCTGTAAAATGAGTATAATTAGTACCTGCCTTTCAAAGTTGTTGTGAGGATCAAATGAGAGAATAATTCTAAAGCACTCAGCACATCGATACTTTATAAATGCTAACTATTATGATTAAATATGAGATGGCACTCCCTCCCCTTCCCTTGCTTAGAAATCAAATCAATTATCTTCATTATTTACTAATCCTTTGCCTGAACATGGAATTTAGTTGCAAATCAGAGAATGGAAACTTATTTTAGCTAAGAACAAAAGATTCTGAATGATATGTGTGCATATGTGTGTATACACATACATGTGTGTGTATAATTTAAAATAGTCATTTCAAACTGGTCTTTGTGGTACATCAAGGGCTTATTTTGGAAAAGACTTCATAGGCTTACAGGGTTGGAAAAGCCCTTAAGGGGTCAGCAAGGTCATCAGGTCATTCCAAGGGGTAATGAAATAGCTACAAAACCAAGTTCTAATGGGCCGATTTTTCAACCTGTGAATTCTGAAGAACTATTCCAGAGGTGAAAGCTTTTTTCAAAGATTAAAAATAGGGTCCTTTACTTGTCTTAGTTCCTTTTTGCTGCTGACCCCAGAAGTGGTGATGTGTTTCTCCTTACAGTGCTTTATTCCCTTAAAAAGAATTTAAAACTTAAACTTCAAATGATGTCCCATTTGTCAAGGTTCTTTGGTGTTCTTCAAATGATAGTGCTTCGTTTAAAGAAACATAGACTTCAATTTATGTATCAGGTGATTAAAGTAAGAGCTCATTATTGTGTTTTCTCTGTTAGTTCACCTCTGATCTGTCAACTACAACCTCTGCTTTTGATGCATATCCAAAGCAGATTTATTGCTACAAATGACTAGCCTTTATCACAGTAGTATCACCCAAATGGGCCCTGAATATTTCATTTTGTTCGGCCCTTTTCTTTTAGCCTTGGAATTATCTAGTTGTATGAACTTACCTAAATTTAGTGGTTGCTGAACTTTCAATGCCAAGAAACCATTTTAGCATGTGTCTAAATGTTACTGACATTCAATTTATTTATACTTTTTAGCCTGCATCACCTTACATATAAAAGTAACCTGTATCCTTTTTCCACTGACTATCTTTTTTTTAAAATTTGAATTGTTTATTTACTTTTAGTTTACAAGATTCAGTTCCATAATCTCTTGAGTTTCAAATTTTCTCCCCTTCCTCTTCCCCTCCCCCCATGGCGACATGCAACCAAGTATTGGATCTGCAAATATTTTCAAATAGGACATTAGTCTGGTTGTATAGAACAGTGGTAACCAATGGAGTGAACAATGGGAAAAAAGAAAGAGAACCAAACATGTAAAAGAACAATAGTATGTAGATTGCTTCAGTCTCCATTTAAACTCTGTTCTTTCTTGATCTTTCTCTGAATGTGGATATGTCCTTCCATCCTGACACTTGTAGAGTTGTCTTATAAATATGTGTTGCTTAGAAGAGTCCAGTTTGGGAATTAAGATACACAGGTACTGTGGTAGGGAGATCCATCCTGCCCTACC
>CM053580.1:233560437-233573806 GCA_028627135.1 Pseudochirops cupreus | reverse complement strand
ATTATATAAACAAGAAAATAAATGAATTAATTTATTAAAAAAAAGAAAAAGAAAAAAAAAGAGGAGTCCAGTTTATCAAAGTTGGTCATCACACATATGATGTATCTGTGATTGGGTACCAATTTTTCCTGGTTCTGCTCTTCTCACTTAGCATCAGTTTGTATAAGGCTCTCCAGGTGAATATGAAGACCGTCTCCTCCCCATTTCTTATGGCACAATAGTATTCCATTACAATCATATACCACAACTTGTTTAGCCATTCTGCAATTGATGGGCATCCCCTTAATTTATGCCACCACAAAGAGAGCTGTAATAAATATTTTTGTGCATATGGGTCTTCCTCCCACTTCTATGATCTCTTTGGGGTACAACCCCAGAAGTGGTATTACTGGGTCAAAGGATATGCAATTATTTATAGCCCTTTGGGCATAGTTTCAGATTGCTCTCCAGAATGGTTGTATCAGTTCACAGCTCCACCAACAATGCATTAGTGTTCCAATTTTTCCACATCCTCTTCAGCATTTGTCATTTTCCTGTTTTGTCATCTTAGCCAATCTGACTGGTGAGATGTGGTACCTCAAAGTTGTTTTGATTTGCATTTCTCGAATCAATAGTGATTTAGAGCATTTTTTCATATGCTTATAAATGTCTTGCCCATTGACTATCTTTTTAAATGAAAATCTTCTTGTGGTATCTTGCCATCATTGCTTGGACAACAAAATGGTATATACTGTGAAAGAGACCCAGGATTTCATTAGACCAATTAAATAACATGTCCTGGCAGAGATGGGTCTGGGAATGGAAGTCAGTCATAGCATTTAATCAATAAAAATTCATGGTATATACAGAGTATATGTATATATATATATATATATATATATATATATATATATTATATACTATGTATATAGTATACTCCGTGTAAAAGGCATTGTGGTAGGTTCTATGTAGAGGGAATATGAAGGGGCATAAAACATGGCCCCTGTATTTAAACAGTGTGTCCTCTCTAGTGGGTAGGATTCAGACTACAAGGTAAGAGAGATTCAGTGATGAGAAGAATGTGAAAAAAGATTTAGAAGTCAGTATCTAAAGCCTAAAGACCTACTGTAAGTAGACTATTAAACACATTTGGCTATTTGGTTATCTCACAGAGATTTTGTCCCACACTCCTACCCTCCAAGCCCTGAACTTTTAAAGGACAAATTTCTACCCACTGGTTACTTTCTAAATTCATACCCTACTCCAAAGCTGAGGAACCATCTGAGAAAATGTCAAAATGTCAAAGCTTATGTTACCAATAGCTGCATAAGTCCACATCAAACTGACTTTTTGCCCAGTTGAGCTTCAGATAACTACTCTATAGTAGGTGTGTGTGTGTGTGTGTGTGTGTGTGGTGTGTGTGTGTGTGTGTGAGCACAAGTTGCGAGAGTGCTTTGCCTGTTGGAAGACTTCTGAACAGCAGTTTGTCTATATGGTTATATGTCTGCCTTGGTACTATTCATCTATGAAATATAAAAGAGCTTTGTAATTGATGTGACACGCTAGCATTTCAAATCTCCTGACATCTCATTCACTGGGAAGTGAGTGAGCAAGAGGTTTTTCAGAGACAAGCAATATATCCAACTAAAGTGTATAGATTCATAGATGGTTAGAGCTAAAACCGTCTTCATTTTATAGATTAGCAAACTAAGGCTAATAGTAGTTAGTGACAGACCTGGAAATAGAACCCAGGTCTGCTAGTCTAGAATTCTTTCCACTATGTGCACTATTTTCCCTTTACGTGGAGTTAGAGAATAGGGAAGCTGTTTAGGAAAGACAGATGAGGCACAGGGCTGGGAGATAAGACATAAGGCCCTTTCCCTCAGAATTATGGCCACGTTGCTATCAACCCCAATTCTGAATTGTCTCCATTGCCTATGTTACTCTTTTTTTGACTCCTAACTTGATACCCTAGCATGATAAAGCTTTGGCATCTTACCAAAAAGGAATTTTTGCGTTAGTTATGTCACGATTCATATTTGTTCTTCTACTGGAAAAAGACTGACCCAAGTTATGATTATGTTTATCCTAATCTACTCATCTCTTCGTTTCTTTAGTTGTTTATGTTTATTAGGACTAACTCTTGCGCCAGAGGTTTCCTCCTAGAACAAAAGGCTCAGAATTACTTTGGACCAGAAATACTCAATTGACTTATTTTCCCCTCTCCCCCACCTAGGGATGTAGGGAATCTCATTCTCTGTATACTCCAGGAGGTGGCCAAAAACACTAATCCCAATAATCTGGCTTGTTTGTCAACATCTAGGAAGAGTCAGGGAATTTAAGCATCTGATCCTCCCCAAATGTATTCACCAGCTCCATCTTATCAACAGAAGCATCAAATCACAGAACAGTTTGATTTACACAGAAAAGTACCAGACAGGGATTCTAGTCAAAAGGACAGTGAGAAAAGTGGAATCCCTCTCTTTGAGGGTGAATTCCTCTTCTAGGGACCTATAATCTGCAGTGACCAGTTCTAACCTATTTGAAACTCTCAGAAAAGAGAAAGAACCTGGACTTCATTCTTCCAGACTGGAGCTCCACGAACCATTATTGCCTTTTCATTGGCAACCCTCATTATGTAGGTATTCTGCCACCCTTCTTCCTCCTAACTTGGTTCTTTCATCACCGTCTCCTTTGCCACGGCTCCCTCCTGTATTACTTCTCCTACCTAGGGAACGATGTCATTTCTTGGGTCATCAGATCACGGAATGATTCTGTTATGAATTCAGATGTGATAGTTCCTTCATTCACAGAGCTAGAATGCTTCTAAGTTGTTTAAAGCTTTTGTTGTTATTGTTTTACCTCTAGGATCCTCAGACCTCTCCTCTCAAAGGGTCTACACAGATTGCAGGAGAACTACTTCTTTCTTGGATTACTCAAACCAGAGTCTATATCCCACTTCAGTGCCAGCTTGTGGTGAGTTCATGCTGTTTAACCTCTTTCCTCCCTAGCACCTGGGCAAATTGCTGCTTATTTGGTCATTGGTTCCCACTGAATCTTTTGGGGTTTGGAAAGATACTCCTGCTGTTTTTTTTCATTTGCCTTCTTGCTTTCTACCTTTTTTCCAGGGCCATGTTATATAAATTGACCCAGATTGCTTCAAATAGTTATGGAATCCTAATAAAACTGCCCCCAGCCCCAATATCCTAACTCCTGTATGGCCTTCACTGAACAGCAGGCCCACTGCCTCTACCTAGCCACTGCCCCACTCCTACCCTGCACTTCAATATCTAACTTTCTCATATATGCTTCACTGCCTGACTAGGACAACAGGTATGTCCATGTGATGGAATGCTAGCCACTGTCTTTAGCCAGCCACTGCCCCCTGACCTATTAGTGCAACAGGGGTTTCCACGCACTCAACCACATCCATCTAATCTCAGACAGGACTGCAACATCCAGCCAATCAGAAAGCAGCACCTCCAGAATGCCCAAGCATGATGTGGACCCAAAAACAACACAAGGGACTTTTCCTAAGTAGGTACATACACAGTAATAGTAGAAGCTGTCCTTTAGGTGAATTTATGACATGGAGAGGCTTATTATAATATCATCATCATACATATGTGTGCCCCCGAACAGATTTTTCTGAATGCACTGTGAGTAATCACATGTGCAGTTCCACTGAGGCTAGGACCCCCCACTATTACCTGATCCCTTGAAAAACCCCTCCTGTCTTTTAAATATTCATAACTTCTGTTGTATAACATCATTACACTGTAAAATTGCCTATCTTGTCTTACTGAAGTTGCCAGTTCCTCTTGGAACTCAGTCCACTGGAGAGCATATTCCCCAATAAATGCCTTTGCTTGGATTGGAGATGGTCTGAGTCTGAATTTTGTGAGATGACCCCCACAACACACCAAGAAACCACAACAAGAGTGCTCGAAAAATGAAGAGGCAGATATGGAGTCAATTCTTCCCAGTATAAGCACTTGCATTTGTGGGAAAAGGGTCTGAACTAACAAAGAAGGTTTTTACAGGTCCCACCATATTAGCTTCTAAACACCTTAAGATAAAGGATTGGGTCATTTTTCACCTTACCAATGTTTAATACAGGATATCCATATTGGCAGTACTTGATAGATGTGCACGAAGTCATTTCTTGGCATTATTCAGCAGGCTTGTATCATTTAGGATTATAGGATTTAGAGCTGGAAGAGGGTCTTTTATTTTTTTTCTTTACTTTTTCCCCACTTATGTGTAAAAACAGTTTCCAACATTCATTTTTAAAACTTTGAGTTCCAAATTCTCTCCTTTCCTCACTCCCCCCCACTGAGAAGGTAAGCAATTCAATGTAGGTTATACATGTGTAGCCATGAAAAACATTTCCAAAATAGTCATGTTGTGAAAGAAAACAGACCAAAACAACCCCTCAAGAAAAATAAAGTTAAAAAAGTACACTTCAATCTGTATTCAGACATCATCAGTTATTTCTCTGGGGATGGATAACATTTTTCATCATAAGTCCTCAGAGTTGTATTGGATCATTGTATTGCTGAGAAGAGCTGAAGTCATTCATAGGTGATCATCTTACGATATTGCTATTACTTTGTATACAGTGCATTTCACTTTGCATCAGCTCATGTAAGACTTTCCAGGTTTTGTTCTGAGAGTATCCTGCTTATAGCACAATAGTATTCCATCATAATCACATACCACAATTTGTTCAGTCATTTCCCAATTGATGGGCATTCCCTCAGTTTCCAATTCTTTGCCACCACTAAAAGAGCTGCTATAAATATTTTTGTATATATAGGTCTTTTTTCCTTTTTGTTTTTTTTTAATCTCTTTTCGGATATAGACCTAGTAGTGGTATTGTTAGGTCAAAAGGTATGCATGGTTTTATAACCCTTTGGGCATAGTTCCAAATTGCTCTACAGAATAATTGAATCAGTTCACAACTCTACCAAGAGTGCACTAATGTCTCATTTTTCCCACATCCCCTCCAACATTTGTCATTTTCCTTTTCTGCCCTATTAGTCAATTTAATGGGTATGAAATAACACCTCAGAATTGTTTTAATTTGCATTTCTCCAATCAATAGTGAGTTAGAGCATCTTTTCATATAGCTATAGATAGCTTTGATTACTTCAGAAAACTTTTCACATCTTTTGATCACTTATCATTTGGGAAATGGATCTTATTTTTTTATAAATTTGACACAGTTTTCTATATGTTTGAGAAATGAGGCCTTTATCAGAGAAACTTGCTTCAATTTTTTTTTCAGTTACTATTGCTAACCATATTTCCCTCCATCCTATTTCCCCTACCATTTATTCTATTCTCTTTCTGCTTTCACCCTGTTCCTCCTCAAGAGTGTTTTGCTTCTGACTACCCCCTCCCTGAATCTGCCCTCTTTTCTATAACTCTTCCCACCCCCTTCTCTTATCTCCTTCTTCTCCTACTTTTCTCTAGGGTAAGATAGATTTCTCTCCCCAATTGAGTGTATATGTTATTCCTTCTTTGAGCCAATTCTAATGAGACTAAGGTTCACTCACTCCCCCTCCCATCCTCCTTCCCCTCCAAGCTTTTTCTTGCCTCTTTTATGTGAGATAATTTATCCCCATTCTACCTCTTCCTTCCCCTTTATCCCAGTACATTCCTCTCACCCTTTGATCTTATTTTCAGATATCATCCCTTCATTTTCAACTCACACCTGTGGCCTCTGTCTATATACAGATTCCTTCTAAATGCCCTAATAATGAGAAAGTACTTATGAATTACAAGTATCATATTCCCAAGTAAGAATGTCAACAATTTAACCTTAGTCCCTTATGATTTACCTTTCCTGTTTACCTTTTTATGCTTCTCTTGAGTCTCGTATTTGAAAGTCAAATTTTCTATTCAGCTCTGGTCTTTTTATCAAGGATATTTGAAAGTCCTCTTCTTCACTGAAAATCCATTTTCTCCCCTGAAGCATTATACTCAGTTTTACTGGGTAGGTAATTCTTGGTTGTGATCCTAGCTCCTTTACCTTCTGGAATATCATATTCCAAGCCCTCTGATCCTTTAAAGTAGAAGTTGATAAATCTTGTGCTATCTTAACTGTGACTCCATGACATTTGAATTGTTTCTTTCTGGAGGCTTGAAATACTTTCTCTTTGACCTGGGAACCCTGGAATTTGACTGTAATATTCCTGGCAGTTTTCATTTTGGGATCTCTTTCAGGAGGTGATTGGCGGATTACTTCAATTTCTATTTTACCCTCTTGTTCTAGAATATCAGGGCAGTTTTCTTTGATAATTTCTTGAGAGATGATGTCTAAGCTTTTTTTTTTTGATCATAGCTTTCAGGTAGTCTAGTGATTTTAAAATTTTATCTCCTACATCTCTTTTCCAGATCAGTTGTTTTTCCAGTGAGATATTTCATGCTGTCTCCTACTTTTTCATTCTTTTGGTTTTGTTTTATAATTTCTTGATTTCTCATAAAGTCTCTAGCTTCCATTTGATCCATTCTCATTTTTAAGGAATCGTTTTCTTCAGTGAACTTTTGAACCTCCTTTTCCATTTGGCCAATTTTATTTTTTAAGGAGTTTTTTTTTCCAGCGAATTTTCGTGCCCCTTTTTCCATTTGGCTGATTCTGCTTCTAAGACATTTTTCTCCTCACTGGCTTTTTGTACATCTTTTACCGTTTGACCTAGTCTGTTTCTTAAGGTGTTATTTTCTTTAGTATTTTTTTTCAGGTCTCCTTCAGCAAGTTGTTGACTCTTTTTCATGATTTTCTTGTATCACTCTCAATTCTCCTCCCATTTTTTCCTCTGCTTCTCTTGCTTGATTTTCAAAATCCTTTTTGAGATCTTCCATGGCCTGCAACTAATCCATATTTTTTTTTTTTGGAGGTTAGGATATAGGAACTATGACTTTGTGGTCTTTTTCTGGTTGTATGTTTTGATCTTTTCTGTCACCAAAGTAAAACTCTATAGTCTGATTTTTTCTGCTGTTTGTTCATTTTCCCAGCTAATTATTTGACTTGTAATTCTTTGTTAAAGTAGGGCTTTTCTTCCAGGGTGGAGGGTGTACTGTCCTAAGCTTTAGGGGGTTTGTGCAGCTATTTTCAGAGATGCTTCTAGGGACATGTAAGTTTTTCATTTCTTCCAAGGTAGTATTATATAAAGAGAGGTGTTTACTACTCTCCTGGCCTATGCTCTGATCTGTGAGTAACCACAGGCATTCTTTTCTCTCTTGGCACTGTGACAAGGGTCCTAGCTCCACTGTGGCCAAAAGCTCTGGTATGCTAGTGTTCCTCTTTGCCCTGGGACTGCCACCCAGGACTCTAATCAAGATGAATATGGGCAGAACAATAGAATCCTTCTTCAGTGCTAGCAAAGAGACCCCTGTAATCTCCTTCTGACCAGTTGTTCAACCCCCTTTATGTCTGTGAGCTGAGAGCTCTTAAGGCAGCTGCTGTTACTACTGATTCAGTGGATCCCAAGACCTGCTCCTGGTTTGCTGGGCCTGGGGTTGTATGGGTGCCACAATCCACTCTCACCCAGGTGTGACAGACCTTTCCTGTTGATCTTCTAAGTTGTCTTTGGCATCAGTGGGCTGAGAGGTCTGGAAACCACCACTGCTGCCACTGATTCAGTCCCCCCAAGGCCTAGTTTGCTGGGGCTGGTTCTATGTTGGCCTGGCCTGCATTGGACTATGCTCCTCTCTCACTCTGGTGCAACAGATTTTTCCTGCTGATCTTCTAAGTTGTCTTGGATTGGAAAATTGTTTCGCTCCATTATTTTGTGGATTCCACCACTCTAGAATTTATTCAGAATCATTATTTAGAGGTATTTGAAGGGGTTTGGGAGAGAATTCAGATGAGTCCCTGCCTTTACTCTGCCATTTAGAAGAAGGCCTTGAAAGTCAGTCTCCACCAATTAATTTTCTTTATTTAAATTTAAAAGACATTTTGAATTTAGACACCAAAAAAAGAAAAACATTTTCAATTACATATCAGACCACATAATGAGGATAATATATGAAACTAGAAGTCCCTTTCATATTGCTTACTTTAAAAAAAAGTATATAATAATTCTATACAGTACTTTCAAAACTGTCCTGTTTTTCCTGTACTTCCTTCTGAAATTACTTCTCTTCTCTTCTGTGCATTTTAAAAATATTTCAATGTCCCTCTTTTGTGGGTCATCACTAATGCTAAAAGTCTCCTCTTTCCCATCACTCCTTGTCTATTAAAATACCAAAGGAAATTAAAAAAAAACTTACATAAATAAACATAGGCAAGCAAAACAAATTCATGCAGTAGTCATGTCCAAATATGTCTTTCTTTGTATCTCAAGTACATCACTTTCCTGTCCAGAGGTCACTAGCCTATGCTACCATAGGTCCTTTGGAGATAGGGATGGTCATTGCATTGATCAAAATTCTGAAATCTTTTGAAGTTTTTTTTTCTTTACAATGTTGTTGTCCTTTTATAAATTATTTTCCTAATTCTGCTCACTTCACTATACATTAGTTTGTACCACCCAAGTTTCTTTGAAAACATCTCATTTATCATTTCTTATGGAACAATAATATTCCATTACATTCAGATACCACAGTTGTTTCAACCATTCCTCACTTTTTAATAAAAAATAAGAAAGCCCAAACCCTTGGAACAAATACACATAGTCCAACCAAATAAATTCCCATATTTACCACGTTCAAGAAATAGGTCTTAACCTGAACCCTGAGTCTAAGACCTCTCTGTCAAAAGATGGCATCAGCATCAATCCTCTGGAATTGTGGTTAGTCATTATTTTGATGAGAGTTCTTAAACACTTCAAAGTTGTTTGTATTCATAATAATGTTGTGATTATAAAATTCATTATCTTATTCTGCATTAGTTCATATAAGTCTTCCTAAGATGTTCTGAAACTATCCCTTTCATTATTTAGCATCGCAATAGTACTATGCTACATTCATATATTATCATTTCTTCAGCTATTTCCCAGTTGATGGACGTTCTCTTTACCTTTTTTCCCCCCTTTTAGTCCCCCTTTCAACATCAGGAAGTTTGTTTGCTTGCAGCTGCTCCTTCCTCCATATCATACTTCCTCTGAAGCACCTTCTTCCTATCCCCCCCTTTTTTCCCATGTTGAATTTACTGTAAATACACCCAAATATTTGTATTCATGTCCAACCTTCTTTTGTTCATTTTAGATAAGAGTAGGGTTCATCTGATTCTCATTCCCCCACACTTTCCTCTATCTTTGTATACTTTCTTCGTGTACCCTCATTATGAAAAAGCAATTCCCACATATTTTCTCTTCTCTTCTTTTTAGTATATTCCTTTTGTGCTCTGTGTTCTTTCCCCTTTTAAAATCCTCCAGAGAGAGTAAATTCATCCCTTTAGGACCTCTGTTGTTGTTATTGTTGTTGTTTTTAACTTCCACAAATGCTTTTTGAAGGCATTAAGCCTCTGAAGGGATACGTGTTTCTTCTCCTCATTAGAATATTAGTACAGTATCATCATACCACTCAATGACAATTGATAAATACTCTATCCTTCTATTTTTCTCCTGCCTCTTGTGTATGTTTCAAGGTTCCTACTCAGCTCTGATGTCTTCACCAGAAACGTTTGAAAGCCCTCTATTACATTAAAGGTACATTTCCCCCCTCTAGGATATTCAGTTTTGCAGGCTAAGTTATTCTTGGTTATAAGTCTTTTTCTCTTTTGCCTTTTGGTGTACTGTATCCCAAGATCTCCTCTGGTTTTTTGAGTCTGGTTTCATATTAACTGCCATTCCTTGGTATTTGAAATGCCTCTTTCTGGACACTTGAAGACATGAGAATCTTGGTTTTGGTTGGGAGTTTGCTGGGACTTACATTTATGGAGTTCTTTTTAGAAGATGATGAGTGGGTTCTTTCTGTCTTCATTTTGCTCTCTGGTTCAATAGATCTGGGCATGTTTCATTTTTATTTCTTGAAATACAGTGTCTAGGCTTTAAACATATACAAAAGGAATATGATTCTCAATTAAACACTTGACCTCTTTTGATATTAGATATCTTACATTTTACTCTATTCTTATTTTTTATTTTATTCTAATATTTCTTGTTTTTTCATAGTCTTTGATTTCTGTTTAATCTATTGTTCTTTTCAGGGAGTCTATTACTTGTGGAAGATTTACTCCCTTTTTTCTAAGTTATTTATTCTTTGAATTTTTTTCTTCCTTTTCTACTCTAAAAACCATTGTTAAATTGTACCAAGGAGGCAAAAATTTGTGAGTTGGTGCTATATTAGAAACCCTTAAAATGTCGGGAAAGCATTTTCTTTTATTTTGGCAGGTGGGGAGGAGAGATACGATTCCAGATACACAAATACTGTATAAAATATACTTTGGTGATTAACTGTTCCCTAAAATTTTTGAGACTTTCTATTTGGAATCTATCCCTGAATTATCAGCCATTTTTTACCATTCCATTTTTATTCTAAACTAAAATATTTTATGGAAGATGTTAATAGAGATGATCTTTCAACACTATTTAGGGAAATTCCAAAGGAGTAATTTCATATACTAACTGTATTGCCTTACAATCTATTTTGGGCTATTTTAACTAAGACATAATCTGGCTTATTTTGTTTAAAACCACACATTTGCTGCCTTCCCTGGTTTACAGTTCTATAGCTGTTATGCAGAATCTTCCCCTCAAACCAATTTGCCATAGGATTCCCTTAAAAAACTTAAATTAAAGGGACCATCCTTTGACTCACTTCTTAAAGAGGTCTATTTACTAAGTGAGGTCTATTCACTCAAAGAGGTCTATTTATTCAAAGTGAGAAGCTGAAAAGACGTTAGCTTAAAAGGGCCCAGGATCTCCCATTGCATCCTGGGCCATCTCCAATCATCCTGATGACTATCTGATCAATAGACCCAGATGGCTCTGGAGGAGAAAGTGAGGTTGGTGACCTTGCACAGCCCTCCCTCACTCAAATCCAGGTCAACTACAAATCATATCACCATTCCTTGATGTCATGGTCCTCGTCGAGAATGAAGGGAAAACACAAGGTTTCCAGAACAAAGCACCTAACAAGAGAGACAATAATAATTGGCAGTTATAAACTTTGTCTCAATTGATCCTTACAACTCTTTAAAGAATGTGCTACAAGGGGGCATTCTGGAAAGATGATGGAGTAGATCAGACATTTCCAGGCTCTCCAGATTTGCTCTACAAACAGACTGAAAATCACCACCAAATGAATGTAGAGTACCAAAAATAAAGGTGAAAGCAGTTGTCCTCCCAACTTGAGAGGGCCTCAAAAAAGACAGGGTCTCAGGGGCTGAGGTTTAACTTGAGTGAAGCGCTGTCTGGGTGCTGAATTGGTCTCATCTTCTGCTGTGGTGCTTCAAGAGTGTTGGAGAGATGCAGGAGCATTTGTACTTCCCTGCCCTTTCTTCCTATACAGTGAATTTCTGGAGACTAGCTCTTAGTCTTTCAGATCCTGTTTACCAGAAGCAATTTTGGCTTGCCTTCCTCTTTTATTTCCCCACCAACCACCAGCATGTTCCCATTCTAAGTGACTCCAGTCTTCTGATTTACTTCTTGTGCATACTATATTGGCCAGAGGAACTTACTTATATTTCTCTTTGGTTTTTGTTCCATATGGTACTTTTTTTATATCTTTGCTGGGCCATGTGTTGGGAGTTCTGGGACCCTCTAGGACCATTCACATCTTTATCTTAACTGGTAATCCAAAGCCAAATCATTCTAAGATTATCTGCAGGTGGAAAAGGAAAAAAAGAGTCGTAAGAAGCCCAAGTTTTTCTAAAGATTTCTTATCATCATTGTCAGTGTATTTGATCTCTAAGGCACTGTTCTATAATATGAGGAAATGTATATAGCCTTTAAGAGTATTATATGAGGAAGAACTACTGAACCAAACCAAACATATGGACTGGTCTAGACAAATTTTAGACCCACAAAATGCCAGAGAAACAAAGCTCCTGCTGAAGGCAACCTGGCAGGTGGATGAGAAGAGCTCATCACAATGTGCTGGGAGTCGAGCCCACCCTGGCCTGAAACCAGTTAGCCCCAGGGCAGCCAGGACAAGCCATGGCTGGAGCACTCAGGAAAGTGGATCACCAGCAGCTGTGACAGTTTCCAGAATTATCAACCCATAAGAAACAAGGACTAAGTGAAAGGTTGGTGGAACTCAGCTAAATTTGGGGGAAAGGAGCTGGTCCAGCCGACTGCCCCCATAGCAAGAAAGCAACTGAAGCCACGGCCCTGCAGCTGCCTCCACATGGCTGCTTCAGAGCTCCCAGCCTGTGGATTGCAAGGGGGCCAAGCGATCATTCAGAGGCTAAGTAAGTGCTCTTGCCTTAACCTGTCTGGATCAGGATCACGGTCTTGGGTGGTGGTCCTGAGGTGCATGACCAGTGAGCCAAAGCTGGTGGAGGCTGCAGAGACAGAAGCCCCCAATAGCTGTGGCAGCTATGAAAACCCCAGTGATTTGGGACAAAGCTCTCCCCTCTGAAAGCAGAGTTCCACAGAGCTAAAAAGTCAAGTAATTGACTGGCAACATGAGCAGGCAAAGGAAGCAAAGTAAGCTCAGCAATCCAACTTTAGATTCCTTTTTTGGAGACAAAAAGGATCAAAGCATGGAACAGGAGGAAGACAACACAGTCAGAACTCCTGAAGCAAAGGCTTCCAAGAAAAATGTAAACTGGTTACGAGCCATAGAGGAGGTTAAGAAGGATTTTGAAAACCAAATAAGAGAAGCAGAGGAAAAATTTGGGAGAGAAATGAGAATGATGCAAGAAAATCATGAAAAGAGAGTCGACAACCTGACTGAAGAAAATAACACCTTAAAAATACATTAACTCAAATGACAAAAGAGGCCCAAAAAGCCAATGAGGAGAAGAATATCTTAAAAAGCCGAGTTTACCAGATGGAAAAACAATCTCAAAAGCTGTCTGAAGAGAATAATTCCTTCAGAATTAGAGTGGAGCAAATGGAAGCAAATGACTTTATGAGAAATCAAGATACTATTAAACAGATCCAAGCAAATGAAAAAATAGACAGTAATGTGAAATATCTCATTGAAAAAAACACTGACCTGGAAAACAGATCCAGGAGAGACAACTTAAAAATTATTGGACTACCTGAAAGCCATGATCAAAAATAGAACCTAGAAATCATCCTTCAAGAAATTCTCAAGGAAAATTGCCCAGATATTTTAGAACCAGAGGGCAAAATAGAACTTGAAAGAATTCACCAATCACCTCTTGAAAAAGATCCCAAAAAGAAAACTCCTAGGAATGTTATAGCCAGGTTCAGAGTCCCCAGATCAAGGAGAAAATATTACAAGCTGCCAAGAAGAAACAATTTGAATA
>CM053580.1:233508242-233555742 GCA_028627135.1 Pseudochirops cupreus | reverse complement strand
ATGCTAGCCTAAGGAGGTTTGACTTTATCTTGTAATTAATGTGGCACTAATCACTGAAGGTTTTGGAGCAGAAGGAGGATAGGATGAAAGCACTGTTTTTAGGAAATTAATCTGACAATGGTTTGCAGAATGGATTAGAAGGGAGAAGTATGGGAACAGGTGGCCGCTTAGCTGTCTATTGTAATTATTCAAGGGTGAGGTGAAAGTAAAAGGAAGGATGGATTTGAGAGGTATTTCAAAGGAAGAAATGATAGTCTTTGATGACTGATTGGCTATTGTGTCAGGGTGGAGCACATAGAGAATAGAAAGAGTAAAGTCAGACTTGACATTGAATGATTAGGAGAATTCAGGTACCACTGGTCAAAATGGGGAGATTAGAGGGGAAAAATTGTTGTGGAGGCAGAATTATGAATTAGTTTCAAGTGAGGTAAAGAAAATGGCCAATACCAGATTTGTGGCTGGAATTTGGGAGAGAGCACAGAAAAACCAGAAATGTGGAAATTATTCAGTCATTCAACAAATCTTTTTCCAGAGCTACTATATGCATGGCACACAGTTGAAGATGTTGGAGTGGATGCTGAGAGAGACAGAGAGAGAGAGAGAGAGAGAGAGAGAGAGAGAGAGAGAGAGAGAGAGAGAGAGAGAGAAAAGGAGGGAGGGAGGATATAAAGACAGAAGGACTGGGGCTTGAGAGGAAGTTTCCCTTGTGACAAAGTCCCCCTGGTATTAAGAAGGAAGAACCAGTCTCAGAGAGGAGCAGCAGATTCTACTTGTACCTTGGTCTTTACTGACTTACTTATTTTGTTTTTCTTTGCCCTTAGATTCTTAGGACTTGGTACTTAGTTATGAGAAAAATCTGTAAAAGAAATGATTTATCTAACCTATACTGATTGTTTATTGTCTCAGGGATGGGGGAGGGGAGGGAAGGATAGAATTTGGAATTCAAAACTCTTTTAAAATGTGAAAAATTGTTCTAACATTTAGTTGGGGGAAAATAACATTTATTAAAAATGGAAAAAGACATATGATTATATGGAGTCACTTCAGTCCTTTTTCTTACCTTAATCTTGAACCCAGAGTTTCTATGCTTTTTTTGTATCAATTTTACATCAATATTTTTAGTTGTCTTCAATATAGATATGCCTCAGGGCAAAATCTGACCACTGTCCTTTTTGATTTTAGGTCTTACAATTAAGTTGATTTTTTCCAAATTCTTTCAAACTTTAAACAAATGTTTAGGAACAATTATTTTGTGCCCCCCCCCCCCCCAACATTCAAGCCCTCATAACTGTTCATATGTGCTATTCCAAAGGTCGTCCAATTATTCTCTTACCTGTCTCTGTTCCTCCTCTAATTGTTCTCTCTGCCTTACCTCTCCCTCTTCCTCCATACTAATGCAGCCAAAGTGATTTTTCTAAAGTAGAGATAAGACCATGTTACCTATCTCTCCTGCTCAATAAACTCCAGGGTTCCCTATTACCTCTAGGATCAAACATTAACTTGTGTGTTTTACATTTAAAGCTCTTCACAACCTGGTCCCTTCCATCTTTCCAGTTTTCAAAACCTATTACTCACTTTCAAGCCCTCTACAGTTCAGCCATACTGGTCAATGACTTTCTTGTCCTTACACAAGATACTGTGTCTCCAGTGTGAGTCTGGGTTCTTTTGAATGTCTCCCCTGCTCACCCTCCTTACCTCTGCCTCTTAGAATTCCTGGATCTCTCCAAGCCTCAGCACAAGCCTCATCGACTTCAGGAGGCCTTTCCTACTGCTCTTTGCTGCTAATGTCTTCCTCTTTAAAGTTATCTTTCATCTATAGTGTATCATGTTGAATCTATAACTGCTTATGTTCATATTGTCCCTCCCTTTAAAAGTTAAACATCCTGAGGGCAAAGGACTGTTTTTACTTTTCACTTCTTTATTATCCCAGCATTTAGCACAGTACCTGGAACATAATGAAAATTGACTGATTGATAATGGACACATTATATATAAACAATATTGCATGCAATATTTAATAGTTCAGGAGAATTTATGCATCTATATGGACATAAATACATGTATGCACATATATGTGCATATGCATACATTCTTGACAACCGTTGATTTCTTTTATTAAAAATCATTCTGTGCATTAATCCATTATTGGAAACAGTGTTAGCAGAATATAGTTTTCCTGGCTCTCCCCAAATTTCTGTTTTGATGAAAAGTGAATTTTATTCTTATTAAATGAAATCAGTATTTACAGTGATTCTGTACAAGAATGGCAAATTAAGAGAGTTTTTTTGATTGGCATTCATTCACAGGGACAGATTTCAAGAAGAACCATTTTGTATAGGAATGAAGGTGGTTGATCCAACGGTTGTAATGTTCTGGGCTGTCAGTGAGTTGTAGCACCTAAAGTTACTCCTGAGACATGCTTATGCTGACATACATATGTGTACCATGCAGATATTATGTTTATACAATCATCGATTCAATTACAGAGTTGCTCTGGTGGATCTTGCATAGTGATCAAATTTACATCAGCAGCAGCTACCAGACACAATCAGGTAACTTAGGTGTGGGAGTAGATAAGAAATAATCAGACTAGTTTGGCGATACTAATGCAATTGAATCTTCTACTTTTAGGGGGAAAAATGTAAAATCTGCGGATTCCCATTAATGATGAAATTGAATCTGATTGAAGGATGACATTGAATGATGAAATTGGGGTAACTTAATGGCTAGCACATCACTGATCCTTTCCTATTTTTTACTTTTAAAACATTTGGACTGTTGGATAGGAAAAAACATAACTTACAGTTATTTTGGATAAAGAATGAGAAAATGAATGAAGTTACTTAAACCATTATATTAAGAAGTCTATTATTTGTTTCCTTAATATGTTGGATTTAATGTTATAAGAGTATGACATCCAAATGGACTCCATTGTGAAATATTGGTTGGTATGAAAAATTCTGCCATTTTCTTAACCCAGTGGTTCTCAACCTGTGGGTCACAACCCCTTTGGGGGTCAGATGGGGTTGCCTAAGACCATCGGAAAACATATTTCCGATGGTCTTAGGAACCAAGACACCGTTCCTCTATCTATTTCCAGGTGGGTCCGCCCACATGCAGATATGTCAACATACGAGTATTGAAGGGTCACAGCATTAGGAAGGTTGAGAACCACTGTCTTAACCAAACATTTTGTGATTTGTCTTTTTACCATCTTTCCTCTGTTCAACATTTAAAACCTTTCCAGGCTATCCTTCCTGCCTATTGCACATGGCTCCCCTGTATACACTTTGTGGTTCAGCCAAATTGGCTACCTTGTTGTTCTTCACATAACTTCTGGTTACACCTTATTTCTTTGCCTTTGCCTGGAATACATCACTTCTTCATGTCTCTTAAAATCTCCAACTTCATTCAAACCTCAGGTCAAGCATGACCACCTATATGAAACTTTTTTTTCCTGATCCCTCCAGATGCTAGTGCCTTTCCCCTACCCCTCAAAAATTTCTTGCATTCATTTTGTATATATTTATATTATACCAGATATGATATAATTGAGAGAGAGCTAACCTTGGAGCCAAGTTACTTAACCTCTTAGTCTTCTAAAGCAACTCATTAAATCTGTAGATTGCAGAGAAGGTACTTACTAGCACTGGTGTTCCCTATGCTATTGAAATAATAGGTCCAATCTCAATCCTAATCTTTTATGTGGATGTGTTGTTTTCCCCGGTAAAATGCAAGCTTCTTAAAGTTGATGACTATATCCTTCTCGATATTTTTATACCTAGCAACTAGCACAGAGCTGAGCGTATAGTTGACAGTAAATGTGTGTTGATTGGTTGATTCTATTCCTGTCTTGCCCTCAAATAATGGGCAGGTTAAAATATATCTAATCTAAGTGATCATTTAGAAGGCTTGGTCAATCACACCAGCCTTCTTTGCACTGTCAGGAGCCTAACTTTTAAAATCAAAGTTTTATTCACATAAAAACTGAAATATTTCATTTCCCAGTTCCTTCTGGGTATGACATCTTGGAGGAAGGTCAGAGCATTGTTATTTCATTTTTTTCTTCCTATTAAAAGAATAATTCACAGCTTCTTCTGCGCCACTACACAACCCTTTTGCTTTTAAATTACCTATTTATTTTAACGGTACTCCATGCTCAGAACAGGGGTATGTGACAGCTCAGCAAAGGCACTGGGGAAGATAGGAATTTAGTCTAAGTGTCCTTTTAAGTAGTCTCCACTCCAGGTCACATTTTAAAAAACCATTAAATTCAAAAGGCTCTTTGTCTACACTATGGGTACACAAGAATGAAACCAACTAGTTAATGCTTGACTGACATGCATGTTTCTGCCATGGAATATTACATGCAAGGAATAAAAAAAAGATTTTCCTGAAAAGTTTCTTGGGACTTCAAAAATGGGAATTTTTTTTCTTACAATAAACAACTTTTCTAACACCATTTAAAATTGTGCATTTCAGAGCAGAAGATGGCTAGTGACTTATCTTCTAGAGAAAAATGACAGAAATGACTATTTGGAATTATTCCTGGAATTAGACCAGCATGAGGTCCCCTCTGCCAATCTAAGGTAAAAGTGCTGAAAGGCAAGAAATCCAAAGTGATGTATGTCCAACTGACTATGTTGACAGTCTCTGGTCTAGCAAAAATTCCAAATGCCCAAAGCCAAAAGAGTCAGAGAATGTGTAAACCTGGGGATGTCATCACTGAGAAACATAGTAAACTCCAGCTCCTTTATAAGAGATATTTAGTCAAGGGGGCCAGAAATAATATCCATACATCTGACCTTCTATGTGTCCCCAGGTAATATACAGAATTTATTGATAATTGAAGGTAGAATTGTAAGACCTCTGTCTTGCTGCAATATCTCCTTGACTATTACAATGAAAAGAAAGACAAGATTGCAAAGGATTTATTTAACATATAACCCATAGTCCCTTAAGAAATATTAATGAATTACCTGCTCCTTTTCTATTGATTAACATTATTTATCTGTGGAAGTCTTGCTACTTTTAGGAAAGATTTTTTTGTAAAGGTCATTTTTTAACAGTAAGATGATGTTCAGGCACAAAAATTCATATTAAAATGTGCTATAAAATTCTTCAAATGCATCTTCATGGCAGCAGAAAATACACTGAAACATGAGGTATAGTCTTGTCTGCCTATGACTGCTTGAGGTTACATAAATTATGCATATCCTCTGGTCTTGAGATAAGTCTGATCTTTCAAAGATTAATTAATATGTAATAACTTTTGCTAATTGTCTTTAAGGTTTAAAAAAATTTATGTTGTTTACAACAATGCTATAAAAAAGACTACATAATAATAGGCAGTGACTATTTAGTGAACTAAAATAGCAGAATAATTCAAATGAGACAAAGGTATTATTGCATATTTACATAATATCAATTATTTGACTTGCTAATTTTGAAAGGGAAAGAGCTATAGCTCCAATGTATATTGATTTTTGAGACTTTGAAGTTTTTCATTATAATAAGACTACTAAGTACAGTGCCTAACACAGTACCTTACACACAATAGGTATTTAGTAAATATTTGGCTTGTGAATGAAAAAATGAATATCCTTCAGTTATAGACTTTTATATAAGGAAGAATTCAAAGAAAATAAAATTCCATGTAGCACACAAACTAATTAAAGTCATTTTCTCTAGTTTTCTGTATCTCCATTTAATAACTATGGCAAAGTTAGAAAGGTGTTTCTTGATCCCTGGAATCGTATTCATTTTGAACATTCTTAACTGGAAAGAAGCACTATGTAGGAGATAACACTGAATTAGCAGATCTGATGCCGTTCAATGATTCTGCCATACTTGACCTAAGTAACTTTAAATTGGTCACTCAGTTTCCTCATCTTCATCCTTAAAAAGAGAGAGGCTACTAATTTCTTAGGTCCCTCCAAAATTTAACTTTCCGTGATTTTGAAATGTTTTTGTTTCCTTTATGACACTGAACTATTTTTATCACTGTTATCAGAACACTTGAAGCTACATTGTATGGTAGAAACTTCCCCCCCCCCCAAAAAATGGGGTTTGGAGTTAGGGGATCTGGCCTGCTTCCTGGATCTCTAACCACCTAGTATCTGCAGGACCTTGGGCAATTCATGACCTCTTTGGGACTTTTTGCTCATCTATAAAATGAGGAAGTTGGAATGGATGATGGCTAATGTGCCTCTGAACTCTAACTTTATACAATCCTCAGAGTCATAATTTCATTTCACTAAGCATACGCTAAGTAACACCTATGTTCCAATCCTTGTGTCAGGCATTGGAGAAGACAGAAAACTAAGCAGGACATGATCCCTCTCTTCATAGAACATATAACCTAAATCTAGTATGGCAATAAGACACATAAACAAATGACATGAATGAAAAGTGGAATGACAAATATGAAGAATAAATAATAATAATAATAATAATAATACGCTTAAGACTAAAATAAAACATAACCCCATTATAACATAGATTTGAATATGGGCATATGTCTAAAAATCCCACTCTTTGTGACATCGCCTGGGGTTTTCTTGGCAGATACTAGAGTGATTTGCCATTTCCTTCTCCAGTGATAGGTCTAGGTATGTTCTCCTAAACATAACAATGGCATAAGAAAAAGCCTATGAGAAAAATATGGCAAATAAAATAGATATGACTAGTTCTTTCCCCATGGGGTAGGTGCACAGGACATGGGATTCCTATATTGGCTATCCCTGTGTGATGATGACCTCAGGTGAGTCACAGTCTTGCTTATCCTTTGTTTCATGAATTGTCAAATGAGGTTGTGACTCTAGATCAGGAGTTCTTAAGCACAGGTTCTCAAACTACTTAGAGTGGGGGGGTGGGGGTGTGAATTTGGGTGGGAAAATACATCTTTATTTTTACTAATCTCTTTTATGGAAATTTAGCATTTCCTTCCATTGTAAATGTAGGCAACAAACCACCACAGTACACAAAGAAGTTCATGACGGGAAAGGTTAAGAACCTATTCTAGATTATTTGTAAGGGCTCTTCTGCTCCTACGTCCTATGTCCATTGTCATGGAGAAGCATCCCTTGATTAAAGACTCCTGATAGCTCTGATTGACCTTGGTTTTATTATTTCCATTATGTTTTGATCATTTGTATGACTGAGGTATTAGCTATTTATCCAGAGTGAATGGAGTCCACCACGGTGGGACTTGTTGCTTTGTAGAATGCGAAAAGAAAACCATGAAGTCAGATCTGTAAATCGTAGTTTGAAGCTTTGGGCTCTACGCATAGAGGCAAAATAAAGTAGATTATCTGGTGAGTCTGATCAATGAATGCAGCCTCGACTGGGTGGTGCACAGGATGGATCTGAAGAACTTGGAGTTCACATTCCAATTCAGACACTGTCTATGTGATACTGGGCAAATCACTTACTTAACTTCTCTGTGCCTCAGTTTCCTCATCTGCAAAATGGGGATAATACTAGCTCCTACTTCACAGAGTTGTTGTGAGGATCAAATGAGTTTAGAACTTTAAAAATGCCTTGCAAATCTTTAAGCACCACATAAATGCTATCTATTATCATTCTTGCTATTGTTTTCTCAGTGGTCTAGGTACCTGCTAAATTCTCCATTTAATTTTGGTATATAGAGATAGTAGCTTATGTCCATACAGGGGTGGTATGCAAAATCCCTCACATGATAGTTAATTTGATTTTTAGCAGTATGCCTCAATAGCTGAGAAGATTTTTTGGTTTCAGGATGTAATCTTGTTGTCTTTTTCAGAGAGTTTGGCAACTAAAACAAGCCATAAGACTACTATTAGAAATATTCATATTTGTTTTCAAAGCTTTTTACATATATGATCTCATTTAAGATTCACAACAACTCTATGAAGTAACTAGAGCAAGGATTATCATTACTTTTCAGATAAGCGACTGAGTCCTAGAAACTAACAACAGTACTGAAAGAATTGATGTTTTAGAGCTGAACAAGAATTTATTAAATTATATTGATTCCAGATCCTGTTGTCTAGAAAAAGATTGCCTTTTAAAGAGATGATCTTTTTAAAAATACAATCTACTGGTTTGTTTTGGGGTATCTATATATCTGTTTGCCTATCCATTGATATATCCATATCTATATCTATATATACAGAGAGAGATACACATATACATATGTATGTGTGTATATATATATATATATATAATATATATATATAATATATATATGCAGAGGGAGAGAGAGAGAGAGAGAGAGAGAGAGAGATGGATGGATGAACGGATGTGTATGTATGGATGTATATATATGGAAAAGGGCTTCATGGAAACCCTGCCATTCCTATCCAAAGTACAAATGATTAAGTTCTTCATCTGTTAAATGAAGGGGTTGGACCACATAGTCTCTAAGGGCCCCTTCAGCTCTAAAAAGTCAATAATTCCATGTTACGAAGCTCAATGCCAAGGTATCCAGCAATCTATTCCTTCTGTGGCATATACATCAATTTCACGTAACTGATGATAAGTAATCAGATTATCTTTCAAAATAATTTTTATAATTTAATTTACAATTATGCAAATAATCTTATTCTGATTATATAGATCCTATATCATTCTTCTTTCTCCTCCCTGTTATGATGCTACCATATTGGGGATACCAAAAGAAAACATTTTAATTTTTAAAATTTTAAAATTGGAAGTAAAATGTTTTTGCTTTAGAGAGCTTACAATTCAATTGATTTAATTCAGTTCTGTGAAATTTAGATTCAGTCAAAGGACTGTACTTGAGGACCTAGAGGGCCACATGTGGCCTTGAGGCTGCAGGTAACATAGCAGGACGGCATTACTTTTCAACTCACAGTGCATGTAGTAGACATTGTACCACCAGCTTTTTGAAGTCTTTTCCAGACTTCTTATCTAGTCCAAAACCTTCATTTTATAGACTATCAGACAGAGGCTATGGGAATTTTAGGGATTAACCGAAGATCACAAAAGTGGTAAGAGGCAAAGCCAGGATTTGAACCAGTTCTCACTCCAAATCAAGGGCTTGATCCATTATGCCACACCACACTGAAACATTATCCTAGTTTAATAATCACTATAAGCCAAAATAAAGAATAAGTTAAAAGAGTAAAGTAGGATCGATGTCAATCAGGATAGGTAAAATTGAGAAAAATGAGAGAATGGCTAAAAGTTCTTGCCTCAGCTCTGGAGCCATCATCACATCCAGAAAGAATTCCAAGGTTCGGGCCTTCTGAATCTTTATTTTGAGACTGTTTGGTCTTCTAATGGTTCATGGACTTTCTTATGGGATGGTTCCCTTTCTTATTTTATATGGTGCAGGGCTATTTTAGGCATGTGTCATGCTGTGCCATAGCCCAAAGCCATTCCACCTTATAAGATATACCCATTTCTTTTACTTGGTGAGGAGCAGTGGTAGGGGAAGGCAGACATCTCCCAAATGAAGATTTGCTTTCCTATCAAACATAACAAAACTCTCTTAAATTGCAAGGTTGGAATTTTTTTAAATAAAATTTATAAAAATACTAAAGGGAGCTTCTTGAAAAAAGTTATTCAAATCTTCCATGACTTAAATTAATCTACTGGCTGCCTTTTAGGCCTTAATCATGCATTCTAATACAGTACAGCATATCCACCTTTTTTAGTAAGACTAAAGCAGTTTTGGAATACCAGTAAACTGACCAGGTAACCACCGTAGCCTCTGGGTTGTACCTAATGTTGAGGTTTTTAAGAGAATTCCCTTTATCCCCTTCTCAGATTCCACAGAGAACTGCATTTATATATAACAAGTGCTTCATCTAGACCCTCTGAACTGTATTGAGGGATATCTCCAGTCCATCCACCACTGGGAGCAGAGACTAGTAGTGCCATTACTTGATTAAATGGAAGGATAGTGAGAGGGTAAAGAAAAAATCTCCTTATTCTAGATTTTCAAAATCCAGTTCTAGTTCCAACCTAATCAACTTGGCAATGGAAGGGTATGTTACCTTTTCAGATAAAGCATTATTCTTTAGTGAAAAGATTATAATAAGTTTCCTACTTGCTTTATACTTAAAATTCATGTTGCAGAGAAATTCTGGCTATCCAATGGAAGAAATTTTCCTAGAGTTAGCTACATTATAAAGTTTGTTGGGCAGTCATAGACTCTTTAGGCCAAAGGATTTAGTGTAGTTAATTTCTGTTAAATAAATTACTAATTGGTATTCTAGAAACCTAGACTAATTATTGCACTTAATTTAATCAGAGTGACTATTCTGTTTAGAAAAAGAGTTTGCAAAACATTTTAAAATCACCTATATTTTTACTTTCTTGCTGAGAAATGCACAAAATTTATTTGTACAAAGAAATGAATTTTAATATTACACTTTCTACTGCTGTGGGGTTTAGAGTTGACTTCATATCATTAAAATGCATGAATGAATTAGTATATTTATTTGCATGTATGATATATCTGTATTTCAAAGCAAAAATTTCAAAGAGCCACCAAATATATGTATGTAAAATTTGTATTTGCCTCCTAGTAATGTTCATTCACTACGCAGATCAGTGTTTATGAGGAAAAATTGGACAGTTGCATACACCATCACCTCATTTCCATAGGCATATCTGCATGCAAGCTTATTTATGCAAATTTCACAAGTGTATATGACATAGACATTTTAAAATCTGACATTAAATAGGTAAGATCAAATTCTGCCCACAGGTGGGCTAATGAAGTGATAATAAGCATTATTTTCCTATAGCAGCATTTTGGGGGGGCACATGGTTAAGAACCATTTTTGAGACAGTTACGTTACACACATTTAATTTCACAATATATATCAACTTATAGTCCATAATTAGTATAAAAATGAATTGGAAATGGTGCCAGAGGTCACATTTCAGTGGAAATACCATTTTGGATACTTGAAAAAAAAGCAACTTCTTTCTTTACATCTAAGATAGTTTGCATCTTCACTTCTGCTTTTTCAGGTTGCAGCTTTATTCTTCATTTTTTGAAAATAGGCTTTAATCATGATTTAAACATGTGAGTATTGGGTCCCACTTTGATATGTATGTCTGAAACCCAGAGAAGTTAATGGGGGTTATGAATGCCTACTGAGGGGAGAATACACCCATAACCTCCAAAACAAATTTAGAACAATTTAAAATGCCCTGGAGTAATAAAGAGCTAGTTTAAGGGGTCAATGAGAGGGTAAATATATGTTTTAAAGATTATTTTTGTGAAAACTCTTGTGGCTCACAGGCCCAAGGGAGGAACGGATGGGTGTGAACAGAGAAAAGTATAAAATAACAGTTATGCCTGGGGTAAAAGTGTAAATTACAGTGTTCCTTGGCAGAGATCTTGCGCACTGCAACTTTTTTTTATGATTGTTCTTTATATTTCCAAAGTGCTGGATAACCACTGTTTATCCCTCAGAATGTGCTTGCCAAGTGCATTTTTCCCACCAAGCAGTTTAGACTGACAGCAACCAGAAGAGGAATTAATCATTCAGTTTCTAGTGTCTAATATTTTAGGAGATCAACTAGACTACTTTCGGTATGCCCTTGTGCAAATGAGGAAACTGAGCATGCTAACTGAGGTTAAGAACTTTCCAGAAGTCCCCGAGTGGCAGAGCACAGATTACATTTCACAGGGTATCAATCTGTCACACAGACTATTGATCCATGGCATTGTATTATAGTTGCCATGTGTACTATACCCCTCAGCATCCTCCTACTTTGCTTCCTCTCTTTAGAGTAGTCAGTACTGTTATCTACATTTCTTGGACCTATTTAAGGTCAGATCTCAAGATGGCAGAAAGTAGGCTTAGACCTGTTCTAAGTAATGTGTGGATATGTGGATAATACTTGGGGAAGTGGTCCAGGTTCCCAGGAAGGGATCTATGGCAGTGGGGTGGATTGAAGAAATAGAATGAAGGGGATGAAGGGAGTTGAGGATAAGAGAAAAAGGGAGCTAAGCACGTAGTTGGTGAGTCTTAGGTCTTCTACATTCTGGTCATAGTTTCTATACATTGTGGTCATTTCTTCCTTGGCCTATTTACACCTATCTGATACATGTACAACATATTAGAATATGTTTAAATTTCTATCCCACAGAAGAAAAAAATTGTGACAGGTAATAGATGATATGACTTGATTGAGGGAATTTGTGTACAGCTAAATTTGGGAAGAATGGAATTTAAACTTTTAAAATGAGCCATGAGAGGCAGATTTGTTCAATGCATGCTTGCAAAGCTCCAGACACACACCACGATTTGACCACTTAAATACAACAACAACAACAATTTATTTTAACAAAGTGCAGCTCCAACAAGGGTCTCTCTATTGTGAATTCTACTATAGATGATAATTGATCTAAAAGTGAACAGATAATTCCTTGGAAGTTTAAAAAGTCTCAGAACCTACTTAAAATAAGGAGGGGGGAAATTAATCACAAAAGTGATCAAATTTGGGACAGATGATGCAATGTTTTGGTTCATTTATTATGTTAGGAATGAAAATGAACTGTTTTGAAGTGATATTGGCTATTCAGGGAAATGATAGAGTAAAGGGTATCTTTCCTTTTCAACACAATGAATTTGTATTTCTGCCTCCTGCTTGTCTTGACTAGAATAAATCTCAAAGCACATAGATCTTTGATCTATATCAGAAATCCATTTTAAATATTAACCCAATTGACTCTAACTCAAAGATGCCCATAATGGACCTTCTTGATGCTCTCTTTCAGGCTATGTTTAAAGTGTGTACTTTAAATTTAAGCCCAAACTTTGTCTGTTTATATTAGCTTTATATAAATTACATTGTGGTTTTGATGGACCCGCAAATGAAGTTGAATTTGTTGAGGTCACTCAGCTCTGCAGTTAATCTTCCAAAACAGGAGAAGATGGAAACTAAAGAAGGTAAGTGGTGAATTAACCTACTGGGGAATTAAAGATTCTAGGTTGGAAAATGGCATAGAATGTGAGAATCAGGGTACTGGATAGAATTGATTAAGAAGGTTCGTTTATAGTATCAATTGAAAGGAAATGTATAGAGAATTCAGGAATAGTGAGAGTATGGTGTTAAATCATAATATGTAAAAGATGAAGGTGCTGTGGTTTGAAGATTTATAGAAGATATGGAGATATTTAATATTTGATCCCTTAAGGTTTTTTTACTTGTGCATTCCTAACAGGAAGCGTGGGACTATATATATATATATATATATGTATATAGCAAATATCTAAGCCCTTCCCTAGTGATCAGAAGGGCAACCCACAATTTATAAAGGATAAGGGAGAAGAGTGGCAACTGATCCTTTAGTTCTGTTTTCATCTTCCTCATAAGTTTTACCACCATATGGAACTTTCACAAATTCTCAAAAACCATGACCTTAGGAACCACTTTTATCTTAATTAGAAATTGTGGGTATTTGTGATGCCTTCTTGGTTTTCCAACTTTTTTTTTTTTTTAGATTCAAGAAGTTTGGAGACAACATATGTATCATTATGTTTGTATGTCTACTTCAAAGAAGAAACCAAGTGCATTGAAAAGTTATAAATTCTTGGGAATAATATTTTGAAATGAACTTACCTTTGTTATCTTTTCTTATCTGAAGTCTTTATTAAACATTATCTGAATGTACCATAAATTTCATTTTAAATTTTTTATTATTGTTCCAGATATTAATGGAGGATGCCATACTGATTATTTCTATACTATGTTAAGATGCACTTTTTAAAATAAAATGAGATTGGGATATTTACTAAATATTTTACTGTAAAATATATTGTCAACTATCTTCACCAATCCACCCACTAGAGCTTTAAAACAAGAGTAATGATGCTTTGTCACTTTAAATAAGTCATACACTTTTTTTCAGGTTATCTACAATAAAACCTTATTTGAACTATTTCACACTTCTCTCTTTTTGTCCAGATTTACAAATGGAATTATTTGTAAAATGAAGAAAACTAAAATTAAGAAACATGAAAAAGAATGAAACACAAAATAAACATTAAGTTTCAGAAAAGGGGATTTTCCCAGAAATTTACACAAAAGTTATTATTATTTTTTCATTTAAAATGGTTCATGACTATCAATACAAATTTATAATTTAAAAAAACCTAGCCTTTTTGCTTTGCTTTTTTAGTTTCTCTTACTGTCATGCCCTTCCACCATGTCTTCAAACTGCTGAATTCCCACCCATTCTACAACATGTAACTCAATTGCCCTCGCCTCCTTCCTTGATTCCATTTTTCTATTGGATCTCAGATAGGAATTCAGTTTGCACTTGTGCATATATTGTTGTGTACTATAATTATTTATGTATGTGTCTTTTCCCTTTGCTAGAATGTAAGCACCATGAGGGCAGAGAATATGTCATATTTAAACTTTGTATTTACCCCAGTACCTAGCATAGAATTTTGCACAAAGTAGGGACCTAATATTTGCTAAACTGAATGGGATAAAATAATTTAAAATATCTATAGATTAATACCATGCCTTTTAATAGAATTCTTTCCAATTATTTTAATACCTTAGAAATTTAAAATGCTATTGTTGGTACATTTAAATTTTTCCTTAGAGAAGATTTTAAACCAAGGATTCTACAAGGATATACTTACTTAGACATTTCAAGAATATTTACAAACCAATGTGGACACTTTACTAATATTCGTCACAATGCTTAGAGTGTTTGGTTTTTTTTTTTAAGAGTATCTGTGGCTGAGAATTCCATTACCTTAGAGTCAATGTAGTGATGAGCCTCCACAAACTTAGCCAGGCTGATTGTGAGAAGACAAATACAGTCTGTCAATGGTCCTATATTCTGGCCTGGTGTAAGTAGACCCTGTCAGTATCTATGTTCTACCAACCTGACCTTTCAGAATCCAGGGTCACTTCCATGCCATGATGAGTCAGATTTTAGTGGAAGAAAATCTATACTGACAGGTGAAATATTTAGCCAATTAAAAGAATCTTATAGAATTTCCTACAAGTCCAATTAAAATTAAACTTGTCAAATCAAAATACAATTTTTTGTCCAAATACATAATTACTTTTTAATTAAAATATTTTGGCCTGCTAATATCTATAAATTAAGTGATAGTGTTTAATTTTTAAAACATTGTCCAAAATAAATGCTACTTAGCAAAGTTAAACAAATTCTTTTTACACATAATACAACATGGTCTACTTTACCTGAAAATGTACTCCCTCTCATTTGAATTTAAGAATACATGGGTATGTTACTTTGCTACTTGGGTAAATTTATGGCCTCATGAATGCGAGTTCTTTCAACACCAGTTCACGCTGCAAACCACATGTGCCTTCTCCTTCTGCGGGATTCCTATCTGTCTCTTTCCACAAATCTCATCTGATCTAGTCACCTCTCTATTCAATAAACTCCAAACTTCTGTTGCCTCCAGGAGCAAATACAAAATGCTCTTTTTGGCTTTCAAGGTCCTTCAAAACTTAGCCCCCTCCCACCACTCCAGTCTTCTTCCACCTCACTCCCCACCACACTCTTCAATCTCGTGACGCTGGCCCCCAGCTGTTCCATGAACAAGACACTCCATCTCTCAACTCCAGTCATTGTTTTTCCTGCCTGTCTCTCATCCCGGCAACACGCTGCCTCCTCTGTTCTGACTACTGACTTTCCGGGACTCTGACATCCTAGCTAAAATCTCACCTTCCACGGGAAACCTTCTCCAAGATCTCTTTATTCCAGCGCTTTCCCTCTTTGAATTATTTTCTGTTTTCCCCACATATGAATTGCTTTGTCCACATTTCTTTGCATGCTGCTTCCTCCGTTAGATTGTAAGCTTAACACAGCGCCCAGTACATAGTAGGTGCTTAATAAGTATTTATTGTGAATGAATGAAAATCCTCTAAAGAGGACCTGCCTACCACACTGGTGACCTTCCTCTGGTTTCAAAAATATTTCACTGGTAGTTAAGTACTTAAGCAATCTTCAGACTTATTACGTGACTTGTGACGGACCTTCCTTTCTTGCTATAGGGACATATGTGTGTATGTATATATGTATACAATGGATATATGCATTGTGCATATATGCATACATATATGTACATATACATACATGTATATTTCATACCAGTTCTAGCATGAAGATTATCAGTGATATTCTTGAACCTTCTTAGAGCGACTATAGGTTTCTCCAACGCCCTTGGGCATATGTAAGACTTTTATTCTTCTGAGAAAGATCCATATATCTTTTGTAACACCTACATAAAAATCTTAATAAATTACAAACGTGATCATTGAGGTTATGAAAATCACTAAAGATCATCCTTAATGTAGCTTTTAAAGGTACTACGTTCATAGGATAATGTATCAAGAGGAATCCAATGCATTTGCAGAGCACACTGGCCTGAATAAGGTATTCAACATCCAAATGCATTTACTTCCAATTTTCCCTAAACAATTCATTGATTCAGATGAACATGTATCTTCCTTTGCTCAAAAAAAAGAAATTGAATTACTTGTTGATTCTCCAATGAGGAGTGTTGTTTCTCTCATTTCTCAGTTCTGCCTGACTCTTTCAGACTCATTTGGGGTTTTCTTGGCAAAGATACTAAAGTGGTTTGCCATTTCCTTCTCCAGTCCATTTAACAGATGAGGAAACTGTGGCAAACAGGGTGAAATGATTTGCTGAGGGTCACACAGCCAGTGTCTGAGGTTCGATTTGAATTTAGGTTTTCTGACTCCAGGCCTAGTACTCTGTCCACGGCGCCCCGCCTAGCTGCCCGTGCCTCATATTGGGATTAAAAGTGATATCAGCGCTTCCCATTTATGGACCTTTTTCAATTCCTTGAATATATTTGATGCTGATATCAAGTTTGGATTAATTTTCATAGCCTCTTTGGGCAGTGCCTATACAAACTGAGCACAATGAACAAGAACTTGTAGTTTCAATTTGATTCAGGCCTTCTGTATAGTCAACCCTTAGGAGTGGGCTCTCAAGAAATGACTGTGGAAGAATGAAATATGGCAAAGACTCAGTAGGTCTCACCCACAAAACTGTATCTAGATAACCGTCTCAGTGGCAGGGACAAATTCACCTCTCCTTCACCTTGAAACTATGTTTTAATGAGTCATGGCTGATTGGATTCATTGAATCTTTTGATCACATCTGAAGACTATCTCAGGAAAAAAAATACTTGAGAAGAACATGCTTTGTTGTGCATACACAAAGCTTAACTCTGACAAGGAAGTGAGTAGAAAATGCCTAACATAACTGTCAATCAGATGATTACTTGGGTCTGATTCTTATATTGAATAAAATTCTAACATCTATAAATTTAAGGGCTGGCAGGGTTTATATCAGTCTTTAACCTATGTTAAATCTACAGAAAGAAAGTTTTAAATCTATGGAATGTGTACGTTGGTGGCAGTGTGGAGTTGAATAATCTACTGGGTCAGTCCTCAAAGGGACCTGAGTGACCACTAATAGTTTTATGGCATTTTCCCTCAGATTCACTATCACCCAGTTACCATTCATCAAGCATTTCTAGGACACAAATGAAACATTCAGACTTTCTCAATTCTGATTTCCATATAAAATTTCTATTTATTGTAAATATCATCAGGAAAAGGACACTTTATTGAGCTAATTCTCTTATAGAGTAGAAGTCCGTGTTACATATCTTTGGAGAAAATCCAGCAATTCCTGTAGATGTTATTCTCTTGTACAAAATACTCTTACAGAATAACTTGAAATTTTCCAAAGGAGGTGGTTGAAAACGTAATATTTTGCCGAAACCATGTATGATTTCCCTTAATTATGAGGAGCCCAACTTATTCCATGTTTTACTTCTGAATACTATAAAGTCCCAAATTCAAACTTTAATAATAAAAATTAAAAATGAATATATAGAACCGATATCAGCAAGTACATTTCCCTAATTAACTATTGTAAAGTACATGACAATAAAAATAATTAATGGAAAACAACAAAAGCTTGCATCAGTAAGCTACTCTCTTTCTCTTAGGACCAATATTTTATTCTAATTAATCCTTACAGAATCCCCATGAGGTAGATGAGAGGCAAAGACCCTCTTTTTATAGATGAGGAAACCAAGGCACAGGCAGGTTAAGTGGATTGCCAAAGGCCACACAATGAGTTAGTGATGGAGTCATGAAACGGGCCCACATCTCCTTTTTCCAAGGACATTGCCTTATCTAAAGTATTATTGCTCCTTGGCAAATAAGAAAGATGACTACAGCATTGATATGTACAAAAATTAGATAACATGTGAGGTCCTAATATTGGAAGTGAAGTATAAATTACACATGGAATAATCATCTTCATAGGAAAAAGACTTCTACTTTCAAAACTGGGCTCTTTCCCCTATCTTCCACCATTAAAAACTTTTATTTGCCTTTTACAATATCTGTTATTCAACTTCAAACAAATGCAAATGTAGCTGTGGTGCAAAGTAGCATTTGTGCCACCAGTACCATGAAAAACCCTCATGTGTGAATGAGTGGTTAATTAGGCTCTATTAGATTAATCCCATGTCTCCATTGGTTGTAACAAATGAAAAGATAGTGTGCATTGTCATGGGGATAGACATTTAAAGCTGAATGTAAGTTTCATATTTTTTCCATGTGGTTGGTCAGCCAGGACTTCCTTTTAATTTAATGAAAATTTGGTTTGTAAATCAGAAAACCTTTCTAATTGAAGGACATGTAAAGAAGGGATCTGCAAATTTTCTTAGAAATTGAAATTTTGTTTATTGTTTGATGCTAAGAAATCACACGCCCACGAACATATATATACAAAAACCCATCAGGTACAGCCCTAAACAATGGATTTTATAGAAAATGGATAAAAGCTTACCTTTTAGGCCTACATAGAAATTTAGGTAGAGGCATGTATAGAGATACCAGATATTTCTAATATGATAATATTGCCTAGGTGGCAAGAGAATATTTGTTATAAAAGGTCTTAAATGTCATTTCCTAATGACATTTTGAGGTAATTTTAGCCAAAAGTCATATTCCCCTTTTAAAATAATTGCATATGGATTATAGTTATTGTATAAGAAAAGGCTTGCCTTCCATTTAAACAAGGTTGAGAAGTTAAATGTAAATTTCAAGTAGTGGAACCTAATTTTTAAATCAGAAAAATATTCTAGACTACATGGAAGTTTTGCTTTGTCACTATACTGTATTCCATTCTGTAGAACAAAGACTGGGTGCATTATGAGCCAATGTAAATGAAGTCAAATCAGCAAAAGCATGGTGGGGGAGGGGAAGGTGTAAAATATGTCAGATGGTATAATGACCAGGGAGTAGAAAATTTAAATGTTTAATGCCTACACATTCAGACTCATTTTTCTGTCATCTCTTTGAATGGGTAGACTGAGGTGCTTGGGAGTTCAGAATGAAAGCATCTCCCCCTTGGACCCAAAGGATTATCAATATTATTTACCAGCATGGAAATCTTCTGTACATATATTCATATACCGCTGTTCGTCTGTATTTTTAAGCAAAGAGCCATGGTAATAATTAGAGACTAATCAGGAAATGCCGAGCTTTTTTCTTTTTTTTTTTTTTAGCTCTCCTGCACAGAATGCCAGCTTCCTATCGCCCAGCCATGATGGAAGCTTAGAATACAATAGAACCCAGCAACAATATGAATTGCAAATACATGTATATCTTTCTGCACAACCTTTCTTATTGACTCTTAATAAAATGAACGTCTTCTAAAAAAATCCTCAGCTGTAAATTGCTTTACTATTGATGATGGAGCTTTGGAAAAATACTGCACATGCCTTACAATCAACTAGACAGAGTTGTGTTAAACAGAATTGTTTAGCTCCTGTCTGTAAATTATGTTCCTCTCTCTTACCCCCCCCTCCAATAAAGGAATGGATCTTCTTTAATAATCTGCTGTTTAGCATGTGTTGCAACTATTCGGGTGGCCATATGAGTATTTTACATAGCCCACATTTATGAATATAACATGCCTTTATGAGAATATGTTCATGTTTAATAATTTCCTCACACACACTGTTAGTACTAAATATAATGTTTATTTTCAAGATTGCTGGTCAAAAGATCAGCATTGCAGTGTTCCCCCTATTACATTTTCTTCTATGCACTGTTCCAAAAGGTGGGTACCCCGAATGACATTTATCAAATCATTTCACTGTCATTCCAATTTAGCTCCCTGGTAATTAGAACTAGAGGTATAAATAGCAAAGCATGTACTGAGGCTCTATGGTTTCAAGATCCTGTAAAGCTAGTGAATGTTTATACTTGAAAAAGAAGCATATTGGTATTATAAAGGTGGAGCTTTGGGGAGAAAATGTACTCCAAACAAGTTGCAAAATAAGCTAAAATTCTGATTTTTGTGCTAATTGAATAATTTAGTAGAATTTATGCCTTTACAGCTGGAAAATGAAGAAGAAATATATTTGTTACTGGTGATATGGACTCAAGGGCAGCTTGTTAAAAAAAAAAAACTAGTAAAGAAGAAATGAACAGAAATACTATCTCTTGTCAATATTTAAGCTTTGTTAGCCTGGCATCTAAAGGGAAAAAACAAAAACATGCTAGCCTTTTTACCTTTGAACTCTTTTGTAAAAAATCTTAATATTGCCCGCATGGAAGTGCTGAACTTAATCAGTAAATTTGACCAAGATTTATGAACTTTTTCATTCTAAATGCATTTACATATACACAAGCACATACATGTACATAAATTCACTTTATTACATCCATTTTACACGAACTGAACCGTAAGTAGTTGGAGTACTGAAAAAGCCAATCAAAATACTCTTCCTATATCCTTAAGTCCATAAACCTCTTTAAATGGTCTCTTTTTAAAAAAAAAAAAAGCTAAATTATGGAAATGCGGACTATATTGCAGAATATTTGCCAGTTATATCTTGATTCTTATTTGAAATTCCCACAAGAATATAGGCATGACAGTAATATAAACCATAGAAACAGGCAAAAAGTAGAACACAGGGACTTGTAAATAAATCCATGAATATCAAGAAGCACAGATGCTCAGATTATGCATTTTACCAGTCCAGTTCTGTGCTTGTAAACTATAAGCCCAGACATTTGTAAGACGCAGTACTGCCAGCTCTACAGAGGAAGAGAGGAAAGGAGAGGAATAAACAGAGGGAGAGAGAGAGAGAGAGAGAGAGAGAGAGAGAGAGAGAGAGAGAGAGAGAGAGAGAGAGAGAGAGAGAGAGAGAGAGAGAGAGAAGGAGGGGAGGGGTAACACCAGGCAGACACAATAACGCATAATAATGTTAACATTCCTACATGTCTAATAGCTTAAATATGCCATGTCTCACTCCATTTATACATTGAGGCTAATATAAGAAAATTTAATATTTTATCGATAGTTCCTCTTTGAACCAAAAACATTTTTTTACATGAAAAGAATCTGTGTTTCCAAGGAGAGAAAGAAAGAGAGAGAGAGAGAGAGAGAGAGAGAGAGAGAGAGAGAGAGAGAAGAGAGAGAGAGGAAGGAAGAGAGGAAGGAAGAGAGGGAGAAAGAAAGAAAGAAAGAGAAAAAGAAAGAAAGAAAGGAAGGAAGGAAGAAAGGAGGGAAGAAAGGAGAAAGAACGGAAAAAAGAAATACCTAGAATGGTAATATTTTCAAGACACAATAATATTTGTGAATAACCCATGTTCAGCAAGGTTCATAGCACTCACCAAACACCAGTCTTACATTATTTACATCTTAGCAACGTCAACATGTCTTATTGACTAAGGAAACATAAAACAATATTTTTAGCTTCTCTCAGTATTAGGAATGTATTGCTTAATTCTTTTAATGCTAAAAAAGACTCTCGACATGTATTATTATAAAATTGTTTGGAATTTCAGGAATTGTGTTCTTATGTGTGTGTTTGTGTGTATGTGTGTGTGCAAATTACAGTTTTCTTGTTTGACTGATACTATGCCTTTAACAAAGAATGACTGAATTGTCTTAACAAAGAAGATGAAGGCTGTATGTGTTGGTTACAATAGAATAACCACCTTCCAGATCTCTTAAATCCACAATATATGTAGTGTGGGTCCTGAGTGGCTTTTGTTTTCAATGTCTTTTGTAAGCTTTTAGGGTTTTTTCTGCATCAAATGTCAAGTTAATTTACAGGGCGCTATTACTGATATGTTTCCTTGGTTTGTGGTTTTCTGTGAAAGGCAGGCAGCTGAGACCAAGTCTTAGGATAGAGGGGGAGGGGCAGCAGGAGAACCCATAACACATACAGTGTGCCAGTGTCTGTAAATTGGCTGCCTGTATGACAGCGGGCCAAGGGAAACCTCTAGTATTCATTTGCATGCTGAAGACTATCTGGGATTAAACTGAACTGATTTTCATACAGGATTTAGACCTGACATTTATTGTTCAGTTCACAGACCTCTTGAAGAAAAGTTTGTTTTCCACTCATAGATGAAAAATCTTCTAAGATAAATAAAACTAGCTTAGCAATAATGGTTAATAAATATCTTTTTCTGTATTTCTTATGAATTTATCTTTTATGATTACGAGACAGATGTTTGCCACAAAATTATTATGTTTTTGTTCCTTATCTATGCCAAAGAGGAAATATCTATCAAATCAACTACATGGCCTTTATAAATTTGTGTCCATTTAATTTGGGGGATGGAATTTTGCATAAATAAAAAGTAGGCAAATACTTGATTTTTAGAAAACTTAAAACAACATTTGAGCAGAAAAAACACAGAAACGTTCAATTTTATATCTGCTTCATGTGTTTTTATGGGGATAGAATAGATTTTGTTTATACTGTAAGCATCAGTTACATACTTTTAAAGAAAATATGAAAATTATAAATTATTGCTACACGTCAACCAAAGGTACTAAATTTATAGCTAATAATAGTTCATTTTTATCGAATAGATGATCCATAATGCTCTTCAGACATTTTAAATATTTGAGTATTAATCATTAGTGGCTATAAAAACTCACAATGCCATGTTTTCAAAATATTTTAAGGAAACCAAATATTCACCTTTTTGAGGAAATGAAACCTATTTTGACAGGGTGCCAGTGTAAAGGACAATGTTATATTAGAAATGTTTTACATTGCATTAAGCCCCCTTTCCTTTGTGGGCCAGTATAAAGACTTACCCTGGTTACTGAAGAGGCCTACAGGTCCAGACTCCCATCCTGAAATGTAGATTTCTTCATGTTTTCATAACCTGTGATGAATTCTTAAAATGCATTGAAAATATACTTTATATCTTCAGTAAATGCAAGACTTGAAGTATGTATCCGCAATTAAAAATATTATTGTTTAGGTCAATACGTTTGGGAAAACACTGTTTTTAGAAATCTATTACATATTTCCATTTTTAGTATATCAATGTAAGCTTCTGAAAATGTGGGGCATAAACTTGTCTGATATTTGCTTTTCTCTGTTAGCATTAAAATATTCATAACTCTTCTGTCTTTAAAAAGGATAATCTGTAGTATGTGGTTCTTGGATTTTTTTATATTGCATCAATTGTAAGTGTATATATGTATGAATATGCCTGCCTTCAAATAAATTTAAGTCTATGGGCTTATAGTCAATGAAAATTATGTAATATTAAGCTTCTCTTAGACAAGACATTAGTGGGGATTTTTTTTAAAAAGCCAGCTATCACCAGCTTGTGTAAAAACCAAATTATTTACTGGGCCATTTAACAAATTCATGTCATGATTCATCTAACATTTTTGTGAAAATTATATTACATTTGCACACTCACATGTACAAACAAGCTTTTTACTGGAAACCAATAAGTAGAATTTAGGGATATGAAAATATTTTGGAAACTTTGTTATGGGAACATGTTTTTGTGCTAAATGTGTATAAGTTGTAAATGTTTGACAAATATGAAGGTAAAATGTGTCTACACATGCAAAAGGAAGAGAATCAAGGCAATTATTTGAACAATTCAGGCCAACCCCCCACTTATGCATGAAATAGATAATTGAAGCAAAAGTGGTTTTTTTCCCCTTGAATTATTTGGATGATTGCTTCAATTCTTCACTTCACTTTATATGTGTATGTAGACATAGTCTTTGTGGGTCTTTAAAAGTACCACATTAAAAAAAAATGCAAAAGACTGAACCATTTACTACCCCCAAGTCTTTAAGCTTAATATACTCTTGAAATGGTTTTGTAATCAATTGGAACTTATAAAAAGAGTGATTCTAATCTACTTTTCTAAATGATTATTTCTAAAGCAACATACAGCGATATTTAGATGTAACATACAATTATATATGCATCATGCAAGCTGGCTTTCTCAAACCTACTTTGGCATACTAATGCCACAGTATCATTCATTACTATTTCTATTAGCAGTATACTTCCACAGCAGGCCCTACTAATTGTACAAGGAGTATTCATGACTGTACGTTATCACCATAGTCCTGAAGAACATTTAATTGTGAAGGTTTGACCCCAAGATGAAATCCTGAAAGTATATGATTGAGAAAAAGAAATTCTGAATCTAGTCAGGTGGGGTGGGGGTGGGTCATTTGCAATCAAGCTAATTTTAAAGTCTTTATTGTTAATACACTTTAAAATATGGCTGATATAATGACTTGATCTCATACAGTTATTTCATTGCTTTAGTGACTGAATATGAAGTAAGTATTAATTACTCCTCCATTTAAAATTCTGGATACAATTCACATATACTAATTTTAAACTCAAGATGTCTCTCAATCAAATTGTGGAGCTTTTTATTTCTTGAATGTAATTAGTATTGTAGAGTATTCACGACAAACATACAGAACAAGGAAAAAGATTCCTACTTGGTAATCACTGTAAATATGAAATTGTCAAGCTAGTCCTAATTAGTCACTGAAATAAAGATAATATGCAAGCCTCTAGGAGGTGCAACAGACTTAGAACAAGATTCAAATATGCCACAATCAGATTATTGTTTCAAGCAACTATGCTTAATAAAGTTGGTGGATGATGTTTGCCAAATCATTCTGTCAAGCAAGCAGTCACAGTTTAAGAGTAATTAAGCAGTTCCTACTCATCTTAAGAAGCCAAAGCATAAGAAAATCTCTATGCCTTGGTAGACTTGGAAACACATGAGACATTCGTGAAAGTACAGCTTTAAAAAATGAAGGAAAGCATACTTCTTAAAGTTCAATAGGCAGTGGATTTCTTTCAAAATGTCTTTTCAAAAATAGAATTCTGGCAAAGTATTTGATTGTTTAAAATTTTTATTATTCAAATTCTTACTGGTTCACACTTCTCCCTAGAGAGAGGCCAAGAAAATATTTAAAATACTATAGAAATAAAAAGGATAAGATATTTGTCACTCTCGTTTAAATTGATGTATGCTGCTGTCCTATAAACGTCACATCGGATAACCCTGAAAAATTACCATGAATCTCCATAATTACGCATATTCATGATGGTGTTTTGCATACCGCTAACAGCAGACTGCATGTGGGGTGGGAAGAGCAGTGGGGGAGGGGGTAAGAGTGATTTGACAGATTAAAATTATTACCAGTATCATGAAAATAGGCATAGCAACAGTTCCATTTTGTTAGCTTTTGAAAAACAAAAGCATATCATAAAGCCATATGATAATTATATAAATAGAACTCTTTTACCACACTGTAAAAAGTCAAAAGAAATAAGGTGATTAGAGACATCACTGCGAGTTGTAACGATATTTCAGTTCTGAGACTATGAGAGATGGAGCCAGCCACTGAAAAGGGAAAGTACTTTAGACGTTTTTGTGAAGGGTGGGAGGCAGGGAGGAGTTTGCAGTCCTCGAAAAGCAGATGGCTCCTGATGCATTCTCACATCACAGATGTGCTGAGTGCGAATGATGTGCATGTGTTCTTTCCTCTGATAAATATGAGGCCGAGGTAATATTCAGTAAACTGTTCAAAGCCTCTAAGAGACAGCAAGTTGTCTGGTGTCTATCTCAATAGCTTTTTGTGCTGAGGCAGAGAGCAGAGTTAATCAGGGACTCCAGAAGTAATTACAGACAGAGTTTGGGTAGTACCAATGCTTGGGTAAACAGCGATTGTTCTTTCCCCAAGATTGCGAAGAGAAACAACAATACTGGCATTGTCCTCCACTTCTCATTAAGGGGATTCAGGGATGGAGCTCAGCACTCTGAGGCGGATGGGAAACTGACAGAAAAACTGTGCTCTGAACGCATCTCTCATGATCCCACTACAACAGGCTCTGGCTTTTGGCATCAGCAGTACCAGCTGCATTGGGAGAAGCCAAGCCTGTCATACCATCTTCACATCAAATCTTCAGTATACAAGAGCCAAAGCATAGTTAGAGCTTAATGAAGAAACAAATACAAAAGAGAAGATTAGGCCTTGTTAACACTCTCATTCATTTGTTCTTATGGAAACTGCAATGGATGGGTTGTTTTATAGAATTCATTCTTTCCCTCTAAAGGAGAAAAGTTACATTGAGGATGCCTTTTTTTATTGTAAATACTCAGGGGGAAAAAAAATCTTTCTGTTCCTGTATAACTCTAAACCAGTAAATTGTTTTGTCAAAAATGCCACTTGAAACAGTTACGTCCATGAAAACTGTCAAAATTTGTAAATAAATACTTTTCATTTTTATATTAATAGGATTGTAGTCCTCTCCACATAAAGCATTCCTTTGCATACTTAAGTAATAACATGGTACTCTTTGGAGAAATAGTGATGTGAAACTTTATCTATTGTTATTGGATTAAAAAAAAACAATCTGTTCTTTGAGGCTAAACATTTATATTTCATGGCTCCAAATTACTTTTATCTTCAAATTAATTGCATTTGAGGAAAGGGAACTATATTTTTGAAGTTCGCCATAAACTAACCAGAAAGTTTGACAGCAGAATGCTATAGTTGTGTCTTTTATTGTTGTAAGCAATCAGTCAACTGTACAAAGGTGCATTGTGTACAGCTGTAATGTAAAACCTATTTTTGTTTATGCTACATTTAGCTATCTGTCAACCACTTAATATGGAGAAGGTTCATTTTAAATGATATTATTCTAAGGGAAACAAGAGCTCTTTAATGGAATAATGTATTTACTATGCCACAGTTGGTATATAGGACCTACACCAGGAAGATTCATAATGTATCTGTAGCTTTAAAACCTTAGATGCATGTTTAATGAGATCAGGCTACTGCTAGTAGACACTGATGCAGAAGAATATACAATACCTCCGCAGGGTCTGAGACAGTTGATTTTTACAATTTCTTGTATATTTTAAATACAAAGTCATAAGCGAGGGGCTTTATTTACATCCTTTGCCTCCCCTACATTGGAACAATGGGGAATAGGAACAATTAGGATTTTTTCAGTGCACAATTTCTCATCAGTCAATATACCAGGAGGCCTAATTAATGCATATCTTATTTTTAAAAAATACTTTTCATTGAGAAGTACATTTTTTAAAGTATAATATGGAAAAACTCTACAAAATTGACAGCTATCTATTGTTAACTGAGTAAATTTAGGCTTGGTTCACCTTTATAGTCATATGATGATGACAAAGCATAAAACATACTAGTGACAAATTAAGTTTTTGAGCTGTTTAAATAATGAGATGGATATTTGCACAAGGCAGGGCTCTATATCTTAAATATTGTGGAGGTATTGTCTTCTAAGTTCTCATGCTCATGATACTTGAATTCACACGAGCATATTAAGATCATTACTCTTTGATATATAATTTTTAATCTAATGTCTTTGAAGGGAGAAATTGGGATTCTTTGAAAATAATACAGTGAAACCCCTTTGTGATGCTGGCGGTGTCAGAAGATAGAATCATCTTCATATCTTAGACAACGTGGGTTTTGCTCATGTAGCTCTATGCTTTTACTATACATAACTGATGTATTTGGGGGTGAGGGGGAAACACGACTGTTCCCTGGCTACTTAAATCCATGTCATAGAGAATCATGAATAATGAGTCTAGTTAATATGGAATTCTATGGTATTCAAAAGTATACCAAATTTTCCCATTTTATCCCAAATATTTCCCAATGGAAACCTCCATTTTAAAATGGCAAATCAAGTTGGGCCCTGATTGAGTGAACTGGTCTTATCTCAAATGCTTTCAACTGAAATGTTGAAACCCTATTACAACAAATGCATGCTTGTGGATGAATTATTTAAATGACATTTGGTATTTAGAAGTTCACTGTTGTGGTCACTGTGGCATCAATTCAATCACATAGCTGTTGCATACTCTAAATTGCTAGATTTTCTTTATTTGTTAATTTTATTAGCAGGCTCCTCAGCAGTTTGTAATTAAGTATGACAGGTAGATTTACATGATGTCTCCAAATGTCAGTATTGCTCTACAATAGCATTAATATCACAATTTTTGTTAGCAAGTAAAATGAGACTACATTTTTCTTTATGTACCATAATACACTCTAAGATTTTTTTTTTACTAATTACATGAGCATTAATGTGGGCACATTATATCATCCATTCTTAAAGCTATCAGATAGATTTCAGCTAACGTAATCAGTTATGTAAAAAAAAAAGATGCAAAGCATTGCCACCCCATTTGATCACAGAGTATTCAATCTCTAAAATGGCCTAAATATGCAATTATAAAACACAAGTGAATTATTTGGATTAATTTGAAACTACAGTGTCATATGCTAATGCAGACCGTGTTTAGAGGGAAATCACATGTACTAAAATTAACATTAAAATTACGCTCAAAGTTATGCCTCCAATACAATAAAAGTTACATGCAAGTATTTGAAAAAAATTTGGATAGAAGACATGTAAATGAATGTAAATAATATTTTAAAGTAAAAGTCATTGAATCCTTGAAAGATTTTAAATGTATGTTGCTACCTAGGAAATAACCTTATACTGTCTTCAGGGACTAGAGATCTGGTGTCATAGTTTTTACTGGTCTTAATTTTATTTATAGGGACATTGCTTAACATTGAAGAACAAGAACTTTATAGATGTGTAAGAATATTTTATATGTATGATTATAATTTGTATTAAAAATTCAAAAGTTATATTTGCAAAAGCAGAAATAAGTATATTTTCACCTTAGTTTTTACACCAGGTATCTATCATGAATTTTATGTACATTTTCTTTAAAAATAAGTTGATTTGTGTGGACAATATCAGGTATGATAGTAAATGTAATTTATCTTTTAAAATAAATTTATGTTCAATACCAGGAACAAATAGTTTATTAAACTTGTTCATGTTGCTCCCACCAAAATAACTAAAATCCAGACATTCAGTGAAAGAAATAAAAAATGCATGGAAGCAACCAAACTTGCTCTATCTATGCACTTAGAACTTCATGTAGGTTGCCTTCTTTTAGTGAAAAGTATCCCATTGATCATGGAGGCAACTGTGTTTGATCATAATAAATAAAGTGAGGTGGACTTACTTAGGATGCTCAGAGGTTCAGGAAAGCACAGGTCACCTTCAGCTTTGAAGTTCCTATCCATAATTTAAAAATAAATACATAATAGACAGATAATTTAATAAACACATAAATAAATAAAATACATGAAAGCAAAATAGGGCATCAAAAAGGGAGACATGATTTGTTTTTTGTTTTAATGTAGAAGGATATGTTTTAGTCCATTACATTACATTCACTAATTTTTAACCACCTACTATATTCCACGTCTCATAGACTTTCTATAAGTTGCAGAACAGATGCCAATCTGCAGCAGCATGGGATGGTTTCCTCACCAAGAGTTCCCACAGTACACCAGTGAAGTCACAGGTCCATTCTAGAATAATAACGTTCCAGACATTTGTGTATAAACAATAATAACAATAATGAAAATCTCTGCCTTTAAGACACTTATGGTCCAGCCCACTTCTACATAAATGCAATAATTATTGGAGTTAAGAGGTTAATATTAAGCTTAATAAATCCATTTAAATTCTCTTATCTCCTAGTTGAATGGTGATCATTCTTTAATTGTGAAATCAGAGACCTCCTTTCAACTTGAGGCTCAGACTAAGGGACTTCTTGTTTCTGGGGTGTATGATATGTTCAGGAGGACTTACAATGTGAGGACTTGCTGAGTCCTTTTTGGGACTGCTTATCCACTTTGGGTGTCTACTTTCACCTGTGGCTCCAAGTAGCCATAGCATGTGCAGTGGCCACACCTTGGCAAACCGTCTCAGCAGACTGGCTAAACCAGATTAAGGGTAGGTAACCAACAGGCTTCAAATATATCAATGAGTTAGAAGGATGTCTACCCGCTACATGTGAAGAATTTCCATGGCAGAATAGATGGGCGAGAGCAATTTGTTCCAACAGCCATAAGAGTAGCTGAAGGAGGGAGAGTGGAGTACTAAGAGCTTGGTCAGGCATGGAAGACACCAAGATCATCTACTTCATCTTGGGCCACTGCTAATCATTTCGACTTTTATCCTGCCACTGGACTTTGTTGACTCAAGAAGACGGTGTGAGCCTGCTGACTTCGTGCAACTCTGCCTCACTTACAATCCAATTCAAGCACAAGTAGATACATCACCTAAAAGGTCATTGGTTCTCTTTTAATATTAAAGACAAACAACAACAGCTACATCCCTCCACCCCTCAGCCTTTGGCCTTACTACCTTATTCTTATCTCCATTGACTCACATGAGAAGAATGGAACTGAAATATAGTCTAGTAGCTTTGTTACTGTCCTTTAATCTTAAGGAAAGGGATTATTTAAATGATGGGGACATTCCCTTTCCATTCCTACCCTTGTTTTCAAAGTATTCAGGTAGATTCTTCTTAGGTGGAGTGGACCTGAAGGGAGAATTTCTCTACCTAAGTTGACAATGGTTATTCAAGGTACTAGCTTCCTCTCTTTTCTGTATACTTATACGGACTCAAACTATAGAATTGAAATGTTTGGCTGAAAAGAAAAGTATTCTAGCAGGTCATTAAATACTTCTGGGCCATGCCAAGAAGATGCCATAGACCTTTATAGTCTCTCTACCATCCATGGGAATCAAGTTATTCATATATAGAGCTGTTCTGCTTCTCTATGGCAAATCTTCACATCTAACCCAAGCAAGGGGACCTGAGACATGTTTCTCCAAACACTTGAGTTAGTGAGTAAGTGAGTTAACAAGCATTTAGCAAGCACTTACCAGGAACTGTGCTTAGTGTTGGGAAGACAAAGAAAGGCAAAACACAATCTACAGATGTCAGTGGCCATTTCATTTCTGAGGCTGGAAATCACCCCTAAATTGTATTAATTTTGCTTCTGCAGATAGATTTTAAATACCTGAATTGTTCAGACTTGGTAATAAATAGCTACAAGTTTCATTTTTTTGGTTTTTTTTTCTCCCTGATTACTTTTCCCTAGCACAAGCAAAACAACCAGCAGGAATCTTTAAGACGGTAAGAGATACTTAGGGCATTTTTGTCTTTGGGACCATTTGTACTAATATAGGTCCTGCTAGGTATATGTCACAATGGAGCATGACTTTGAGTGCAGGAATGAATTCATATTAATATTAACAGATTCCTGTTCTTGAGAAATGACCTGTTTAGAACACATTCCTTCAGGATCATGTTTTGATTCACAGAATTTATGAACGTGGTCCCATAATTTGGTCACATCATTCATGCTTTTTATGAAAACATTTTCCTAGGTAACCACATCTAACACACACACACACACATACACACACACACACACACACACACACACACTCCAAATTCTCTTTTACTATTTCAAGGAGGCAGATATATTTTCAGACATGACCACATACATTTGGGTTAAATCAAATGTGCTGACTCTATGTAGGCCAACCAAAATGAATACTGCAGCTGTAGGCATTGTGGTGACCTGTTAACCTGAATTTCATTTATGGCTTCTTTTGTATTTAAACTTATATTTAGTAACCTAGATTTGTGCTGGCAATTAATTCTCATTTGAGAATTAACACCCTAGTTTCTAAGAGGAAGGGAGTTTATTCCTACCTCCAAATTTCTCAGGATTTGAATTTTAGTACTTTAAATGTCCTTTTTTTGTGCCAGGAGTGAGTAGGTTAACATAAAGCATTGAAGAAGGAATTTGATACCAGCAGCTCTCACTTGTAAAGATGTTGCTTTCTGATGAATGCTGGTATTTTTAAAAAGCTACTTTATGGAATTCATAAAATAGATTCCATATTGATATGCCAAGTATAGTCTTAGTCTACTGATATGCCAGCTATGATATGTCATAAGTCCCAAAACGAACATAAATTTTTTAGAAATATTTCATTAGTGAATAAAATTCACATAAATGATTCAAAATAAAAGTGATTGTTATTAGTATCCAATTTTGGGTGCAAAATTTTGCTTTCAGGATCAATTCTAAAGAATAGAATCAACTTCAATTAAAAATAAATGGGGGATGGGATTTTTGTAGTCAGAAGATGATATCATAAGCTATAAGTTATGTCAATGGTATGTGGACGGGTGTGAATTTTAATAAGGAGAATTTTGAATGTTCAGCTCTACAAAGGTACCTGTGAGCAATTGATCTTGATAAGATTGACTTGGAATTAGTTAACAAAGTAGTTTTTGATGATAGCTGCTCTCTTCTGTATGCCCAATGGTGCATGTTACAAACAGTTACATTGAACTCTTTCTTTAGTGCACTTGAGTTGCTTTTTTTTAGGTCACTAAGTAATAAGTTTGATTTCTGCCCACTTTTTATTCAGAAAGAGTGATTCTTTAGTTGATAAAACTATTTTATTCCTCAGAAGGTTTACACTTCCTCTTTGTAGGATGATTTTTTTTTTTCAAAATTGTACCTATTATAAATACTAGAAGTGGAAATGAATGGAGTGCTTGCATGTATTTCAGTTGTACTGAGTGATCTAAGGATATATACATATATATTTAAAGTAACATTAGCATCCCCTCACAATCTTTAAATCCAAAGCAAATATAGTTACTCTGGGACAAACATAAACTGTTGAATTAAATAAGCAGATAAATGAATCTCTCATTCAATATTTTGGCTAGTGAATGTTTCTTGTGCAACATGGTTCTGAATAGGATGAACTGTCCTGCTCTGTGGCTTCCCCACTATCTATCATCCCCCTCTCCCTGTCCCAAATTTCATGGCAAAAGATTTGCCAGTTCTAAGTTTTTCCAATTAAACATACATAGGGTTTTGCATCATTAATGAAATCTACCAAACTTGAATTTAAAGCTGTAATGTATGCCTCAGCAGTGTCTCTTTATAAGATAAGCTAGCACTGAAGGTGACTTTAACTTCAGTGAAGCAGTACAGTATATATTTACACACACACAAATACATCTGTATATATGTGTGTGTGTATAGATGGAGATATAGATATGGCATTGTAAAAAAGGATCTCCTCAACTTTTATTAACTTTCAAAATAATAAAACATACAATAGCTTTATTCAAGCTGACATATGCACGTATGTCTCTAAATGCAAGTTCTATGTAACAAACACATAGAGACTTTCCACATCAACCCAAGTTTATACTCTAAGAACTGACTTATCATTGTAACTTTTCATGATTAAAAATAAAAAGTTATTTTCTCTAATATGGCTGTTATTGATCAGGTGATGCAGTTCTTATAGCATGGGTTCTGATTCTCTTAGAACAGTATAATATTAATAACGTAACACTAAACAAAAAAATGCATTAGCCTTACTTCTTACTATACCTGCATGTCAATATACAGTATTTCTGCCCTCTGCTGTGCACACATGGCTGAACGTCTGCCACCAATCAATGTCTTTTCTTTCTCCTCTTTCTCTTTCTACCTCTTTCCCTCTCCCCTTCTTGTCCTCCCTCTTTCCCAATCTCTCCCCCACCCCCTTTTTTCCACCCTTCTCCTTCAATTCTCCACTGCAGGGTACAGTAGACATATTCGGCACACTGAGTGTGGTTGAGCTGCTAACCTTGTTCAACTCCAGCATTAGCAAAGGGATTCTGTTTCTTGCATGCATTAATAGTGCCTTGCCACAAAAGGCTTTGTAGTTCTCTCCTGCATATTGAGCCTAGCTTAATAACATTCTATTTATGTTAAAGGCACATTTAATCTGCAAATGTGACCTTTAGGAGAATTCTTTTGTTTTTCATTAAAGAAACACTGCATTACAAATATTAATTATTCCTTGATGCCTCCTTTTAATTAACTAATCATATGTTATTTGATGCAATAAAGAATGCACGGTATGTAATGCACAATAAAAATCAAAGAAACCTTGTGCTACAGAAAAAAAATATTTTTTTGTATCTTCTCTGGGTGAATTTGCTTATGTGAAACATCAGATCAGGAAAGATGTTTTGTTTTGCTTTGTGTTTTCTATTTTGTGAATGCCAATGCAAGTCTGATTAGAATGCTGAGCATATCGTTAGCCCCATCACTAATAAGTGAACGTTCACTGATGCATATTAGCAGGGTCTAGCAACGTGGTGAAATTGTCACTTAAGTGCTTGCAATCTGAACCCAGAAAATGACAGGCGATGCCGAAGGTCCAGCTCCAGTGCATGTCTTCACTGTAGCTGGAGTCACTGGAATGGTGAAACCAGTTTAGGTTCAAGGTCGCTGCTGACATTCAGCTGTCATGGCTTCATTGTCTGCAGGCCTTCTCTCCATTGACACACTCAAGAGTACTTTATAGCTACCACAAAGAACGAGTCAATTGATACCATTACACTTCATGCACACACAAACCACAAGCCTGTTCAGGACTGTTGATACAGTCTAACATTTATTCATTAAGGGATCTATTGAAAATGCAACTTGCCCAACCCCAGTCTTCACAACATAGACTCACTTGTTTAGTCCAAACATTTAGCTATGTCTTTTTCAAGTTTTGCACAGCATTCTCTAATTGAGGTAACATTATCTGCATTTTAATGCTACGCCATTTATGTCCCATGAAAGATTACCTGAAGAACCCTGCCATTACCACACTGGTTTAAATACGGGCAGTCGTATAGAAGGAATATACACAAAAGATGTGAGCAGGGGAAAAAAGGGAGATATTTATTTGTTCTGAGAGAGCTGCGGAAATCCAATTGCTCAGAAATGAAATAAGAGTTGGGAGTGAAAAGGGGGAAAACATCAGCTTGGGTCAGGGAAGAGGCAGTGATTAGCTCCATTGTTAGAAGCTCTTTGGGCTTCATTGGTCGTAAAGAAAACCCCACTAATGAATCTATTGAAGCTTGCCAGGACTTTGTATGGAAGACAACTTAAGTTATGGTGCTTATATAAGGAGTAGTAGGAAAGCATGTGGATTCAAAAAACAGCACATATGTCTCTATATTAACAGATTGTCCATAAAAAACAAAAAAAATTGTTTACAGATTATATGTTACATGAATGCCCTATTTAATAGGTATGTGTTTTATTTACAATTCACAGATTTGGGGGAGAAATGACTAACATGACTAGAAATGAGAAAATAGATTATGTCCTTTCATTCAAAGGCAGGTAGATAAGATAAAAACCATTTACAGAATCTCATGTGTCTGTTACTGATACTTCTTGAAGAAGATTCTATAAGTTGTTTGATGTTTACTTGGAAAGAATTGTATTTTAATAACCAGATATGCAAAATATTCTACATGGAGGAATAGACTCAAGTGGTTGAGTAAACCTAATAAATTGGGGTGGGGAAGATATTAAATATTCTGATAAGCTATGCCATAGAACAACTGTCTATTGGGTTTTTGTCATATGTAGTATTCTTCATTTAAAACATCATAGATTTCTTTAGTTTGATATGTTTCATTCCTTTGGTCCAATTAGTTGTCTGAAATTTATGGCGTTACCCCAAATACAATATAATAATGTCAAATTTGTTAGGCTACAAAATGCCAATCATTTGGTCAATCACCTGGCTAGGATTTTATTGACTTTAGCAAGTACAAGAACCCTGATGCCTCTGACACATTTCTGTAATACATAATCAGAGCAACCTTATAAACCCTAACAGGTGTACTTGAGCCACATGGGTTTAAATGCTTTATTTCTTATGGTAAATTTAAGCACTGAATGGGAATTCATGACAAAATGCCTCATTTCTTCTTCTACAATGCTTTTCCAAGAATGAGGTACATTGCTGGGTGAGCATGATTGTAATGCTACACTGCACCTGTTTTATGAATAACGGCATTTGATCTTCAGTGAATTTTCTCCTCTTCCATGAGCATTAAATCAAACCTCCCCAAAAGAATTAAATTTAGGGAAAACAGGACTACATGCTCAGCAGATTTCTTCCATATTCCATATTTCTTCCATCTTGATATGTGGACCAAGTGTTGCTTTTGGTTGCGTCTTCCAAAGTTTCTAAGTAACTTTTTGGGATTCCTTCTCTGGAGACTACCTACTAGTAGTCATGAAGTTGAATCTTTAAACCAAGGGAATTACAACATGATGTTTGTATACTGTCTTATCTCCTATCTTTATTCATAGTCCCAGTGACCAAACAAGGAGAAAGAGAGGACAAAAAATAAACTGATAAGTTATGTGGACAATGCCATTCTGATCAGCTAGGTATATTAACAGAAATGCCCTAGTTGGTCTAAGATAAAAGTTAATATTAACTTGTGTGGTTAACCAATAAAAGGCCTTTAAGAAGAGAATATTGAAAGTCAAAAAGAATGTGTGTGTCTATAAGTATATCTACACATATATATATGTACATTTTACATATATAAGCACACATTTAATATATGTATACATGTTTGTATGTATGTGTGTGCATATATGTATATGCATGTGTACACATGTATTATGTGTGTATGAATGCATGCTCGCATGCACGTATGTATACCCTTATCAGATTCAGTCCATGTGCTGAGCCTTCCATTTCCCTTTCCCAAAACTTCTAGCATGCTGTCCTCAAAGAATACATATTTATTCAATGTTTTGGGAGTTGAAAAGAATAGAAATCTATCTTCACTCCATCTTGCAAAGTATCAAGACACTTACCAAACAGACATTCAATCTAGCACAAATCTATTTCGAGACCAAATGGGCCAGAACATCTCTGTCTATCCCCAGTACCTAGGACAGCGCCTCACCCACAGTAGGTGTTTTTATGTGTTGAACTGAATTGAACTGATCTGTATCTTCTGGTTTGTGTCTCAAGAAAGGTATACCATTATATTATATTCTTCATCTGTATAGTGCTGGCCTACACAGTCTGGGAGTCCTTTATGAAAATGCCTTGTAGAGAGTGTTTTATTATTCTGGCTCTCCCAGTTTTTCTTTCTTTTTTTCTTTCTAATTTTCTCCTTAACTGTCTTTTATTTCTTTTCATTAGCTGGGGAAATAGTTCTTGGAAATGTAGTTTTTGATAGTAAGGAAACTCACAGCTTCATTGATGGTTTTTGATGTAGAAATGTGTGAAAAATTCCATCATCAACATCCTAGTGACACTTGACTCATTTGCACACTAGTCAGTTTCCTGATTAAGGATGAACTCCTTCTGAATGTGTGTGAGTATGAGTATCTGTGTGTGTGTGTGTGTGTGTGTGTATGTATGCACATGGACATGCATGCCCGTCTTCTCCAACTTCTTCATTGCCTCTTTCCCCATTTCTTATTACTTTTGTAAACAGGATCACTTTTACATATATTTATGAAATATTTCTTCAGGAATAAATTTATTTAAATTCAAGACTTTGCATAAATAACCTGGTCAGTCTTTTGTCCATAGTGGTTACTCATTTGATGATTAAAGACAGAACTGCACTTGAAAATTCAAAAAGGTACGCTGTTACTTCATCGCTCAGAATAAAGATTCATATTTTAAAAAATTTTCTTCCCAAACATACTTTAAGGAAACAATTTTTCAGGCAGGGCTATAAATGACATAAAACCTTATTCAAATAACAGTGGTAAGAAGAACAGAGTTAAGATGACACTATGGCCTTCTAAAACTTCTGTAGGAACAGGTGTAAATGATTTCTAGTCTTGATGGCAATCATTTGTGGAGATCAAAATCATTTGTAAAATTTTGTTAACTAGTTCATTATAAAACCAGAACTAATTGTAATTGTCTAGTTACAAAGGTAACTAGAGGTGTTTTCTTGCTTTGTTTTATTTTCTTTTGCTTTCACTTTTCCCAAGGAATAAAATTAAAACAAACACCTTCTATGGCAAGGTCCAGTTGGTATTATACCCTAATGAATGCATTTTTTTAAGTGGTTGCAAATAGCCTGCAGTAAAATAATAAACTCTTTTAGGAAATCTGAAATATGCTTTTGAAATATGGCTTTAGTTAATTTCTAATCTAGAAGGAAGCATATTTGATGCTTGTACCCTATAATTAGCCAGATCAGTAATCAAGACAACTGTGATTTATTTTACGGAGGGAGCTAAGAGACTAAATACATCTGGCATAGGGTAATATGGTAAGATTCAAAATATACACAAATTTGCTTTGTTGTAAGGATTCTCCACAGAGGGATAAGAGAAAATGGACATCCCAGTCCTCTGGATGGTGGTACTCAGCTCCAAAACTGAGTATTTGTCCTCTGAGTCTGAATCGTTTGTCTAGGTTACTAAGTACAGCACATACTTGCGAGTGGCAGAAGGAAGGCTAACTGCTAATTGGTCTGCTGCATACATCCAAACAGAGTGATCCACTCAGGTGTGTGCGGCAGCCTATAATGGCTTCAAAGATTACTTTAAAAAAAAAGAAAAGCAAAGCCGCGTTCCTCTGAGGGGGAGGGGCTGGGTAAGTCTCCTAGAATAGAAAACCGTGTTGACAACGTTAGTGTTTGGGGCTTGTTTGTCGTAAGGTTTGTTGATGATGTTTAGCAAAAGAGACATTTCCTTTCAGATTCTGTTCCAAACCCCCCCTGGCTCTGTTCTAGGCAGTTCAGCCTAATGGAATTAAGCCTGACATGTTTCAACTCTATTTCTTTATAAAATAAACATAAAACAATGGTTTAGATTTCTAATAAAACTCTTGAACCATGTGAGACTCCAACTTTCCCTGTTCCTTACACATCTGTAAATAAAGAAGATAAAAGAGGAGTACAACAGGGTAAATCAACATGAATCTGCAATCCACGGCAGCATATTAAACGGCACAGTCCCCGTCAAAGAGAGGCTGACCCCGCGGCTTCTTGCAGTTTGAAGCTAATTGTTTTCGTCAGGATGGGAACGTCTGGAAGTCCACTGCAGTGTCCCACCAGCAAGGATTCAGTAACTGAGCCGGCCTGCAGAGAATGAACCCACTTTGTAGCAACACAGCGGGCTCAGACACCACCTATTCTGCTCTCCAAACTGTCATGCATAACAACTTTATTGTGCTAAATTGAACTTGAAAGCAACCAAAGGCTATGAGAAGGAGAGGCTATGAGAAAAGCGTGCTGTCAGTGCTGGCAAAGGCCGACCTGGAAAGTGGGCTCAGAGACAGGAGAATAAAAGACCAGGCCCCATGAACACAGCATATTGTTTCATTTTAAAGTATGATTCCCATACCAGAGAAAGTAGCAAATGGGATGTAAATTTATTTAAATAGATTCTACCGCTTAAAAGTTTGCCAGCCGCTCTTATCCAACTTTCCCAGCTCTCTGATTCGTTACTTACAGTGGGAATATAATGACATATAGTCATCATTGTAACAGCTTCTTTGCAGGGGCACAATGATGGTTAATAGCTACCAGCAAATTTTCACATGGGCTCTGAAGCTCTATAGCATTAAGCAGCCAAACACCCCCAAATCCCCCTTTTCTGCTCCACTGAAAAGTCCTCTCCTTGTACCTTGCAGATAGGAACAAAGACGATCTTAATTCCAATCAGCTTTTCCTCATTCAAAGAGACCTTCTCTTTTTCATAATTGATTCATGTGCATTTTTTAGTGTTGCACTGAGGCGAAGCCACTTTTCTCCCTTTCTCTGTTCCGTTGTGTGTGTGGTTTTTTTCTTCCTTTTTCGGAGGGGGTGTGAGGAGTGGGAAACATTTAAACAAGAAGCTGTGTGTGTTTTCCTCCCAAAATATTTGCTAAATAGATTTCCTGATTAGCATGAGTTTGTTCTCTATGCTTAAAAAGTTGTTTTTAATCAACTCTCAAATTTTGTCATCTTTTGAAACAGTTAGCACCCCATCAAATTTTTATAAAAGTATGAGATCAATGAAATAACTCTGGCAAGAGTCAGTCAAAGACCAGAGAGCACCACAACAATACTTGGGTTCTCTGGTGGATTTCTGTACCTGCTCTCATTCCCATGAGAGACTTAGAGCTGAAACAAGAGCAGGTCACAACTTTTCCTGTACTGATTCTACTTTTTGTATTTGATGGCCATCAAAAGATGGGGGAAATGGGAAAAATTAAGACAGAAAAATAAATCCTTCTCAAACATGAAAATATTCTTTCTTTTTTTGATTTGCTTTCCCTTCTTCATTAGCTTTGAGATTGTAAAGAATTTGCAAAAGTTTCTCCATAGTTTTTAGAAGCATATTTCCAAACCGAGTGCTTCCCCTGCTGGAAAGGTAGCCTAAGAGATACTATACAGAGCTCTGTCCATGAATATAGATAGGGCTCATCTTTCTGTTTTGGATGTGTGTGTGTGTGTGTGTGTGTGTGTGTGTGTTTTTAACAGCCTAATTAATGAAGGATAGAGCTCTGTAGCACACTCTCACAAGTTTGTCCATATTTATGTCAATTTCCTTATTCCTGTGGATTAATGATATATTATGGCCCATGTACCATTAAGTTTCCAATCAGTATTGACTATCTCAAAGGATAGATGGGATAACCTGTGCTTTTCAAGATGGGGCAGAAGGGAACTGCCATGGCTTGCCATCTTAGTACCAGAGGAATATGTCCAAACTGTTACCTAGAGGTCATTTGACACAATACAGCCCTGTGATCTGGAGCAGCAAGGCCTTTTACTGAAATGAAAGATACATTGCAAACTGGGTTTTCAGTGTGACATTCCAGTTCAACCATGTCATACTCCTGTCACTGAACCAGAGTGACACACTTTTTTCTTCACTGACAAAATGCGAAATATTCTGCTATGTTCCCATCTTTAAGTAATACAGTTGGCTCAGTGTTCTCAAATAGTTAAGTGAAATAAAGACTATTCCAGACTGATGTGAAAAAATCACATTAGTTATTTGTAGTCAAATACTAATCTTTTAGGTATGAAGACACCTTACAACTATATTGTATTTTTCATGCAAGGATCTTATATAGATGAATATAATCCACTGGGGTATAGAAAGGAGATCTCTCAGAGAGTGTCACAAATCCATATGATGATGCCCCTAGGTAGCAGATTTTACATTTGGATCCCTGAGTTAGCGAGGAGTTAAGTAATATCATATGGAAGCAGAAAACTCCCTATTGACTATGCAGCTGAGGAATCTCACATGAGTTGTTTCTACCAGAAAGTGGATTATACCAGTGCTATAAACAGACTCTTGACATGCCGGTTTCAGAATAACAAGAGGGAGGACTAAAACTTCCCACACCCTATCAAACCATAACCCATTTTCAAGAGCTAGAAGGACAAGCATATACAAATTGTGAATCTGCCCTAATATACCTTCTAAAGAAGATCCATTCCCTGGTGCAGTTTTCATTCTGGAAATAAAGTCCGTTACTACCCTCCTCCCCAGGTTACTTTGTAATGCTTTTACATAATCCTTCCATTCAGGGATAGCATCAGAACTAAGCACGTTGAAGATGTTTTTCTTATCTTACCACATGTCTGTGATTTTGGGTGACCTCATTATGAAAGTAGCAGAAACCTCCTGTAATCAGGATGCTGCCATTGTCAAGGTCACATTGCATTTTATCCTCAGTTGATCCAGAAAGTCACCTTCTATGCCATGGTCACTGGTCTCTTCTTTAACCCTACAGTCAGTGGAAGGATGGTGCCTCTCACTTGCTGAAACTTCCAAGGATAACCTTCAGTCCCTTTAAATTCTACAGTGCTGAGGAATCTCATACAAGTGACTATATCAATAATACTGAGTGAATTGGGGCATCCCTCCCCTGTAGAAGGCACCTTGAATTCTATTCTGGTCTTGTCCCTTTTCACCATGTGAACTATTAAAGAGGGATGAGCCTTTAATCTTTGCTTTGGGAATATAGAACTTCTGCCCTTTTCTCCATTTTAAATCAACACTCCCCTAAAGAGTCACTGGAAGCATCAGATTTCTAGAGAATGAAAACTCTCAGCCATAAACCATATTCAAGGCAACAACTGCATCTATAAGCCATTATATATAAGCCCCTTCCAGCCCAACCCTTAACCTGAATAGCTGCAAATGGTCAGTTTCTCTCCTCAACTCTACTCTGAAGACAATGGGCCCCATCAGTTTCCTGATAGCCCCACTCTGGCACATGATTTCCAATGTCCACATTTTCATTTAATACAATTACATAACTCCTGCATACATATAAGGGTTATAATGAATTTTGTTGTTCAGTCATTTTAATGGTGTCACCATTTGGGGTTTTCTTGGCAAAGATGCTGGAGTACTTTACTATTTCTTTCTCCAGCTCATTTTACAGATGAAGAAATAGGCAAACAAGTGACTTGCCCAGGATCACATGGCTAGTAAATATCTGAGGTCAAATTTGAACTCATGGAGATAAGTCTTCCTTACTTAAGGCCTGGCACTCTATCCACCTCACCACTTAGTTATAATCAATACAGATAAATTTTAAAGGCAGGCAGTATAGGAGAAGACCTAAGTCCTCAACCCCAGCTCAACCCTTGTGGAAGTTTCTGAGCTTCCCTTTTGTTCTTACTGAAATGAAGATGAAAACAAAAGCTTCTATTTATATCCCACTATAAGGTTTGCAAAAAGCTTTTCTCCCAATCTACCTGGGAGGGAGGTGGTAAAGCATTATCATTCCTACTTTACAGTAGAAATGGCCTGCCCTTCAGGTATGCAACCTACCTCTCTCCTGCCTCCAAGGAAAAAGCTTGAGATACGGGATCACTCTAGCATAACTTCCTTCATGCTGTCCCACCTACTTCAGGATTGTCCTGAGACTCAAGTGAGAATTGGAATAAGAAAGTGATTTGCAAATTTATCTATTTGCAGTATGCAACATTAAAATACTGACTCCTCCCATGAACATTTTTTGCATGTTCATAATGTACCAAACACTATTTTAGGTATTTAGGGAATGTAAAGATGAAGAAGACAAGAGTGCCTGCTCCCAAGGAACTTATAGACTAACAGGAAGATAACATATATAACCAAATAAATATAAAACCTAGTAAAGTAAGATAAAGGCAGGAAAGACCTATGATTGAAGGCCCTGTAGGGTGTTGTGAGGAAATGGAGATAATGGTTTGTAAAAGGGAGCAATAAGAGATAAAATGAAGATGGGAGGTGGAAGCCACACTCTTCAGAGTCTTGAAAACTAAGCTGAGGAACTTGGACTTCATTCCTTAAGCAATGGAGAGTCCCTAAAGGTTTTTAAGCTGGGGAAGTTTGTCTTCAGAAGTAAATATGAGTAAGGGGTGGGTAGGGCAAATTGGAGAGGGAAGAAATTGGAGCAAGAATACCAATTAGTGAGTTATTTCCTCCAGTTGCATTCAGCAGTATGGATGAGTAGGAACAAAGGAAACAGATAGTGAAAATAAACCAGTATTGGGGTTTGGAAAGATGTTACTGGCAATAGGATAATGGGCCAAAAAATTCAAGAATAGAGGACTGTGTAGAGAAGAGGTGTTAAACATGTCAGCCAAGGGGTCACCACATCAAGTCTACTATATTCCCAAGCATAGTCCAAACCAGATTGAAATGTAGTTTCAATATGATATTAATGTGCTGATAGATTCATAAAAAAAAAGAAATATGTAAGCATGTGACTTTCTAATTTAACATGTGGCCCACAAGGATCCTTATGAATGGTTTCGTGGCCCTGATTTTCGTTTGAGTTTGACACCACCGGGGAAGAGTTGAACTGGTTCACTGATACGTCAAGATTGGGAAGGAAGGTGAGTGTAACCAGAGCAGGAGTGAGAGCTTGGGAAAGTACTGAAGAAGGGAGAGCTGGACAGTCACGGTGAGGATAAAGATTTAGAAGTAGTGAGTCATAGAAAGATATTGATAGATAAAAGATCATTATTATATAACAGAAAATCAAAGTTCTTGAACATTTACGGGTGATAGCAAAGTCAAGGTTAGGATTATCCCTGGATATACATGAGAAAGAAAAGAGGAGTAGGTCATGGGAACTGAGTAGAGTGAAGAACTGGGAAAAGGTATTTGAGACAAGATCAACATGTATGTTGAAATCACCGAGAATGAAGGGAGGATTTGGAATAGAGAGAAAGACTGCGAGTCAGGTTCTGAACTGAGAAAAGAAAAAGAACGACCTGGGTGTCAGTAGATAGTAGCTACTAAGATCTAGACTGGGTGATAAATTTGGATTAAATGAACTACAAGGGAGGAGAGCTTGCTGAGGGTGATAGAGGAAGAGCATGGAAATGGCAATGGGAGAGCAAGGAATATTCAAATTCTACCATCACAACAAGTGTATCTGGGGATGATTAAAAATGTAGGCAATATCGAAGAAGGTGGGAAGGAAGCTGATGCCATCAGTAGGGAATCAGGTGTGAGTGGGTGCTAAATATAGAAGGATTAAGAAATGAAGAGGTTTGGGATGAAAATAAATTTTGAAGTTTTGTTTCAGGGATTCCAGAGGGCACAGTAAAAGGTGTATGTGTGTGGAATAGAAAATTTAGGAGACCAGAGTTGAGGGGGGTGATAATGAGGAAGTGGGGGCTCAGGTATCACAGAAATAGGGAGAGTGAGAGATGATAAGTATTTACTAACCGTCGGAAATGTGTCAAGGCAGAGTTATCAGAGGGGTTGGCTGATGAAGACAAACGATTAGATAGTTCTAGGTCTGTGATTTGTGTAATTGCTCTATATGCCACATTACTGTGAATTGGGGCAAGTCTGGGAGTGTTTTGGCCCAGGCTTCATTGTCCAGTAAGACTTAAATGCGTGAACTTAGGTAAATGACTTATTCATTCTGAAATCTCAGTTTCCTTCTCTGTAAGATCAATAAGTCAGACCAGACAATCCTTTCTAGCTTTCAAATATAATTTTAGAATTTTGGTGGAATTAGCTTCAAACACTCTTTCAGCCTTCTCTTTCAAAAGTATCTAAGGCCTTTTGATTGCCTGGTGTGAAGAAAACAATGAACATTAGCATAATTCATTTAACATAGGAACTTACCAAGTGGCTCCCTTCTGGAGGCAGTCCTGAAACAGTGGCGACTTCGGATCTCTCCCTATGTGGGCATGTCTCACCCAACAAATGAGGATAGCTTTCATGCCAGTTGTCCCAGGTCTGGTTTGTGGTTTACCCCAGGTGTAAAATTCCCCAATTACGGCTTTGGTACTCGGGGAAATTTTTGAGTTTGAGGTCATGGAGGTAGAGTTATTGTGACGAACATCAAGATTCAAAGTGCTGGTTAATGATTTCCGAGGAGCGACCAGAGGTTCAGAGTTAGGAGAGCCATTCCAGATCTTCCAACTCAACCCTCATTTTATAGATAGGTTAAAGGATCTGTCCAAGATCATACAGACAGTTAAGTAATACAGCTGAAATTTTACCTCTAGTGCCCAGCCTCTAAATACAATTCATTTCCCACTGTGCCATGCTGGCAGCTAGGGGGCACAGTGGATAGAGTGCCGAACCTGGAGTCAAGAAGCCCTGAGTTCAAATCCTATCTCAGACACCTATTAACTATATGAATCAGGGCAAGTCATTTAACCTCTGTGTCTATTTCCTCTTCTGTAAAATAGAGATAATAACCATAATATCTTAATAATTACTTCTAGGGCTATTTTGGGGATTAAATGAGATAATAGATGTAAAGTGCTTTGCAAACCTTAAAGTGCTATATAAGTTAGCTGGTGCTATTATTATTATTGTTCTTATTGCTATTTCTACTGTGACAGTGATATCAGGCAGGTGATTGCCTTCCTCAGCTAATAGAACTTCTTCCATAGCTCCCATCTTAAATCTCTGGTTTGGTAGCATTATAGGAAAAGAGATCGATCCAAAGCTGGGAGATTTACCAATGGAAAACCAGAGGATCAGGGAAGCTAAATGACTTGTTTAAGGTCACAAAGGTACTGTGCTAATATCCCAAGAATACAGTAAGAATATGTAAGGGATTAATCACATTTTGTTAAATGAAATTTTATCTTAAACAAAGTTAATAGCCCCTAAAGCAATTGAGAAAATGTTGAGAATTTTCATCTTTTTTGCCCAATTCTGTATTTATATCCCATATTTCAAATCAAGCTATTTAAGAGAATCATCCAATTATATTAATTTCTTTTTTCAGTTTCAGCTATTGTAAATTAATCAACAAGTATTTCTTGAGGTGCTATGGGTGCCAAAGTATTAGATATAGTCTGTGCCCTCAAGGAGCTTACAATGTAGCTTTTGAGATGGGCATGAATACATGAGAAGTGAAAAAGAAGTTAAATATTGAAAAAGTTAAAGTATAGAAGACAGCCATGCAAGAAGTGTTGCAAGGCAGAAAATGACAGATTGTCCAGAGTATTATCTATAGTCACTGAGGTCAGAAGAGGGAGAGATCATTGCACTGCAGTAGTCTGGGAAGGCCACATGGAGGAGGAAGGAATGAGTTGCGAATGACAAATTATGGATATGAAATTTGCTTGAATGATTTTGAATTATTTTCTTCATTATGCATCAGTGGAGAATTTACTGTACATGATTATCCTATTAATATAGACTCACAGGAAACATGGCCTAAAAACATCTATTTGCTAATCATGTCCACTTCCCTCATATAACTTCTTCACTTGCTCCAATTCAAGATGATTCTTGAGTATAAATTTTCAAGTTGTTTATTCAGTTTAATTTGAATGATCTTAGCAATATGACAATGTAATCTAGCTAATTTCAGGAGGTGCAGGGGGTGTATTTAATGTAATCGTGTGGGGCTGTGATGGATTTTATAATAATAGCAGCTAATAACATTAACCTAAGCTAGATTTATAAAAATTATTTCCCATGCTTTGTGTACTCAAACTATGTACTGTATGTGACCATCAGTTTTAGCATGATGTTGTGAGGCATAAGACTCTGGTAGTTCTTTCCTCACTCAGCCATTTCACTGGAATAAGTATAAACTAAATGTGAATGTTAGTGGTGGGACCTTCCAGTATAGAACTCCAGTGTTGTGAGGAGGATGGACTTCACACCTCCACTTAAGAACTGTGTCACCCTCTATTCAACCATATTTAACTACTTAGAAGGTCATGAATTATATCTTGGAATGTTGTCTAAGTAAAAAGTGAAGCCTGTTCCATCATCCCATGATCAGAAATTTTGGGTGAAAGTTGTTTAATCCTGTGAGAGCATTCCACCCACTGTACTATTGTAATTGACAAGGAGATAGATAGATAGATAGATAGATAGATAGATAGATAGATAGATAGATAGATAGATACAGACAGATAGATA
>CM053580.1:233492179-233507742 GCA_028627135.1 Pseudochirops cupreus | reverse complement strand
GATGATAGATAGATAGATGATAGATAGATAGATAGATGATAGATGATGGATGATAGATAGACAGACAGACAGATAGATAGATAGATGATAGATAGATAGATGATAGATAGATAGATAGATGATAGATAGATGATAGATAGATGATAGATGATAGATAGATAGATAGATAGATACATGGCAAGTACCAGACACAAAAGAGAAAGAGCTAGTTATCAAAAAAGAAAGATGCAAAAGAGGAACTGGGGCAGAGAACTCACTGGATGGAAGAAGACAGTAGCAGGGTTTTACATTTAAGCTGTAAGGGGGGGTGGGGGTGTTCTAAGGCAGGTGTGAAAGCCGAGGTATATTCCCTCGATGCTGACTCAGGGCCCTTCTTCCCATAGGATGCCTGCAGTGTGTTATTGTATTGACGACAGTTAATACATAATAACCCTTTTGAAAAACATAAGAAAAGTGATAAAATAACAATAACTCCCTCCATACCAAACCCATGATCGAGGTGGGAAAGGAGGGAACACGTATTTCTTAAACGTCTGCTCTGTGCTGGGCACGCTGCAAGCACCTCTCAAATACTACCCCATGTGATCCTTATAACAACCCTGTGAGGTAGGTGCTATGACGTTCCCCATTTCACAGCCAAGTAAACTGAGGCAGAGAGAGGTTAAGTAGCTTGCCCTGGGTTAAAAAAGTGCCTGAGGCTGGTGGAGTCAAGGGGACTCTAGTAATGCCATTGTTTGGGCATCCTCGCCAATATGATCAAGCCGATTATATGCATCTAAGAAATAAACTGGGTGGCCTAAGACTGTAGGTTGGGTCTGTTTGGAATTACCATGATGACCAGCTTGACTTACAGACCAGCAGAGCAAGTGGCACTTTTTTCATGTCCTGTGAGTAATAATAATAATGATGATAATAATAATAATTAATAATTAATAAGAATAATCTACCATTTGTATTTACAGTAACATGTTATCTCATTTGATCCTCATAGTAATCCAGTGAAGTGGGTACCATAATTGTCCCCATTCTACATGTAAGGAAACAGACTGAGGAAGGTTAAATCCCTTCCCTAGGGTCACACTGCTAGTAAGTGAAGCAGGATTTGAACTCGTGTTTTCCTGATGCTAAGTTCAATATTCTATCCATTGTGTTAGCTAATGGTAATTTATGGAACCATAAGAAGGCAAGATACATAAGAAAAAAAAATCAGAAATGCCAGTACAAATATGTTCCAGAAATATTTCAGTGCAGATGTTACTTATCACTACAATACACAAGTCATGGAACAGAATGTAGATATGGATGCTTTTCATATCCTGCTTCGTATTGCAGGACTGAAAACAGCTTTGAACAGTTGTAGGGAAGGATGGCATACTGATTTTTCTCAATGACATCTTCAGCTTCAAGTAACACAATAATTTATTCCAGGTCAGTGCAGGTCAATCACAAGAAATAACTTCATACCTAAACTCAGATTAGAAGAAATAAGAACAAAAGTTGAGGAGTTACTTAAATCTAAAGAAGAGAAAGAAGAAGAAACTGAAGGTAATAAAAATCTACACAAACTCCAAAAGTGCTACCTAATGATGAAATGGTTCACAAAAGTAATGCTGGCACCACAAATGGTTTTGTAAAGGGGAGAAGCAATTCTAAGAATAGAATTTCAAAAAGTCCTTTTTTAATATGATGAAACAAATGCAACTCATAGGTTAACTATGCCAAAACAAAGTAATTCAAAACAGCAATCTTCTCCTATAAACATCATGAATGTGTGTGTGTGTGTGTGTGTGTATATATATATATATATATATATACATACACATACATACATATAATTCCACAATATTTGATAAATGGTGTAAAATATTTCACATAAAATAGTTCATGAGACAGTGATTGCTACAAGTAGGGACCATAGGAGGAAAGACAAAATCTAGGAATCCCCCTAATGACAGTTATCAAATACACCCATGAAAGAAGTAACTTGAAAAAAAAACTATTAAAGAGCTTCAAAAAGACATTGTAAGATGATGTCAACAGGTAGTCAGTATAGGAGAAAATTTGAATAACATTTCACTTTATTAAAGGCAACAAAGGCAAATATATGGAATGGAATCAAGAAAATCAAATGGAACCAATCATAATAGAATGGAATCAAGAAAATGGTGGGGTGGGGGGGGCGGGGAAGGATTTAATCAGTAACTGAAAGCAAAAGCCAATAGGTTAAGGTGATTAAAAGGAGTCAAAGCAAAGAACAAAATAAACAACTCAAAAGAAATAAGACATTATACTACATCAACTTTGACAGGCTTAAGAAGTCTGCTGAATGCAGAAGCCAGGCGACTATGATGAAGCATGCCACCCACCAACTGGTGACATAAAGTACAGAGACATTTTTGGACATAGCCAAAATGAATAGATATGTATGAATATTTTTCTTTGACTATGATTATTTGTCACAAGTGTTTTTTTTAAAAAAAATTCTCTTGATTTTTAATTAGGGAGAAGGGGAGGAGAGTTACCAATTGACGAAATAAAAGAGGGTCATTTTAATTCACAGAAGAGAGAAGTTTAAAAGGAAGCACAGACAGTTTTGAAAATAATGTGTATAAGTCATTGTATACTTTTTTTAAGCAGGAAGAATGAAATTGAGATTCGTGGGTTCATATAGAATTCTCTTTGTTTTGCTGTGTGTATGGAAATGGTCTTTTTTAGTATTTAAGTTCAGAGTAATTTTGAAATTTTAAAATTTAAAATTATTCAACAGAAGTTCTGAGAAATAAATAATCAGAGAGAGAATTTCTTAAAAAAAAAGATGTAAAAATTTCTGGTCATCTGTATGACTGAAAGATATCCAACAAAACTATAATAAAAGTTGGACCAAAAGCAAAAGACAAAGCTTGCAAACCATTAATATGATACAGAATAGTTACATCAATGAAGGTAACAGAAATGCTAGAAGTCCTGTAAGACTGGAAAGCAACCAATCCAGAGAAGATCCATGGACTGCTAGCACAACATTTCACCAGCTTTATCAATTCAATCCAATAACATTTATTAAGTGTCTACTATGTGCGAAGCACTGTGCTAAGCATTAGACTGTGCATCATCACTGATGCAAGCTGGATTTCATTTTCCTTAACATAAAGCATTGTATATTTATTACCAAAAGGCAAAAATACCAGCGAAATTCTACAAATACAGGCCAGTTCCATGTTTGTGTACTTTATTTACAAAGCACTTACATAATGTACTGCTCAAAAAATATCTATATACACAAAAAAATGGCTAGGGAGCAAAAAGAAAAGTGTGCTAAGAAGTCTAAGAGGTATGAATTCTAATTTAGTTAGTGTTGAACAAGCCATCTGAAAGCACAATTAAAAATAACTTTCTTGATCTTCTCCAACAAATGTCCCATGGAGCATACAACTACCAGAAAGCTGAAACTGAGTAGGTTAAGAGATTGGCATCCTAAAGCCAAAGCTCAAGAGTAAGGACACAATTAAAACAATTAACATCTAAATAATAACAATCTTTTCCTTTTTTTAAAATTACTTTAAATACTTTTTGTTATTCTAAACTTGACATATACCAAAACATGTGATCTCAATGTACAAAGCAGAAAAAAAAAAGGAGTATTGTACTATGGATTTCCATTATTTTTAAAGTACATAATAAAGTCAGTCCATTCATTCAAAAACTGTCCTATTTGACTGTGGTTCCCTTTGAAGCTCTTTCTGTTCTGTTTTGTGCATTTTAAAGTGTGTCATCAACAAATACTATATATCTATATCCATATCTGTATATGATTTTTTTCATCATTATCACCAGACTTCCTGTCTCCAACTTTTTTATTGTTGGTCAAAGGGTATTCAGTTTATTGACTTTGGGAGTATAACTTTAAACTGCTTTTCAAAATGGCTGTATCAGTTCATAGTTTCATTAACAATACAATACTGTGCCCGTCCTCCCACATCTCTGACAATTGTCATTATCCTTTTTTGCCATATTTGCAAACTTGATGATGATAAGAAGTGTGAAATACAACTTCAGAATTGTTTTAATATGCATTTTTCTTCTTAATATTTATTTGAAGTACTTTGGCTTATGGTTGTTGATGGTTTGCTTTTCTTTTTTTTGAGAACTACCTGTTCATATCTATGCCTATTTATCTATGGTGGAATAGCTTTTCTTCTTATATATTTGAACTCATTTGCTGTGTAACTTGTATATTAGACCTCTATCCGGGAACTTGCAGGAAAGATTTTTCCTAGTCAAATATTTCCTTTCAAATCTAATTTCATCAATTTTTTTTTGTGCAAATGCTTTTCAATTTTATGTAATAAAGATTGTCGATTTTATCTCCTGTGATTCTCTCTATCTCTTGTTTAGTCAAAAACTTTTTCCTGTCTATAGTTGTGAAAAGTATCTCCTTACCCTTCTCCTCATATGTGTTTATGATGTGATCCTTTATAACTGGGTCATGTATCCATTTGAAGTTTATTGAGTTACATAGTATGAGATGTTATTCTATATCTAATCTCTGCCAGGCTCTTTTTCACGTAGTTTTGACTAATAGTTAAGTCTTATTCTAGTAGTAGGGAGTCTTTGGGTTTATTCAACATTATGCTACTGTATTCTTGTGTTTATGTGTTCCTAATCTGTCCCACTCATCAACTTTTCTATTTTTAAACCAGTACCAAAAAGGTTTTATGGTTACTTTTTTGTTTGAGATCTAGCAGTAGTAACCTGTCTTCCTTTCAACTTTTTTTCATAATTTCCCCTGATATTCTTGATTATTTTGTTGTTTCAAATTAATTTTGTTATTTTTTCTAGCTCTAGAAAGTCATCTTTCGGTAGTTTGATTTGTCTGGAACTGAATTAAGTAAATTAGATTGGGTAGTATTGCTATTTTATTGTATTGGCACAGCACGTCTATGATCAATTAAAAAATCTCTCCAATTATTTAAGATTATGTTTCTTTAAAGAGTGTTTTGTAATTGTAATTATATAATTCTAGCATGTGTATATTGGGAGGCAAACTCCCAAAGAGACATTTTTAAAATTTATAATTATTTTAATTTATCAAGTAACAAGATGTTTTTGTCCTTCCCCTATCTCCTCCCGACACTGAGCAATTTTTAAAACAAATCCCTTAATATTTATCTATGTAGCCTATACAACAAATTCCCACATTAATTATGACACATCTCTACTTTTTAAGTTTATCACCTCTCTGTAAGGAGGTGAATAGCATGTTTTGTCTTCATTGGTTTATCATTGATCAGAGTTCTCAGGTCTTTTAAAGTTGTTTTTCTCTGTAATGTCATTATATAAACTGTTCTCCTAGTTCTCACTTTTCTCTGCATCAGTTTATAGAAGTCTTCCCAGTTTCCTCTAAAACCATTCCTTTCATAATTTCTTGTGACATAATCAACATAATTATTTCTTATGATACATTGATATACTACAATTTATTTAGCTATCCCTCAAAAGGAGCATAATTTGGGTTATTACAAAAGGAGCAGTTATAAATAATTTTGTATACATAGATCTTTCCCCTTTCTTTGATTACTTTGAGAAATAAGCCTAGTAGTGATATAGCTGGGTCAAAGGGTATGTATAGTTGCTAACTTTCTGAGCACAATTCCAAATTTTTTCCAGAATGACTGGACCAATTTACAGCTCCATCAGCAATGCAGAAGTATATGTGTTTTCTCACAGTCCTTCCAACACTTGTCATTTCCTTCATTTGTCATCTTTGCCAGATGAATAGGTAAGAGATGGAAACTCAAAGGTGCTTTAATGTGCATTTCTCTAACTATTAGTGATTTAGAAGATTTCTGCATATGATAATAGTATAGATTTCTCCCTTGGAAAACAGTTCATATCCTCTGATTATCTATTGGTGAATGATTCTTATTTCTAAATATTTTATATATTCTGTAGTCATTTCAAATGGATTTTCTCTTCCATTTCTTCCTGATGAATTTTTTGGTAACATAAAGAAAGACAGATAATTTATATGAAATTATTTTATATCCTACTACTTTAATTTCAATTAATTTTGGTTTAATCTTTAGGATTCTCTATGTATACCATCATATTACCTGCAAGCAGCAATAATTTTATACCTTCTTAGTCTAAGCCTATTGTCTCATTTTCTTTTTACTTGCCTTTTTGCTATCACTAGCACTTCAAAAACTATGTCAAAGAGTAGTGGCCATTAACATATATCAATCAGATCTGCACAACTTGGCTGCAGATACTTTAGAGACAGACTAATGATGACTGGTTGCCATGGGTCATATGACAGGTTAGACTCTGGATAGACTTGCCATGGTTGGCTATTGTGGGTCATGGGACAAACAGGAGTGTGCTCAGTTGGGATCTCTATCTTTTTCTAGCTGCCTGACATCCTTTGGCCAGCCTCAAGCAGGCTGGCTGTACATTGGACATGCCTGATGTGCACCTTTGCTTTACTCTTGATCTAAATAGTTAATTTCTGTTGTGGATAATAGTATCTCTCAAATTTAGATGGTTGCTATTTATAATATCAAGGAAAGTTTTATTTATTCCTATGCTTTAAATTTTTTGATACTTAAATCAGTGTTGTGTTCTGTGAAAAGGTTTTTTTTTTATGGCATCAAATGATATAATTATGCCATTTTAAAATTCTTTTCATTATCAATATTGTCTATTATCTTGATATTTCCTGACTATTGGAACAACCTTGTATTTCTATAATAAGCTCAACATTATCATTGTGTATAATCTTTTTTGCTATGTTTCTGTAGGTTCTTTTCTAATATTTTATTTAATATTTTTTACATTGACATTTATTAGGGATATTGTTCTGGAGATTTGTGCTTGCTTTGTTTGTCTTTGGTTTACGTATCAAGACATTTGTATCATAGAAGAAATTCAGTAGGAATCTTTGCTTTCTATTTTTGCAAAATTTTATATTGGAATTAATTTTTCTTTGAATGTTTGACATAATTCATTTTAAATACATACAGTCATACATAAGTACATACACACATGCTCTTCTTGGGGGGGGGGATCCAGTTATAGATAACATTTAACAATTATAGTTTGTTCAATTTCTGATATTTGGTTATTTTAATTCTCTTTTTCTTATGCTTTTAATATAAATATTTTATATTTATGTAGATATTTATCCATTTTATTTATCAATGTTGTTGATATGCAACTAGGCAGCTATTTCTAATAACTTCCTTTACTTATATTTTTGGTAAATTATCCTTTTTATTTTTTATATTGGCAATTTAGACTCATTTTCTCTTTTAAAAAGCAAATTAGCTAATAGCTTATCTATTATATTAGTTTTTTTTAACAAAACAACTCTTAATTTTATCAATACAATCATTGCCTTGAATTCAATTTTGTTAAACTCTTCAGTTCTCAGAATTTCTATTTTGAATTTAGTTGGGGCTTTTAGTCATTGCTTTTCTAGCTTTTTTTCTAGTTGCATGCCACATTAATTGATCTATTCTTTCTCTAATGATGAAGACATTGAGAGATATACTTTTTACCCTGAGCCCTGCTCTGGCTATATCACAAGAATATTGGTTATCATTCTCTTTGATGAAATGATCCATTGTTTCTGTTGTTTGTTCTTTGACCCACCAATTCTTTAGGATTAAATTATTTCATCTTTATTTCAATTTAAATAATTTTAAAGGCTTTTTATAGATCACAATTTTTACTGTGATATGATCAATAAAAGATATGTTTGAAATTTCTCATTTGTCAGTATTGTTTATGAAGTTTTTATATCCTAGCACACAATCAGATTTTGTAAAGGTGCCAAACAGCTGAAAATATGCAAATTTCTTTATGTTTCCATTCATTAATCACAGAGAATCTAACTTTTCTAAAGCTCTATTCAGGTCCTTAACTTCTTTCCTTTTTGTCTTTTTGATAGTTTTGTCTATGTCTGAAAGGGATACATTGAGGTCTCCAACTATTCTAGTTTTACTCTCTACTTTCTCCTGTAATTTGATTAACTTTTTCTTTAAGGACTTACTTGCTGTCCATTTCAATGCATATACGTTAAGTATTATCTATAATTCTTTTAGGCATAATGTGATTTCTCTTTTTATCTCTTTCAACTATGTCTATTTCTACTGCTATTAATCCTGATTGCTACCCTTACTTTTTTTAGTTCACTTAAAGCATAATAGATTTTTCTTCAGCCTCTCATTTTAACTGTATCTAAATCTTTATGGTTCAAGAGTATTTTGAAAACAACATATTGTTATATTCTGCTTTCTATTCTGAATGTCTGTGTTTGGTCCTGATCCCAATTTCCTAGGTTCTTAGTTTCCACATCCGCTAGTGTTTCTATGTTCAGAGGGCTGGTAGGTTACATGTTCTTGGACAAAGTTCTGTGCTCTTTCTTCCCTTACCCCTATCCCCTGGATCCCCAGGGAATCCCTAGCAAGAACATGGTAGTAGTCTTCTGAACACCCAGGGTACTACTGCAAATCTTCACATGGCCACCTTCAGTCTTCAATACCATGGCTAACATATGCTTTTGGCATGGTAAAATGGACTAAAACAGATCCATAAGGTGTTCAAACAAAAACACATGCCATGTAAATAAAATAGGAGATTTATTACCCCAAGGCAAATATAAAAATATCAATCCTTACTCCCCAAAAATGAAAAAGAGGATTGATAGAGGTTGTCAGAGTACACAGTAAACATGTTAAAAATATTTAGAGAAATATTTTTGGAATAAATAGGTAGCTAACAAGAAGCACAGGCCACAGATTTATTGAATATAACTGAAAAAGGTTTATTTTCAGATGGAACCTATGAAGTGGTTAAAATAAGGGCGTCAGGGGCAGCTAGGTGGTGCAGTGAATAGAGTTCCAGGCCTGGAATCAGAGGACCTGAATTCAAATTCAGCCTCAGATACTTAACACTCTTACTATCTGTGTCACCTTGGGCAAGTCACTTACCTTCCCCTTCAAAAAATAATAATAAAATAAGAGAGTGACCCCAAAAGGGAATCAATAGGCAATATACACAAGTAATCAACTAACAACTAACAATACATCAATAATGGAGTATCAAAAAAAAAAGGATTGAATCATACATATTTATTTATAGAAACAGAGGTTCATAACAGTGATTCAAGATTAGGCCATTACGAAGATTATTCAATAAAGTGCTGAAAACTCAGAAACCTGCATACTAGCAACAACAAGAAAAGTTCACCCAAAATATCTTTGAAGACTCAACAAATAAACTCTAAAACAGGAGACATCATTAAAGACTGCTGCCGTAACTGCCTAAACATAATACCAAACCAATTTTTAAAAACTCCTTACAAAAATTATTTATATTATCCACCTGCAAAATAACCCATAGGCCGTTAAACATAAATGAATAGTAGTGGGATAGTAACTTGTCCCCAGGTCATTTATATCTGAATCCCATAAAATATTAGTGCAACACAACTTCTAGTAGGAGGAGCAATTTGCTATGGCAACATTTATTTTAAAAATTGAATTTTTAACAGATCAATGTTATATTTGAGTGATTGTGGGCAACAGTTCAGTGTGTGATAATTCTTGAGTTCCAGACTAATTCATGATGAAAATGATGATGTTATTATCATTCCAATAGTTATCATCATCATATATCATCATCGTCCTAGAACCAGAACATAATCAAGGCTGAAACTACTGCCCACCATCATTCAGATGCACTTAATGGATATAAAAGTTTAAGAAAAATATTTTAGTGAATGTTGCCATACAAAATGTCCAAGCTGCATTGTACAAAAAGCTTTCAAAATATAGAGAACTAGTGAACAAATCAAAATCACATGACTAAAGAGATGAGGTTCACATCATCTCAGGCATCTTATCTGCTTATTTGCTGGAATTTGGAGTACATTCCACTTTGTATCTGCTTCTTTGCCTGGTTTCAACTCCCTGGAACAAGATACCCCTCCCAGGATAAGTTCATCACTTCTAAACTCACCACCAAGATGCTAATTCCAGTCTTGGTTGACTCTATCTTCCTACTCCTCTACTCTACAACTGTTAACTCACTCAAAATGAGAACCTGAAAAGATATAAGCCTAAAAGGACCAGGGCCTCCCATTGCATCCTGGGTCATCTCCAGTCATCCCTATGAATATCTGGTCACTGGACCCAGTTGTCTCTGGAAGAGACAGTGAGGCTGGTACCTTGCACAGCCATCCCTCACTCAAATCAAAATCAACTGCAAGTCACATCATCATCTCCTTGAAGCCATACTCTTCTTTGAAAATGAAGGACAAACACAACCTGTGAGTAGTTTGAGCTGCCCAAATGGGGAACCAGTCAGTTGGGTAACTCAGTTTGTCCTCCCTCTCTTCCTTTCCCTCTCCCTCTCCTTCCTCACTCCAAAGGAAGGTAAATTGTGATGACTGGAAGATGTCCAGTTAATTTGGCTAGTTTTCTCTTTCTTCCCTTCCTTCCTTCCTTCCTTCCTTCCTTCCTTCCTTCCTTCCTTCCTTCCTTCCTTCCTCTCTCTCTCTCTCTCTCTCTCTCTTTTCCCTTCTTTCTTTCTTTTTCTTTCCCAAACCTTAAACTCATTTCATACTGGAGCCCATAGATTGGACAACAATAGGTCTCTGCCCAACCACCACTTAATGGCTATATTTTGAACCCTCCTGGCGTACAGTGAATGTAAATAGTAACTTTCTCTTTTGAGGAGCAACTCTGAGGGTCTTCCCCTCCCAGTTTGATTTTTTTAATTAAAAGGGCCATCCCTTGATTCACTTCTTAAAGAGGCCTATTCACTGAATGGGTGTTACCTCACTCAAAGTGAGAACCTGGAAAGACTTTAGCCTAAAAGGACCAGGGTCTCCTGTTGCATCCTGGGTCATCTCCAGTCATCCTGATGAATATCTGGCCACTGGATCATGATGGCTCTGGAGGCGAAAGTGAGGCTGGTGACCTTGCACAGCCCTCCCTCATTCAAACCAAAGTCAATTGCAAGTCATGTCATCATCTCCCTGATGTCATGGTCTTCTTCACAAATGAAGGACAAAAACAACACAACAACAGTAAGAGCTGGATGGTAGCGTACCAAACTCTTCCCAATGCCTTCCTTTATAGAGGGCAGAAATTGGACTCTCAGATCACTCCATTCTGCATCTGCTGCCCTTCTTGGTTTCAACTGCCTGGAATTGGATGCCTCATGCTGGATACCTCCTGGTGTCCCCCACCCCCAAAACTTTCCTGCCCTCTTTTTGCATTCTATCCCTCTTTAGGTATAAGGTTGTGGAGGGCAGGGACTGTTTTTATTTATTGGATTCCCAGAGCTTAGCACAGTACTAGACATGTCTAAGAGACCTGATAAATACTTACAGAATTGTATTATTTGATTGGATTGGTATTTTACTGAGAAAACTTTCAATGAATCTACAAAAGATGAACTTATATCCTAATGCTGTTATTCCCCTACAAAAAGTAGTGATTTTATCCACTGTACAATAGTTTACAGAACATTAAGTGTAAAAGAATAATAGCAGGATAGTGACTTGAACCCAGGAACATTTCTACTTGAATTTTATTGAACATCTGAGTAGCAAGATTCTTCTACAATAATAAAATGAATACTAGATGACATTTATATAGCAATTTAAGGTTTACAAAGCACATCCTGTAGCTGATGGCCTTTTATATTCACCAAAGATTACGATGACATTAATAATAGTGGTAGTGCTGGTTGTTGTATGTTGTTCATATAACCAGTTGTTATATGAAGCAGAAAAACAAATTTACTCTTTGAATGAGGAGTTTGATTGGTTATTGTCCTTTTTTCTCAAAGAGAATCAAAATGACATCACTATTCTAGAGTCAAATTTCAGTGCGTACAACTGTGGCTGATCAGACCAATACAAGTTTGGAATGCTCTACCACAGATTGGGCATAAATAGTCTGTGTAAACATTTGGGATGGATTCTTTAAATTTGTGCATCCTGCATTTCCTTTGAGCTGTTTCAATTCTGTTTTGCTCCTAGAACACAGCACCTTCTCTGACATGGGCACACCATGCTGAGCAGTCCTGTGCCAGTGTCTCCCATGTCACACAATCAATTCCAAAATTCTTAAGAGAGATCCTGAGGGTGTCCTCATAGCACTTCTTCTGACCACCTTGTGAACACTTGCCCTGCATGAATTCTTTATAAAATAGTGTTTTTGGCTAGCGTATATTTTGCATTCAAACACTGTCACCAGCCCATCAGAGTTGTACTCTCTGCAGCAGAGTTTGAATGCTGGGCAGTTTAGTTCAAGAAAGGACCTTAGTGTCTAGTACCTTATCCTGACAGTTGATCTTCAGAATCTTTCAAAGACAGTTCAAATGGAAGCAATTCAGTTTCCTGGCATGGTGTTGGTAGACTGTCCAGCTTTCACAGGCATCCAACAATGAGGTCAGCACAATGTCTCTGGAGATTTTCTGTTTGGTACTCAGTCTAATACCTTTTCTCCCCCATGCTTTGCTTCAGAGCCCCTCAAACACTGAGCTAGCTCTGGTAATGGTGTAGGACTGTGGGGGTGTAGGAATGAGGAGATACAGAGAGAATGGATGGTCAGATAGTAAGATTGCTGTGTACTACCCCACCACTGAATTTAGATAGTCTGTGGTAATTAAGAAACTCTCTACAACTAACTCTTTTAATGGAAGAAAAGGTTCATTGTTGGAAAACCTGTGAAAGCTTCTAAAAAATTCTTACCTAGCCTTAATCACTGATTGGGTATTACCTCATTCAAACTGAGACCTGGAAAAGACTTTAGCTTAAAAAGGCCAAGGTCTCCCACTGCATCTGGAGGCCATCTCCACTCGCGCTGATTTATATCTGACCACTGGGCCCAGATGGCTCTGGAGGAGAAAGTGGGGATGGTGACTTTGCAGAGCTCCCCCTCACTTAAATCCAATTCCCCTTCAAGTCATGGCATCATCTTCCTGGTGCCATGGTCCTCTTTGAGAAAGAAGGACGAACAACAACCTGTGAATAGTATGAGCTGCCCTACTGGAGACCTAATGGACCAGTTCCAGTTGTGCAATGTGGAATCCTTCCTTTCCCTTTTTGTTGCCCTTTTCTTTTTCCTTTTCCTTCCCTTTCCCTTTCTGTTTTCTTTTCCTTTTCCCTTTTCCTTCCTTCCCTCTTTGGTCTCCCTCTGTCCCCATAGGGGGTCATAGCCTTACCTGGGGGTGCTCTGCTCAAAGGAATATAAATTTTCATCCCTGAAACCTATAAAGACATCTTGGGATTTGGGGGCTAGATTTCTTTCTTAAGGACCATGTGTTAAACCCAAATTACTCTAATTCTTTTTGATTGGCCAACAATAGGTCCCAGTCCTGCTCCTCAGAATAAATATAAATAGTAATTGTTTCTGTTTTAGACAGAAACTCTGAGGGCCTTCCCCTCCCGGGCTGATTTTCTGTTTTTGGCTAGATAGAAGAGGTCATTCTTGGCCTCATTTCTTACCTAGGCTTAATCACTGAATGGGTATCACTTCAGTCAGACTTTAGCTTAAAAAAAGCCAAGGTCTCCCTCTGTATCTGAGGCTACCTCCAGTCATCCTGACTTATATCTTGCCACTGGACGCAGATGGCTCTGGAGGAGCAAAGTGAGGCTGACAACTTGGCAGAGTCCTCCCTCACTTAAATCCAGTTCACTTGGAAGTCTATCACCCTACTGATGTCGTGATCCTCTTTGAGAAAGAAGGACAAACAACAGAACTAAATATTTTGACAGAAGAAAAGATTCAGCTGTTGGAGTACCTGCTAAAGATTCTGGGAAAAAGCAAATTGAGTGCGAGGATTTTTATGATAGTGCTTAATTAACTCTTAGAAAGTTTTAGTTCTAGACCAGAGTTAGTCTAGGCAGCAAATAATAATAACACGTAAAAGTTACTAAGAGAGGAAAAGTTAAACTGCATTGAGTCTCGTATTTCTTTAAATCTTGTTATAATTGAACAATTTAGCCTATTTAAATACATTTATGCTAACACTAGTTCATATTTATGCTTGTGTGCTTTAATAAAGAGTATTTTTAAATATAAAGAATGTAATTGAATGAAAAAAGCGCTAACCATGCCTTTAAGAAAACGAGCTATGCGCAACGGATAGCTGAAACCATTCACCTGAAGGCAACATATGCTAATTCAATGCCTGCCTTGCATGTAGCAAGTATTTAAATCATTGTTGAATTGAATTGAATTTCTTAAATTGTATGAATTGATTTTGAGGGACACTAATGATGAGGAAAATCAGGAAAGGACTCTTGAAGGAGGTAGGGTTTGACCTGAGGGATTTAACATGAAAAGTTATTCTGGGTAAAATATGGTTTAGGATTTATGATAGAAAAAAGAATGAAAGAAGCATAACATACTGGCAATGATATTGGATTTAGAGTCAGAAAGGTCTGGGTTTGAGTCTTGGCTATTCCACGTAACAGTTATGTGACATTGGACAAATGACTTCACTTTTCTGAACTGGTTTCCTCATCCATAAAATGAAGGGATTGGATTAGATGGTTTCTAAGCTACCCTCCAGCTCAAACAGTTTCCTTCACAGAACTGTCCTGAGGAAACTGTTTGGTGAATCTTTTTTTTTATTTAAATAATTTATTTTGCCCCAGTTACATGCAAAAACAATTTTTAACATTAATTTAAAAAAATTTTTGAGTTCTAAATCCTCTCCCTTTCCCTCCCCCACCCCATTGAAAAGATAAGCAATTTGATATGGGTTATGCATGTGCAGTCATGCAAAACATATTTCCATGTCAGTCATATTGTAAAAGAAAACAAAACAAAAACTAACCAGAAGAAAATAAAGCAAAAGCAGGCTTGTATCTGCATTTAGACTCCAGTTCTTTCTCTGGAGCTGCAAAACATTTTCCATAAATCTTTGAGAATTGTCTGGGATCATCGTATTCTGAGAAAAACTAAGTCAGTCATAGTTGTTAATCACACAATATTGCTGTTACTGTATACAATGTTCTCCTGGTTCTACTCATTTTACTTTGAATCAGTTCACCCAAGTCTTTCCAGGTTTTTTTATGTTTGGTGAACCTTAAAGCAGCATAGCTGTGAAAGTGTTTAGAGAGAACCTGTTTAAGTGTTCTATGTCAGTCCAGCATGATAATTTTGAAGAGCAGAAAGCAGTTCATACTACCAGATATGTGCACTTGTGTGTATTTGAAAACAACTCACATATCTGAATCTGACTTAAGAATTTTAAAACCACTTGTATACATTACACTGTCTTTTCTGCTCTCTCAGATTCCTTTTAAGTGACTCCCTTTCAACTACTAGTTGCGTTTTTAAACCATAGGGCCTCATGAAAACATTATTATACCACTGATACCTTTTAATCTGTATAATTGAGAATGATAAAGTTTGATCTTGAGCAGTATACATAATGCAGTGACATATGTATATACACATATATAGATACTTTATTTATATAGTGACATGTACTCAAATATACATATACTTTAATATATAATATGTAAATATATGTAG
>CM053580.1:233462814-233491679 GCA_028627135.1 Pseudochirops cupreus | reverse complement strand
TTTTTTTGAGTTACATATTTTCTCCCTGTCTTTCCCCCACCCACCACCCCAAAACAGCCATCCCAGTGTTTCCCCCCTCCCCCAGTCTATTCTCTCCTATGTCACTTTTTGGTAGGGCAGAATGGATCTCCCAACTGGGATAATTTTTTTCTATATTTGAAAGGAATAGCGAGTTGTGCATAGTAGATTAGTAATTTCATATGCAATCATCTTTGGAAATACTTGTTTTATTCCATAAATTAAAAATAAAATTTTAAAAATAAGATAATATTTGTAAAAAAAAGTGCTTAGCACAGAGCATTAAGGCACATAGTGGGTTATATAAATGCTTATTACCTCCTCCCCCCCATTGCAGAATCAACATTTTTCTACCATACTACTTATCTTCCAATATATGCATCTTCCTCATGTTTCTTTGAACTGTTTTTTTAAAATTAAATTCTTGCTGGCATTTATATCACCCAAGTTTGTTATACTTACTCATTTCACTTACAATACATGTTATTTACTTCTTTTTTCTAAATAATTAAGCCTATATAACATTAAAGATAGCTTAAGCTATCTGCTCCTTAAATAAATTATGCATCATGGCCAAACTAATCATCAATTAATATTCTCTTATATTTTTTAAGTTGCTTAGCTTTATTTAATATCTTTTCTGGCAAACATCTCTATGATGGGGAATTCCTAAGGAATTAAGGGAGCAAATCACTTAGCGTATTAACAATGCAACCTGAATTTTTTCATGGCCACTTTTTCATGTGATAACACTTAAAGTTGATGATGACCCTGAATTTATGGAAAAGAATACTTTTTTGTAGGTTATGAAACTGAAAAATAAATTTTACAATGTATTTTCCATATGGAAGGAATGATTGAAAAAAATACTGGATTCTATATTATTGCTATGAGAAGTTCAAGCTTTTTTTCCTCTCAAAATGTAGAATATTCTTTGCTGGTTTTTCTTTAGGTTGTTCCAACTTTTTTTTTTTTTAACATAACTGACTTTTAAAAAACCTAGGAAAATTAATTAAATAGTTAACCACTTTATTCAGACTAGGTTTCTCTGCAGATTAAACAGATTGATCAAATAATTTCTACTTTTTTTCCTGGATTACAGTAGGTAAAACAGAATCTAGTCTCTACTACTTACCAGCAATGTGGTCGTGGAAGAAGCATAAACTCTCTGAATTTCAGTTTGGGTCATATGACCTCTGAGGTCCTACCCTCCTTTGACTATGAAACTGTAATAAACAATAAAATGGACACTGGAAAGGTGGGAATGAGAAGAATAGGGTTTAGAGAGCAGAGGAAGATAGGAGAAAGAACCTGATCCTGAGGCATGGCAAAAAAGGAAGTGGAAATCTATAAGTTCTAAGAAGACTGGAGGCAATAGGGATAGGAGTTGATTGAACAGGGGGAATGACATGGTCAGACTTACACATAATAAAGATCAATTTGACAGCTGAGTTGAGGATGAACTAACATGGGGAAAGACTTGAGGAAGAGAGACTAACCAATGATTTTCCGTAGAAGGGGTGGTAAGAGCCTGTACCAGGGCAGTAGTGGCATAGGAGAGAAGAGTGTATATACAAGAGATGTTACAAAGTAAAATCAACAATACTGGGCAATGGATATATGGTTGAGACAGTATGAAATCAGGGTTAACAACTAGGTTGCAAGCCTGGCTAACTGGGAGGATGGTGGTAATAGGGAAATTAAAAGAGGGGAAGACTTGGTAGCAAAGATAATGAATTCAATTTTGGACATGTTGCATTTAAGATGTCTACAGGACATCCAGTTTGAAATGTCCAATAGACAAAGATGTCAAATTGGAGATCAGGTTTGGGTTACATGAATCTGAGAATCATCTGCATAGAGATGATAGTTAATAGATGATCTATGAGAGTTGATGAGATCACTAACTTGAATAGTATAGAAGGAGAAGAGGGCCTAGGACAGAATCTTAGGGGATACTGACAGCAGGCATGAGTTGGATAAAGATTCAGCAAAGGAGCAGTCAGATCAGTAGGTGGAGAGTATCAAGGACAAAAGGGTGATCAGCAGTGTCAAAGGCTGTAGAGAGGTCAAGAAGGATAATGGTTGAAAAAAGGTAATTAGATTTAGCAATTAAGAGATCATTGGTAACTGGAGAGAACAGCTTCAGTTGAATGATGAGGCCAAAAGTCAGGCTGCAGAGAGTTAAGAAGAGAGTGAGAGGAAAGGAAGTAAAGTCAATGATTGTAAATGGCTTTCTCATGTGGAAACTCATTTGCCTCTGATTCCCACATAGCTGGTATCTTCTACAATTTTTGAAACCTTGGTGATGGAAGAAAAAGGTGATGTACTTTGAAAATTAGTAAAGATTTAAAAAATGGGAAGAATCAATGTTGGAAAACACTCAAGTAAATTGTGAGCAGAGCTGTGAATCCTTACAACATTCTGGAATTATGCAAATAAAGTAACTAAAATGTCCATACACTTTGGCTCACAAATATCTTTACTGGTTACCTTTACTTATAACCTAAAAAGAATACTGATAAAAAGAAAATCTATATACACCAAAGCAGCACTTTTTGTGATAACAAAGTTATCCATCAATTAGGAAATGGCTAAACATAAACAAATTATGGTATATAAATGTAATGGAATATTACTGTGCTGTAAGAAACGATGAATGCGATGAATACTGAGAAACATAGAAAAATCTCTATGAACTGATGCAGAGCAAAATAAGCCTAGCCAAGAAAATAAACAGTGACTACAATGCAAACAGAAAGAAGAGACACAGAGATGATCAAAGGTGAATATTGTGAAATTCCCAAAACAAACATAGCTCAAAAGGAGAGTTATAACAAGATGCCCCCTACCTCCCAGAGGTGGGAGGTCCACAAATGTTGTATATTACACATATTTTCAGGCAGCTGTGTGGAGTAGTGGATAGAGTGCCAGACCTGGAGTCAGGAAAACTCATCTTCCTGAGTTCAAATATGGCCACAAACGTCTACGAGCTGTGTAACCCTGAGCAAATCTCTTAACTTTGCCTTCCTCAGTTTCCTTATCTGTAAAATAAGTTAGAGAAGGAAATGGCAAACCAGTCCAATATCTCAGCCAAGAAAACTCCAAATGTGTTCTGGGATGGGTCTAGAGAGTTTTCAGAGCAAACCAAAGACCTTCTCTAAAGGTGATGCTAAGTTGTCTCAGAATTCAGTACACAAAGAGTTAGACATGACTAAGCAACACATATTTTTAGAATTTTTTAATGTATTGATCAGTCTTGCTTATTTTTAAATTGTCTTCTTTTTTGTCTTTATTTTTTGTTTTATGGGAGAGCTTCTCTGGGAGGAAAGAAAGGAAGGATACTGAGGGAAATTTTCGTAATGTTAAAAAAGATATCATTACTTTTTTTAAAAAAAGAATTAGATGATGAATGATTCGGGGATTGGGGGTTGTGCTGAACTCATGATCTGCTCTGTTTTAGAACACTATCCCATGATGACATGGAATGAGGCACCATCTTCTTCGTGAAGCTTTTCCTAATTCACCTAACTACTAGTACCCTCCTTCCCAAACTATCTTATATTTAAGGGCTTTGTATATATTTATGTGTTTTTCTTATTTCCCCCTTTAGAATGCAAGTGTGTTGTGAGTAGGGATTTCTAAAATTCTTCGTGTTTGTATCCTCAGCTTCTAGAACAGTATCTGGCACCTAGTGTTTAATAAATACTTGTTGTTTGTTATTAATCTTACACATAAAACATGGTACAGGCAATTTCCAAAATGCTGAAAACATAGTATTTCTACAGAACCTTAGGCATACTGAGGATTAGAATCTGAGATTACTTACAGCCCCCTTTGGAGCAGGACATCTTCTGCCCCCTGGGCTAAGGTACTGAATTCTGAGGTAACTTAGGATAAACTTTACAAAAGGTCCTTGGTTTGCTCTGACTCCCTTGGCCCATACCAGAAAAGCAGGATGGGGGTATGAACTGGCAGGTTTTTTTGTTCATTACCTAGTTCCAAGGGTCACAGATCCAGGGCACACTGATGAAGGGACTTGCACTTGTCACCCTCGCTATACCAAGAGAAGCAAGTTCAGAAGCTCGCAGCCATATATCAGACAGCAGAAGAAGAATACTGTATCAGTTTGAGTCTCCAATTCACTCTGAAACCTGAAGAGGAAAAACCGGATCAAAAATCCAAGACCAACAGGGAGTCTAAAGTTTTATCACTCTGACCCAGTAGAGCTTCCAAGCTGAATGACAATGGCTAATTTCAGTAGCAATCTACTGTTGTTCAGACCTGACCTCAGCTGAATAACTGAGGAAAAGACAGAGCTCACACCAGGGAATGAGAAGGAGTAGCTATCAATCTTTGCCATGGACTAGTACCAGACCACTTTGGGAGTGCTGAAAGTTTGCAGTCCCAAGGCTGAGCTGTTCCTGGTGATCTTGAAACAATGCAATGCTCAGTACTACAAGAAAGCAGCAACAGGACCAGTCTAGATCTTCCCTCTCAAACTATAATAAGCCCAGCTCTGATATCAAGTTGGAAATCAGAAAGTAGACTGGGAAAATGAGAAAAAAAAATTCCAACATAAAAAGCCAATATGGTGATAGGGACACTTCAAGACACACAAACCCAGTAGAATATAATGACTCTAAAAATTGACAAGAAAAGCCTCAAAGAAAAACACAGGTTGGTCATCAATTTAATTGGAATTCCTGGAAGAAATGATGCAATAGTGAAAAAAAAGAAATGATGCAAGAGTGAAAAAAAAGTTATTTTGGTCAATGACATTAGAATGCTAGGGAAAAATATTAGAAAAGAAATGAAAGCTATGGAAGAAAGAAGGAATGAACAACTTGGCACAGGAAGTTCAAAAATTTGTTTACACAACAAATAATCTGAAACTTTAAATGGACCAAATAGAAGCCAATGACACCATAAAATAATAAGAGATATTAAAACAAAAAACAAAAGACTAAAAAAATTGAAAAAAAATATAAGCTATCTCACAGCAAAAACAACTTACTTGCAAAACAGATCAAGGAAAAAAAATAAGAATCATCAGATTACCTGAATGCCATCACAAAAAACAAGAACTTGGACATATTTAAATAAATCTTAAAAAGAATATTGCCCAGATTTCTTAGGACCAGAGGGCGAAATGGAAATAGGAAGAATCTACCAGTCAACTTGTAAAAGGAATTGCAACGTTATAGCCAAATCCCAGAGATTCCAGGTCAAAGAAAAAAAAATACTGCAAGTAGCCAGAAGGAAGATATGATTCAAGTATGGAGGAGTCACAGGCAAGATCACACATGATTTAGCAGTCACCCCTATAGAGGAGCAGAGAAAGAGTAGAATATTCCAGAAGGTAAAACATATAGTATGATTATATGCAAGAATTACTCAGAAAAACTGACTGTAATCCTAGAGGTGGAAAAACTCTTTATTAAAGAAATGGAAGATTTTCAAGCATTAATGATGAAAAGACCAGAGCTGTGTAGAAACTTTGCATTTCAAACACAGGAGTTAAGAGAAACATAAAAAGGCAAACTTGAATGAACAATGATAAGATTCTAAACAAGAATAAACTGCTTATATTTTAATATGGGGAGGGCATATATGTGTCCACAATGAATGAAAGCATTATCAGGGGTCATAATGACAGTTTAATTAGACAGAAAATCTGGGAGTAGTTCTGTTATGTGTTGATGATCTTAAAAGAAGAATGGAAAGAGAAACAAAATGGGATGCACTTGGGTTAGGGGGAAGGAGAAGGAAGGTTAGGGAAAATTATCTCACATAATCAAAGTGCACAAATAGATATCCATACAAAGAGGAGGTGGGGTTGGTGGGGGAAGATGGAGGTGGACAGCTTCTGATACTTGAACCTCACTCTCATCTGAACTGGTCAACAGAGGTAAGAATTTACATACACATATTTTGATATGAAAATACATTTTACTCAACAGGGAAATGGGAAGGAAAAGAGAGAAGGGAAGAAGGGGAATTAGAGGGAGAGTAAATTAAAGGAGGAATTAGTTTCAAGCAACAAAACAAAACAAAACCCTAAAGATATACAAAATTATGGTTCTTTTCAAGGTAGCAAGAATGGGAAAATGAGGGAATGTCTACAAATTTGGGAGTGGTTCATCAAGTTATGGCATGTAAATATGATGGAATTGTTGTTTGTCCTTTGTACTGGAAAAGGATGAATGACGTCATGATGTTGGGGTCAAGGTACAGTGTGCTCAACTGTGGTTGATCAATGCAATATGAGCTTGGGAGGCTCTACCACAGGTTGGATCCAAATAGTCCATTTGAACATTTGGGATGAAAATGTCACTAGATTTGCACATCTCACATTTCCTCTGTGCTATTGTGATTCTGTTTTGCTCGTAGTACCCAGTGCCTTCTTGGATGTAGGCACACCAGGCTGGGTGATTCTGTGCTAGCCCCTCCTGTGTCTCACAATCAATACTAAAGTTCTTCAGAGAAACCTCAAGTGTCCTTGTACTGTTTCTTCTGACTTCCATGTGAATGTTTTTGCCTTGTGCAAGTTCTCTGTAAAATAGTCTTTCATGTAAATGTACATTTGGCATTTGAACTGTGTGGCCAGCCCACCAGAGTTGCACTCTCTGCAATAGAGTTTGAATAGTTCACTTGGCAATTCAGCTTCTGCTACCTTATCTTGCCAGGTGATCTTCAGAATCTTCCTAAGACAATTGAAATACAAGCAGTTCAATTTTCTGACATTTTGCTGTCCAGGTTTCACAAACATAAAACAATGAGGTCAGCACAACAGCTCTGTAGACCTTCAGTTCAGCATGCAGCCTAATCCCTCTTTTCTCCCACACTTTCTTTTGGAGCTTCACAAACACTTAGCTAACTTTGGCAATGTATGCTTCAACCTCATCATCTATGTGGACATCCCTGGAAAGTATATTGCCAAGGTAAGTGAGCTTATCCACAGCATTAAAAAGTTCTCCATTTTCTCCACAGTGCTGGCTGGTGAAGAACCTCTGTTTTCTTCTCGTTGATTGTCAGGTCAAAATTAGCACAAGCAGTGGAGAATCAATCCATATTCTGTTGCCTCTCAGCTGCAGAGGCTGCATTCAGTGCACAATCATCTGCAAACAAAAAGTTGCCCACCAATCTTCCCTCCACCTTTTCAAGCTAAATAATTTACCATCATTGCGGTAGCTGGCCTTGATGTCATTTCCATCCTCACTGAAGGCATCTGACAACATTGTGGAAAATATGCTTACAAACGTGGGAACAAACACACAACCCTGCTTCACTCCATTGGTGACTGGAAAGATGAGAGCATCATCCTTTATCCAGAACCCAAGCAAGCATGCCATCATGAAACTGGTATAAAATACTAAAAAACTTCAGACAACCAAATTTTGCCATGATTTTCCATAAGCCCTCACAACTGACAGTATCAAAGACCTTGGTCAGGTTAATGAATGTTGTGTATAGACCTCTGTTCTGCTCCTGGCATTTCTCCTGGAGCTATTGGGTAGCAAACACCATGTCAATCATTTTTCAGTCCTTTCTAAAGTCACATTGGCTCTTGGGTAGATGACATCTTCCAGGTGAAGGCTTAGCCAATTAAGGAGTACTCTGGCAAGGATCTTGCTAGCAGTGACTAAGAGAGAGAACCCCCTCCTTGTGATTATCACAGGATAACCTTTATAGAGATGGGCAATGGAGGCATCCTTGATCTCCTGGGGATCATCTCCAAACGCAATATAACCTGAAAGATCTCAGTCATCTTCTATATAAGCAGTGGACCCCCTGCCTTTCTTCTAGGATAGAATCAGTGCCAGGTGCTTGCCATATGAGAGGAGCCTAATGGTGTTTAATACCTCTTTTTCAGTTGCAAGTCTGGCTAGAGAGGGTCTGACTTCAATCTAAGGTATATGGCCAGTGGTTTCAGCATTGGTTGATGATGGTCTTTTGAGAATACTATGGAAGTATTTAATCCATATCTTCAAGATCATGTCCTTATCACTAATTGGTGTGATTCCATCAGTGCTGAGTAGTTGAGATGCACCAGAGGTCTTTGACTCATAAATTGTCTTCAGGACATCATAGAAACACTTTGAGTTGTTGCTATCAGCACAAAACTGAATCTCATCTGCCTTCTGAATGGGCCAAGAATCTTATATCTCTCTAAGCTTCACTTGCACTTTACTTTTTTTTATTTTTATTTTTTTTTGCTTATTTTGGAGGGGGGAAGACAGGGAAATTGGGGTTAAGTGACTTGCTCAAGGTCACATGGCTAGTTAGTGTTAAGTATCTGAGGCCGCCACTTTACTCTTGATGGAATTAAATGCTGCCTTCTTAGAGACAAACTGGTCCACCTACTGCTAAACCCTGTGGAGTACTTGGTTTTCATTGAACAGCTTCTGAATTTCCCCCATCGTTTTCTTCAAACCAAACCTGATGTTTGTGAGTGTTCTGGCCCTGCTGAGTGTTTTACTTCAAAGTCTCTGAAAGCTGCCCATTCCTTTTCTGCTCCACTGTTGCTAACTATGTCTTAACTCAGTTTTCCTTCCAGGTGAACAACAAACTGTTCGTGCATAGAGTTGCTATTTTTGTTGAATACAAATGTTTAGCTTGGAGACAATAAGTTTATGATTGTATTGTATTATGTATTGTATTATATGTATGAGTGTAACACTCTGTATCACACATCACATTTGTCACTCTCACATCCTGTCTTTTCTCTTTACAATGACATAGTCTATTACATGCTAGTGCTTGTTGTAAGGGTGCATCCACAATGTTTTATTCCTTTTAGGTAAGCAGAAGACAGTGCTGGTGTTGAGAAGGTCATGAGATGCACAAATCTTTAGTAGCAAGTGACTGTTGCTGCTCCTGACTTCATTCCTCCCAAGGACACCCTGACATGTCCAATAGTTTGTGCCTACTCTGGCATTAAAGCTATCCAGAATTACAAGGTTGTCCTCTTTCAGAACATTAATGCTAAGGCTCTCTAGGTCTTCATAAAATTTTTCTTTGACCTCATCAATGGTTCATCATGGTGGTAGCATACTCACTGATAATGGTGGTGTGGTACTTCCCTACAAGTTGAAACCACATTGTCATGAGCCTGTCTTTCACTCCTTTTGGGAGTCATACAAGCTTATTGACTTAGATTACTTTTGCTTGCAAGCTTTGTGACAGCTTCATGGCATTTCCAACTACTGGAGCCACTCTAGAAAATTGTGTATCCAGCTCCAATTTCAGTAAGCTGGCCTTCATTTTTCAGTCTTGTTTCACTCAGAGCTACTATTTGAATGTGGTACCTGCTAAGTTCTCTCACAACAAGAGCTGTTCATCTTTCAGTTCTACTGGATTTCATATTGTCCCTGAGGGTAGTCATATTCCACACACCAATGGTGAGTGGAATCATCTTTGCAAAGATTTTTGTTGGTTTTTTTTTTTATTTGTTTTGAGTGCAGAGTGGGATTGCCACCCACTGAGGTAAGCAACCCAGGGTTGGATGGAAGCAGACAATTTTTAGGGTGCCTTTTCTAGATTCTTCCTCATGCCAGTAGGTAAGCATTGTGGTTCTTTTAAAAAGCTGCTAAGATACCCAGGGGACTACTGAATCCCACTGCTGCTTCAGTCCCAGTGAGAAGAATACCCATTAGCCTTGTATTATTACTGCTCCCAGCATATCTGCACCTGCCACTTTGTCACTCACTCATCGCCATAGGACTTCAAAGTAGATAAAATAGTAAAATAATAAAATAGTAAAGTAGTGGATGATGGGTGATGTCTTGACTAGTGCGTGAATTGTGGATTTAAGTGAGGCAGAGTCACTCTCTCTTCCCGAGTCAACAAAGTCCAGTGGCAATACAAAAGTCAAGATGATTGTTGATGGTCCAGGATGCAGACCTTGGCATCTTCAATGTCTGACCAAGGTCTAAGCCCTCCACAGCACCCCCACCTTCATTGCCTATTGCTCTCATCCTCCCATCTTACTAGAGAAAGTCTTCAATGCTTGGGGTAGACATCCCACTAACTCACCAACAGGCTTGAGGCAGATTGTTTATCCTCAGCATGGTGTAGCCCATCTTTCAAGACAGTTTTACTTGGGTGTGGCTGCTGAGCATTCTACAGCTTCTTGGAGCCACAGGTGAGAGTTGGGTGACAGGTAGACACCAAAAGTGAATAACTAATCCTGATAAGGGTTTGGCAAACCTTCACACCAGAGATGCTAGTCCTCCCTGAAAACCCAACACATCCCAATGTAATAGAATACTATTGTCCTGGAAGAAACTATGAAGGGGATTGTTTCAGAGAAACCCAAGACCTGATGCAGAGTGAAGTGAACAGAACCATGAGAACAATTTATACAAAAATAACGATATGACAAAGAAAAATAGCTCTCAAAAGTTAAGAACTATGATCATGTAATGACCAACAATGATTTCAGAGGACAAATGATGAAATATCCTACTCACCTCATGGTATAGAGATGGAGGACTCAGTGCAGAATGAGACACACACACACATACACACACATATCGTGCGCATTATATATATACATACATACATACAGATATATAGATATAGATATAGATATAGATAGATATAGATATAGATATAGATGTTTCTATCTTTCTATGGCATGGCCAATGAGGAAATTTGTTTTGCAATGAGAGTTTGGGAGTTTTTTCACTCTCAAAGTGGGGGGTATAGAGGGGGATATGGTTGGAAAAAAGGTAGATTTTTGCTGACTGAAAAATATATATAATTTTAAAATGAAACATTAAAGACAAAAAAGTGAAATATTCTAGGTGAAATTCCCTTACTGACTAAATTGCAAAAAAAAAAATGGGATCATCATTATTCCTTCATAGCTGTAATATGCTCCTCTGCACCCACCTCAAGCAGGTTGGACTATATTATTTTCCCCAGAGCTCTCTGGTGCCTTTAAGGGATTTTTTTTTTGGGGGGGGGGTGTCTAGTCTCTCTACAAATGGCTCCAGTACTCACTGATGATATTTCTCCCAAATGTAGGAGGTGACCCCCTGAAATCTAGTTCCATTTAGCCACTAAAGAATTAGCTTTCACAGAGGAATATTTACTTCAAAAGATACAAATATAACCTACTTCCTCACTGTGTGGGGAACATAATTTCCCTCTCCCATTATACCTCAGTCCCTAGAGAAGGGAAGCAGATTGGGTTCATCCTGAGCTCAGTTCCCATAGAACACAATCCCAGTTCTAAGTATAAAACACCCCTAGGTCTCTAGTCCCAGGCACCTTGGCTTCTTGGGGTTCCCATGCTGGACTGATTGAGTAGAACGTCTAGCTTGTAATCCTAGCTCCAGGGTCATCATGGCTCTAATTCTCTAATCCCATGGGGATCCCCTCTAGTACCTGAAACTAAGAAGTCCAAACAATAAAGAACCAAAACAACTACCCCAGGCTATTGTCCCAGCGAATAGGCACCTGTACATTTTTTTTTTAAATACAGTCCTCATCCCAAATTCGGAACAATTCTCTCTGATTTCTGAGGAGGCATAAGCAATGCGCTTTTACTTGTTTCTTGTACAGTAAAGTCTCAAAACAGCTAACGCTACGTTGTCATCTGCAATTCCCCATGTACAGATGAAAATCAAACACAAAGTGTTACAGATTCACAGAATGAAAAACATTTCATAATGTTCCCCAAATAAGTCAACAAAATAAGAAGCATTTTTACAAATTTACAAAATAGCTCTGCTTTTTTGAACTTGTAGGTTATTTCTCTACCCACAAGCAAAAGAAAGAGGAAAGATTTTTTTTTAATGGCTTCTATTTTGTCTTTTTTTTTTTTTGGAGGGGGGGAGGGCAGGGCAGTTGGGGTTAAGTGAATTGCCCAAGGTCACACAGCTAGTAAGTGTTAAGTATCTGAAGCTGAATTTGAACTCAGGTCCTCCTGACTCCAGAGTCAGTGCTGTATTCGCTGAGCCACCTAGCTGCCCCAATAGCTTCTATTTTGAACAGAAACCTGGGCCACTCTGAGCTTTCCAAGCTTCCTGGAGCTTTCCCCACAGGGATTTGGAGCCTGGGGTCAACTTAGCTTTGTCCCTTTCTCAAATGAGAAAACCGTTCTGGGTAGAAATTGTTCCAATGATTTCCTCAGTGCATAAAGCTAACCAACTGAGATCTGTACAGAAAGAGTCCCTTTCTACATAAGACACACACACTAAACGTTTCTAGGGAGAGAAGATCTTTGCCTGGCTTCCTGGCTTGCCAGAATACATGGACCTAGAAGGAGTTGTTTGGACAGTGCAGAGTTGAGGTGATATGTAACAATGCCTCTTCAAGCAGTCCTGTAAACTGCATCGTGTTTTGATGTTTTAAGCATAAACCTTCCAAGAGAGTATAAAAATATTTATAAATCATTGTAAACTGCCTTAGTTCTTTCTATTAATGTACATCTGCGAAAGCCTTTTTATTAAGCATTTCTTTTGTATGTTGTAAATAAATACCTTCCTTATTCATGAGAAAAAAAATCTGGAGTTCCCAAGTATAGGTGATCTTCAGAGAGGCCTAAGCAATTTTTTCTGGGTCCCCAAATGTATCCCAAATCTGCCTCCCCACCACCACCTTTGCACCTGCTATGGTAAACCAAATGGAATTGCAAGCTAACCAATCAGAACAAGAAGAAAAGTAAACTGAGAGAAGCAGTAAGGAATGTGAGTCACTCGTGAATTTTAGGCACAAGCATTTATACTCTAAGAAGCTGTAGGACTTTTTGCTTTCACAAAAGGCAAGCAATCTAGTTCTGTTTAAATGCAAAAAGAATAATATGGACATTTCTACTAGACAGTAGTAATCCAGTGATGCCAGATTTTTCACATTAAACTTAACATCAGTGTTTATAAAGGAATCTAACACAAAACACATCAGCATGTCAAGCCTTTTCTAGAATTCAAAAATACAGCAAATATAAGTACTTAAACAGTCAAGCAATCAGCAAATGAAAAGTTTACAAAATTACAATGGGAATTAATTTGTGAGGGAACACTCCTGGGACTGGAGGTGGGGGTTAGGGGTTTGTATATTTAGAGCTTTTTTTTTTTTTGCAAAATTTCCCTATGATCTCATTCTAGGAAATATCTCAAAAGTCAGGAAGTCCTGGACAGAGAATCTCTCTATTGGGTCTCCACAAAAATGAAGGGCTCAATTTTATTCTAGACAAGGCCTCATATGTAATACATGATATCCTGGCCTCAACCATCTGAAGGCCAGGTAGGTTAGATTTTGTTCTCCCACCTCACCCCAGGGATTCTCCAGTACTTTTTAGGGGAATTTTCAGAGATTTAGGCTTTTTTGACAAATGACATTAGTCCTCACTAATGGCATTCATTCAATTGTGAATGTGTGTGTGGGGGAGGTGTTCCATTTAGCTACTAACAAAATATATGTGTATACATATGTGTGCACATGTGTGCATGTGTTTATGTGTTGTGTGTATGTATACACATATATACTCATATGTGTTTATATAATGCACACACATACAGAGAACTATTTACTATTTACTAGGCTCATAGATTAAGTCAGATCTTATAAAGAACAGTCCCAAACTCACATCCAAAATCTTCCTGGGACTCGACATACCCTGCTTTCTCGGAGTTTTCATGCTGGGCTGGCTGGTTGTACCATTCTTGCAATCCTGGCTCCAACCCGTGGATCAAATTCCTGGTCCTTTGGGAATCACCATCTGAAATGGAAGGTAAACAATACAGAATAGAAACAAACACCTCTAGGTCCATTTCTCAAAAAGAGGGAACAGGAAGAAAAATCCTCCTCCTCTCATTTGTTCAGCTCTTGGTGTCCAGCCTGCCCCTACTCAATAAACTCCAGTGACTTCCAATTCCTTCCAGAACCAAATACGAAATGCTCTGTTCAGCATCCAAAGCTCTTCATAACCTACCCCCTCCTACCCTTCCCGTCATCTTACACCTTATTCCCCAACAGGTACTCTCTAATCCAGTTCCACTGGCTTCCTGGCTGTTCCACAAAGAAGACACTCCATTTCTCATCTCCAGGCATTTTTTCTGGCTGTCTCCCATCCCTAGAACATGTTCCCTCCTCTACTATTTTTTCTGGGTCCCTTATCTACATAAGACACTCTGAAAAGCACCTCAAATGTATCCCAAACCCTCCCTGGCTTCCTCTGATTCTCAATTAAAACCCCACCTTCTATAAGAAGCTTTCTTTAACCTCCCTTAAACCCAGTGCTTTGCCTCTTTTAATTATCTCCTGTTTATAACGTATACCTGCTTTGTACGTCCTTGTCTGCATGTTGTTTCCCCACTTGATTGTAATGCCTTGAAGGTAGGGACATTTTTTTGCCACTTTTTTTTTGCCTCTTTTTGTGTCCCTAACTCTTAGCACAATCCTGTAAATAGTAGGTGCTTAATAAACGTTTATTGAATGAATTAATAGCTACAGAAGATGAGCTGTCAAGGAGAACACAGCAAAAAGAGTGAACAGCTTAGTGTCACCAGTTTTAAATACCTAGGCAGTGATCAAAGGATGTTACCCCAATCCACATGGTAGGGAATGGAGTTTGCCCTGTTAGGGAAATTGAGCATGCTCAAAAGGCTGCTCAAGGGTGTCTCTATGTTAGGAAAACTGGGAGTGACCAGATATGCCTGGGTTACATACTCAATTGCATAAGTGTGTGTTTATTTAAATATCATAAGACTATCTTATTAGTATCATATTCAGTTACAGACTTTCAATTCTCATTGTTTTGAAATATTACATATATGCTGTAGCAGCAACCACATTGGCATACCCAGGATGGCTGCTAGCATAGGTTCTTAGATCTGCTTTACTAGGAAAGATAGCTGTTTAAGGGGTCAACAATCTTTTTAAATTACATTTATTGGTTCAGGGGAAAATCCAGCACCCTGAACTTTAGAGAAAATTCAAACAAAGAAAACAGAAAATACAAGCAGAGAAATAAAGACCAACAGATAGGTTTCTAACTGTCTGAGCAATTAGCACACATCAACAGACAGATCCAATTGTCTGACCAAGGCAACACATACTTAGTGCCCAAAGAGAAAAGCACCAACATCTTTTTTCAAAGCGGGAGTGTGGGGGAAACGGCTCTTAAACAGCTACTCAAAGTCTCATCTGGTCAAATCACAAGAACACTCTTCCAGTGAGTGAGCCCCAAAGCAAAATGATAACTTCAGCATACGTACATCCTTCTTCAGGGTCAGAGGGCATCACAACCCTTGTGACCCACTGCCTGATTAAAAAGTAACAAAAGGTGTGTGCCTTCCTGAAAAACAAGCCTCCCCTACACAAGCTTCTCTTGTTGGCTCCACATGAGGCCTGTTGATGGGCAGGAAGACCTTACATCTCATTAACATGCCTACACAGTCATGAAGCTTTCTCTTTCCTTGATGTTGCTTTTGGTTGACATTTTTTGTGAATATATGTTGGCAAATGAATTCTGTTCTTTCTGACTCTTGAAAATCATTTGAGTTCTCTTAACCAACATTTTGGCTACTTGTAGATGTTCACAATTAATGGGATATTGTGGCAACAGAAAATTTATTTTTCAGGTCCAAATATTATAGTCTCTAAGACTTAAAAAGCAGAAAGTTACAGCTAGAAGGGAATTTAGAGGTTACCAAATCTGATCTTTTAATTGCACAAATAAAGAAACTGAGTACTACCAGCATAGTTCTTGGAACACAGTAGGCACTTAATAAATGCTTTTTGAAGGCATTTAGGTGCACTAGGTGGTGCAGTGAATAGAGCACCAGCCCTGGAGTCAGGAGCAACTGAGTTCAAATCTTGCCTCAGAAACTTAACACAACTAGCCATGTGACCTTGGGCAAGTCACTTAACCCCAATTGCCCTCCAAAAAGCCAAAAAAAAATGCTTTTTGACTGATTGACTGACTACTAGTGAGGGACAAAGACTTGCCTAAGTTAGTGGTGGAGAGGAACTTCAACACAATTATCTTGACTCTGAATCCGTACTATCTCTATTATCACTCTGGCTCTTAATGAGGCTCCTCCAGAATAAAACCATCTTGAAAATCTTGCAGAACTATTTCACAGCCTACCAAAATCTTTCTTCACACTGAAACACTGTCCTTCAAGGATACAATCCTCTATTGCTTCTTTAAAGGTAAATCTTCCTTTGAAAAAATGCTTGTGGAGCACTGACTTGAAGAATCACCAAAGGGTTATGTAATAACAACAGCGCCTCACATTTGCATGGCACTATATACATACTATGTACATACGTATCTTCCAGTCAGTTCTCCAAGAGGAGTCATGTGTAATACACACACACACACACACACACACACACACACACACACACGTTCCAGGTGTCAGGGAAACAATGACAAAAATCAGACAGTCTTTGTCCTCCAGGATGTGACAGGCTGGCTTGGGGAAACAGCTTGTTCATATACAAACATAAACTAAAGAGGTTCGAGGTGAGTTGGTGGTGGTGGGTTGTGTGTGCGTGTGTGTGTGTGTGTGTGCGTGCGTGCATGTGTGTGTGCATGTGCGTGCGTGCATGTGTGTGCATGCGTGTACATGTGTGTACATGTGTGTGCATGTGTGCGTGTGCGTGTGCGTGTGCGTGTGTGTGTGTGTGTATGTGTGTGCACGCTTGCAAGGTATTTTTATTTCCATTTCATTGCTGAGGAAACTGAGACTCAGAATGAATATGTGACTTCCCCCAAACTGCTCCAGTATCTTTGCCAAGAAAAACCCAAATGGGGTCATGAAGAGTCAGACACAGACATAACTGAAAGGATGGGACAACAAAGCTCTAACTCAGCAACCCTTTCAAGTCCGTGAAGTTCTTTTATTTTGTTTGTTTTTTGCTTTTTGGAGGGCAAGTGACTTGCCCAAGGTTACACGGCTAGTTTTTTTGTGTGTGTGTTAAGTGTCTGATGCTGGATTTGAACTCAGTTCCTCCTGACTCCAGGGCCAGTGTTCTATTCACTGCACCTCCTAGCCACCTTCCTTGAAGTTCTTTTAAAAGCAGCTCTGAAAGGCTCAGTTTAAGTCTTACAGTCTACATAAAGCCAGGGCTAGGGAGCTGGAGCTTGTGCTGATAATGCTGATGATGATGATGATGATAAAGAATAATAATGATGATAACGAACATTTTATAGTTCCTACTCTGTGACAGATACTGCACTTTACAATTACTATCTCATTTTTAGAGGCTGTTATTATTATTCCCATTTTACAGTTGGGGAAACTGAGGCAAGTTAAGTGACTTGCCCAGGATCATAGAGCTAGGAAGCATCTGAAGATTTTTAACACAGGTCTTTCTGACCCCAGGTCCAGTACCTTAGAAGTGGTCTGACCCCAGGTCCAGTACCATTAAAGTGACTTGTTCAAGGTCACATAGACCATCCAGATTTGGACCTAGGCCCTATGACTCCAGAGTCCACATTCTTTCCAACTATAGTGGAATTAATTTTACATTGGTTTATCTGCATATATCTTGCTCTTCCTCAGTTGAACATAAGCTTCTTGAGGTGAAGTTTCTTTCATTTTTAAAATCTTTGATTCCATCATGCCTACCACAGTGTCAGCATTGTTGTCAGTGTTCAGTTGTTTAGTCTCTTCACTGAAGTAGAGGCAGTAGGCTATATGGGTCAGGAAGGCTAAACCATGGTCACCATTGTCCCTTACCAATTCCCTTTCCACCTACATGAAGTCATGACCTTGAGTCAAAGAACCCTAAAGGCAGAAGCTCCCCACTGTCCCAGGACACCCCCACAGCCATCCTCTGGGAAGTAACCCTGATAGAGACACTAATCAGCCACAGTCTCTGCAGATATTGTAGGCCCCTACCTCTTTAGCAGTCATAGCTACTGAAGACCCATAAAAGGAAGTACTTGCCACCAAAGTTCTTGGTAACTATCAAATGTCTCAGCGTCTGAAATAGATAACAATTTTGTCTATGCAAATGGTGGTGTGAGCTTCTGCTAAAAGGGAGGCTGAAGTTGGGGGGTCACTTGGGCTTGGGAGTTCTGAATTACAAAGGACTAATCTGGTGTCTGCACTCAGTTCATCATTAATGAGCCCCTAGTGGGGGGGTACCACCAGGCAAAATAGGGCCAGCAAAATTTCATCAAAAAGGAAAGAGTTAAGAAAAAGGTGACATTAAGAGTTTCTGCCACGATCGTGAGGGGTAACATGGCATAGTAGAAAGACTAGAAATTGAAGGCAATCTTATAAATATCAATTTTTCCATTTATTATATTGAAACATTGGGCAAATCATATAGCTTCTCTTTACTTCAGTCTCCTCATCTGTAAAATGAGGGGGGTGGACTAAATGAACCTCAAGGTCCTATAAGGGGGGTAGATTAAGGTAGCTTGTGTCAAATTAAGGAGTTTCTCTAAATGATAGTATAGTTTAGAGTACAGAGAGGATACCTAAACAACTTGTCTATAGGGGAATATTGTAAGAGTTTGGCCACTGGATAAAGGGAACCAGATGAAGATTACACATTCCCCTTTTAGTCTTTAAAATATATGATAGCCAGCTTGGAAGTTACTTAGTCCCTCTCCTCCCACTCCTTCTCCCATCAATAATAATTTCTTGTAGTAGAGGCATGTGGCAATTCCCAGTGAAGCAGTGGCCATTCATACAGTCAAAATCAATTGCTTAGAGGACTTGAGAGTTCTTTCATACAGAAAGACCAAGGACTTGGCCATAGCTTCAACATGAGTTTGAAACTGGAGGAGGTTGAAATTATGGCCAAGTCTTTGTACTTTCTGGAAGTGTGTTAAAAGTACCTTAGGCCAGAATTTCAGCTGAACTTGAAGCTGGAGTTAGTAGAGACTATATCCAAGCATGAGAGCCATGCATCTAGCACTGGAGCAGTCTGGTGATGGGAGCTGGGGGGCAGGGTTTGTGGAATGTCCACCAGAGGAGCAGCACAGAGACAGGATTAGAAAACAGGGAAGGGAGGGAGCCTTTATTGCCAGAGGTGCAGAGAGTGTTATCTCCCTTTGTGTCTCTCACCTTGTTAACTCTGTGATCATCCAATCTTCCTGCGGAAGCTATATGTTTTTGTGGGAGTTTGTGCACCTCAGGTTTACGGAGAAGCTGATTTGGAGTATTCTACTTACCTTTCAGTAAGGGCCCTTCCAGGTTTAAATTTATAATTCTACGATCCTAAATACCTTTGTACTGACCTAGCTGGTGTCCTTGGACTGACTATCAAAGGGTAAACACATCAGTGGGGGCTCAAGAACTATAATTGTAAGAGTGAATACTCAAAGAATCCTTTGTACTTAATTATCCCCTGGGAAACTCAGTGTATGAATACCAATTAGATGGGGAACTCAAAGGGGAATTATATTATTTTTCAGCTCTAAATCTTATGCTCATATGATCCTTGTTGGGAATTTTGAAGTATATATTAACTTCTTAAGTCTCTAAGAGAGTATCTTCATGGTTTGAAAGAAGGAGAGCATCTTCCTAAAATACTACTCAAAAGGAAATTTAGGCCTTATTTAAGAATCAGCATGTATGAAATACTTGGGGGTCCATGGAAGACAGACATCCAATAAACTGAAGGTGTTATTCAGACTTCCCCCAAACTATGATAACACAAAAACTCAGTCTGCAAAATTTCTACCAGCATGAAAAATTTTCCTTACTCCTTTATATCTTTTCCCCATAATGTTGAGAGTTTTGATAACCATAGCAAGATATATAGATAATACATTACTCAGAAGATTCAGTTGGAAAAACTCAGCATATCATTTTTTTTTGGTGGTGGGGGGAGATGGAGGAAGGCAGAGCATGCATTCAATAATTGATTTTTTCTTGAAATCTGGAAGAAGGTTTCTTTTTGGTTTAGTAAAAGAGTTCAAAAGGGAAGCTCTTCAGAATGACAATCAATAGTTTCTTTTCCAAAAGGTTTCTCCTTTTGGAAAAAATATTGGGGTTTAAAAATCCAGTGTTGTTTCCCTGGTGGAATCCTTTTTTGGAATAATACCTTCCCTGTTTAAAAATATATGCAGATGAATACACAAACACATAAATCATTAAAAGTACACTTAGGGATTTAGGTATTGATGCAGCTTAAAGATATTGTTTGTATTTTGTTAAAATTTACATTCTATCACTTCTTTCTTCTTAGACATAAATAATTAGCATGAATTTTACTTGAAGATTGATTTTTAATTGGTATGAAAATTTGCTTATTATTCTTTCTTGAAAATATTAGGACAATAATAATAATAATTAAGAAAAGGAATCTTTTAAAGATCAGCAGATACTTACACACACAAGGAAATGGAATCCAAAAGAATAGTCAGTCTCAGTCTCAGAGGAAGCCATTTCTGGAAACACTGGGACACGTATTTAGCCTGCAGGCTTGACTGGAATGACCAAAGTTTTTGTTAAACCTCTGCTTGCTGGGAGTGATTATAATTTGCAGGTTTCATGTAATTTTCAGACTGAGAGTTGGTAGAGCTTAGGTGATGCCGAATATTCACCTTGAGCTAGAGAAACCAACTGGACATCCAACAGCACAGTAGAAAATAATCAGTTTCCCCTATTACTATTTTTATTCTTAGTGGAAGGTGAAAAGAAAGGTCAAAATATTTAAAGGGAGAATATATTAAAAGGAGAATTGATGATTTCAGTTTGTTTCCTTGTGCTACAAAAAACGTGGAAATGGTGAGTTGAGGAGATGGTGAGTAGAAGGTGAAGAGTATGGTTGGGAAGAACAATGGAATGAAAAGCAGAAAAAGATGGAGTGAGATAGAACATCCCCCCAAAGTGAGATTTGAAAGAGATTGAAAAGTGTTATTTTGGCTGCATTTTACCCAATTTTAAAAACTAGAATTCATATCCCATTTCACACACGTTTTATTTATCCAAATGCTTTATACTGTTGCATGAGGAATTTGACTATTTTATCCTCTAGAAGAGACAAGAACAATGGTATATGAGACATAAAGAATTAAATAAAAATGCACGTGCCAACTTGCAAAGAATTCATTTTATTTTTTAACAACGCCCTACAAATGTAGGGAGCAATCAGTGCCATAATCTGTGAACTAATTTTTACTCTTCTCTAAGATGATGGGTTCTATGACTTTGTTTTAAAACTGCCAACAGAATTCTTAATAAATTAATGTCAATGAAATTAAGAAACTGTGATATCTTTATCTTCTCCAGCCTGGAATCAGCTACACTGTATTGTTTCCCTAGAAGAGGCTTTTTCCCCATGGAAATTCAAACAGAGAAATAAAAGGGCAATTTTTTTTCTTAACGTTTCTGGTAGGTTACTTCATTTAACTGTTTCCTTATAGTATTCAAATAATAAATTTAGAGACAAATATTAAGAAAATCTTTAGAGAAAAAATTTTTATTTTCTTCTCAATTGTTAAAGGCCTTATATTTCTTGGATTGGGGCAGCTAGGTGAATAGATTGAATAGAGCACTGACCCTGGAGTCAGGAGAACCTGAGCTCAAATCCAGCCTCAGATACTTAACACTTACTAGCTGTGTGACCTTAGACAAGTCACTTAATCCCAATTGCCCTGCCTTCCCCCCTCTAAAAACACCAAAAAAAAAAAAGATTCATTGGATCAATCATCAGCCAACAAGTATTTACTAAAAACATTTATTAGTGGTTAAAAAAAAAAACTAGCATCATTTACTAGTCATATATATTCAGTTCTATAACAAGCACTAGACCGTGAGTCAAAGATGTTTTCCTATTCTCCAGAAGTTTAAATGAAAAAACTTTGACATGAATATAAATTTACATTTAACAAAACAATTAGTTATAATTTTAAAAGATAAGACTATATTAAACACTAACTTTACCTTTCTTGCTTTCCTTCTTTGTTTTTTGTCTTTTTTGTTTTTTTTTTTGTTTTTTTTGTTTTTTTTGTTTTTTTTACAAATTTGCAATTGGGAAAAAGCTATATTTTAAAGGAGGGACTGTTGGGTAAAGGCATGTATAGGACTTGATTGGAGAAACCTTCATAGAAAAGATTTAATTTTAGAAAGTTTTGGAAGAGATGAATGGTGCACAGTGGCTATGGAGAAGAATTGCTCAAAGTTTTAGGGGAAAGTTTGCAAAATTTTGAGTTAGAAATTGGCAGAGAAAATGGTTAGGTAAGTAGAGTGGTCAGAAGAGCAGAGGATATCAGAAACACTAAAAAAAAACCTCAATAACTTCCATTATAGTTGATTACTTTAATTAATAACAATCATTTTGAAGAACATGAATCTGACCAACTGCGTATGGTTCAGTTTGAAGAAGAATTATATGTGCACATACACAAGTAATTGTAGATTCCAAATATTCTCTGTTCCTTGATAAATCTGTAATATGGATATACTTCCTTCATCAATGTAGATGACAACTACTCCTTGCCTTTTCATCCTGTGTGATTCATGTCCAGTGCTCTTCATTAATCCTGTATAGACAATCCTCTCACAGCACTGGATTTTTTTGCTTGATTATTTAAATACATTATGGATACCATCATAAGGACTCAATCCTTTCATTCTCACCATATGAACTAAGCTATCTCCCTTCTCAGTAATATACATCCTTGCATCATTTTTCTAAAATAAGTCACCCTTGGTGACATAACTGAAGATTACTTTAACCCACCATGAGTCTCTCCATTGTCCTTGATTTTTCTTAGATTGAAGTTTCCTATGATTTAGTTTTGGTGTTAGAAAGTGGCAGCGAACTAGCTCACTTTCTAGGAGCATAAGTGGGATCACTGAAAATACTCTACTCTTAGCTCTTTTTGAGGGGGCTAAGAACTAGAAATTGAGAGGATGCCCATCAAATGGGGAAAGGCTGAACAAGTAGTGGTATATAATTACAATGGTATGTTATTGTGCTATAAGAAATGATGAGCAGGATAAATTCAGCAAAAACCTGGAAAGACTTACTTGAACTGATACACAATGAATTCAGCAGAACCAGGAGAACATTATACATAGTAATAGAAATATTGTACAATGAACAACTGTTAATGACTTAGCTATTCTCAGCAATACAAGGCGCAATCCAAGGCAATTCCAAAGGACTCATGAAAAATGCTATCTGCCTCCAGAAAAAGAACTGATGGAGTCTGAATACAGACCAAAGTATACTGTTTTTTACTTTTTTCTTTATCTCTTTTTTTACTTTGAGTTTTCTTCCACAAAATGACTAATATGGAAATATGTTTTACTCTACATGTATAACCTATATCAGGTTGCTTACTACCTCAGGGAGGGGGTAGATAAAGGAGGGAGGTGATTTGGGACAGAATTTTTTTTAATGATTATTAAAATTGCTTTATGTATAATTGGGGGAAAACAAAATTTTTTTCTAAAACAAGAAAATACTCTGCTCTTAAGGATATAAAAAAATTTTCAGAAGAAGAAATCAAACCTATCAATAGTCATATAAAAAAATGCTCTAAAGCACTGTTGATTAGAGAAATGCAAATGAAAACAATCCTGAGGTAGCACCTCACACCTCTCAGACTGGGTAACACGACAGAAAAGGAGAATAAGAAATACGGAAGAGGTTTGGAAAAACTGGGACATTAATGCACTGTTGGTGGAGTTATGAACTAGTCCAACCATTCTGGAGAACAATTTCACCTCTGTTCAAAGGTCTATAAAACCATGTATACCCTTTGACCTAGCAGTAGCACTATTAGGACTACAACCCAAAAAGATTTAAAAAGGAAGCAGGGAGTATCTTTATTTGTGATGGCAAAGAATGGGAGCTGGAGGGGATGCTCATTAATTGGGGAATTATTGGATGAGTTGTGTTATATGACTGTGATTAAATATTATTGTGCTATAAGAAATAACAAGTAGAGTGGTTCCAGAAATACCTGGGTAAATTTTAAGTTATCAGACATATGAACTGATGCAAAGTGAAGTGAGCAGAACCAGGAGAATATTGTACACAGTAACAACAATGGCCAGTTGTGAAAGATTTAGAAAGATTGTCTGATCAAGACAATAATCCAAGACAATTCCAAAAGACTCATGCTGAAAATGTTATACACCTTCCAGAGATATTTGAAACATCCTGTTTTCATTTTTCTTTATGTCCCTTGTCACTTTTTTGTTTTTGAAATATGGCCAATGTGGCAATATGTTTTGCATGACTTCACATCTATTATCATATTAACTAGCTAATATATTTGAAACTCAATTTTTTTAAAGAAATTAATTTTAAAAATAAAGAGTTAAAGGGAAAAAAGAAAATACTTTGATCATATCCCAAATGACCTACTCATTTCTGAATCTGAGTCTTTTAGGCTCAGTATTCTACAATATACATACACCAGAGCTTTTCTTTATCTGAGAATAACTAATACTAGAAAAAAGGTCCCCTTTCAAGAATCCACTTAAAATGAGAACTAACATTTATAGTAAAATTATATAATAGCATGATACAATATTCTTAATTTTGTATTTGCCTTTCATAGCTCCAATGACAAAAAGAATCAGTGATGAAAAAAAATCTTTAAAGGCTTTACAATTTTCCCAAAGGCCATTCTTTGTCCTTTCATTTTCAGAACATTCTCTTCATATACAGCTATCAAAAATCAGCAGAAGAATGATCCTGACCAAAATTTACCAAAATGTCATTGATAATGTTAGGAGGGGAAGAGGGAAGTGGGAATAGATTTTATAAATAGTCAGTTCATTAGTGAATATCTTATGTCGTGAAGACTTTTGGTTCCATGTAACTTAGTGGTGTAATAGATAAAGAAAAATCCAGGAAAACCTAGATTCAATTCCCACCTTTGACACATATTGGCCATCTGACCCTGGGCAGGTCACCTAACCTTTCAGCTTCCTGGGCAATTCATTAAGATTAAAAATTACAGAACAGTTCTGGTCTTCTATGGTAGAAGGAGTTTCCTCTCTGGGAATTCAGTGAGTTTCCAGTCCAACCTATATACAAAAGGGATTCCCACTCAGACAAGTGATTGTCCAGCCTCCAATTGAAGACCTCTAAGTAGGGGGGACCCAACATCTTTCAAGGCAGCCCACTCTACTTCTGAACAGTCCTAATTATAAGGAAGTTTTTCTTGACATTAAGCCTAAATGTGCCTCTTTGCAACTTCCACCCATCCTTCCTGGTTCCTACCTCAAGGGTTAAACAAAATAAGTCTAGATCTCTTCTTCTAAAGATAGCCCTTCATATACCTTAAGACTACTTACCTCCCCCCTCCCTCATTCCCTGAATCTTCTTTCTGAGTTAAACTTGCTCGGTTCCTTCAGCTGATCTTCATATGACAGGGATCCATGGACTCACCACCCTGGTTGCCCTTTTTTTAGAACTCTCCAGTTTTGTTATTTCCTTGTTAAATTATGATGCCCACAACTGAACATGCTATTTAGAATCTGACAAGGACAGAGTAAAGTGAGACTATCGCCTCCCTATTCCTGAAGACCATTTCTCTTGTAAGGCAAGCCAAGATTGCAATGGGCAACTAGATGGTACAGTAGATAGACAGCCAGTCCTAGAGTCTGAAAGACTAAATCTGGCCTTAGACAATTACTAGCTGTGTGGCCCTGGGCAAGGCACTTAACCTTGTTTGCCTCAACTCCTCATCTATAAAATGAGCTGGGGAAGAAAATGGCAAACTACTCCAATATTTTAGCCAAAAACCTCACAAAAAACCAAGCGAGGTCATGAAGAACAAGACATGACTGAAATGCCTGAACAACAATCTACTACTTAAGCAATCCTGTAAAAATAAAGGAAGGAAAGAAAAAAAAGAAAGAAAGATAAGAAGGAAGGAAGGAAGGAAGGAAGAGTTTAATATGCCCTGACATATTTCTGATGAAATCATACTGGTACTTTGTAAATACCACCTTCCTTTATAGATGTTAAGCAACTATCTCTTTAATGATCCATTCTAGAATTTTCCTAGGAACTCAACTGAAGCTCACTGGCCTATAGTTTGCAGTCTTTTTCTTCTTTTTTTTAATTGGGAAAAGATAGATAACTAGATAAATAGATAGATGATAGATAGATAGATAGATAGATAGATGATATATGGATAGATGATAGATGGATAGATAGATAGATAGATAGATAGATGATAGATAGATAGATATGTTTTCCAATCTCATGTTATCTCTCCTGTTTCTCATGATCTTTCAAATATTATTCCTGATGGCTCAGCCATCACATCAGTTCCCTACACTAATAGTCTATATAAAAAGTAAAAGACCATGTTGCAACTGTGGACCTCAGACATGCATATCTCCTCTATATATTCATACATAAATATGTGTATGTGTGTGTGTGTGTGTGTGTATGTGTGTGTGATTGCAAATCTAGGTATAGGTACCTAAATAAAAATACTATGTATGTCTCTTATTAAGGCACTATTGCTGGCCCCTAGAGGTTGGGTCACTATACCTATTCTACTGAGGAGCTTTTTTGTTCTGGACTTCTGCATGTGGTCCTCACTAGGGTGAGTCCTAAAAGAGACTGTCTTCTGATTAGAAGGGTGATAAGCCTTCCTTTTTTTGTATTCTTTAGCTCATTAATCCCCCACCTTATTTAAAGATAAGGTTTGGGTTTACATCTAGATCTCCTTAAAAGGGGAAAGTGAAAAGTTACTTGCATTATACTCTTGATCAAGTACAATTTTTTTTCCTTAATTCAAAAGAAATGTTAATAGACACAAAAGATTCAGGCTGCATTAAAAGAACAACTTAAAACAGGTTGCAATTACAACTAATAATCACTGTTTTGCTCTCTTGGGAGGCAGATATTTAAATTTCATTAGAATATAAAGCAGTCTGTGAAACTGCTGATTAGACATTTTGCATTTCACCTTGAATCTGCACTGTTCAAACAATTTCTGGTCTGTGTGTTCTGGCAAAACATGCCAACCTTGGGACCATTTTCTTGATGGCTATTTCTTTAAGAGTGCCAAATTATTTGCCAGGGACTCATCCTCATTCTGCCATGCAATTCTGTCTAAAAAGACTAGAGCCTCTAGACCTCTGAAATTCAAAAGGTCACCTCTAATGCTGAACATAGCCATCTTGAGATAAGTTCACCTAAACCTAGTTAGATAAATAGACAGACTGACAGATAGAATAGATAGAGAGAATAAAATAGAGCACTTTACAATGTGTGAGCATTGCATTACTAGGACGATCCTTGCATTCAAGGAGCTTATATTCAAGAAGGTGAAGACAACATATGAAAGAGAGATGAAAAAAATGAAGGATTAGGGAAGAAAGGAGGGCAACTGCTATGTAGGTGGCACAAATCAGAATGGGAGCAGGGAGAGAAGTAAGCAACATAGCTGGGACTTCTAAGGATATGGCAGTTGACCCCAGGGTGAGCATGATGCACAAGAACAAACATTAACAAGACCACCCAAAATCAAGGTTCAGGTTTGCTTTCATTCATATGCTTGTGGCCACATGGAAGTCAGGGTGAAAGAGAGGTCAAACTGCTCTGACCCCTACTCCTCACTGGAAGCAGTCTCAAAATAGTCCAGTCATAATATGTAACCAGAAGGGAAGAGAGCTCTCAGAATGAGGACTCTCTTTTAAAAAATACTTAGTCCTTGCTCAGTGGCTAAGGAGAAATCAAACCATAATCCCTTCAGTGCTGAACCACATATGGATGGTAACAGACACCAAAGTTTCTGCATGGTTGATCAAAATCAGAAAGAATAATTCTCAGCCTACTCCAAGGAAAGATTCGTATTCCATACACAAACTACACATACACACACACACACACATATATATATATATACACACACACACACGCACATACATGTGTGTATACACACATATATACATACATATGTATGTGTATGTGTGTATATGTGTGCATATGTGTGTATATATGTGTGTATGGAAATAACAGAGGGAAGGAACTAGAATTAAGAGGGGTTAAGAAAATCTTCCTGTAGAAGACAGGATTTTAGTTGGGACTTAATGGAAACCAGGGAAACTAGTAGGCAGACATGAAGATGGAGAATATTCCAGGCATCTGTAATGACAATGCAATATTTACAGTGCCTGTGATCACAATAAAAACTGTGACTATAAATATCACATGATGTTCTATTGCAAACTACAACAGATTCTCCATGTAGAGGACAGAACTGAAGCATTTATTTAGATACCAGAAAACCTAATCCCCAAACCAGTAAGCTGATTCCATCATAGTACCAAAGATATTCAGAAGCCATAACGCTGAGAACCACACCATCCTTTAGCCTTCCCACAAACCAGTATTAGATCAATATTTACTCACAAACCTCTCAATCTCCTTGCCTGAGCCTCCTCTCTCTCCCACCATCTCTCTGGCTCTGACTCCCAGCTTCCTGTGGCTCTGCTTTCCTTCAGCAAACTCCTCCACTTACAGGCTTCATGTGACTACATTCAGCTTATTAGGGGGAACACTTTACTTTCAAAGCAGGGAAGGTTTTCAAATTCCCATTCCCATTACATCATAGGAGACAGAGAAAAAGCCCAGAGACAAGAGATATAGTGTCTTGATTATGAAACAGCCCAGAGTTCAATGTCACTCTATTGAAGAGTGAAGAGTATGGTGAGTCTCCATGAAGACTCATGGAGAGTGTAGAGTAAGAAGACTGGAAAGGTAGGAGCAGGTGTGGTTATAAAGGACTTTAAATGTCAGAGAACTTCGTGTTTGATTCAAAGATAGGAAGCCACTAAAGCTTAGATTGGTGGAGTGACATAGTTGCACCTGTTCTATAGGAAAATCGCTTTGATGACTGAATAGAGGATAGATTGGAGTGGAGAGAAATAGGC
>CM053580.1:233435556-233462314 GCA_028627135.1 Pseudochirops cupreus | reverse complement strand
TTTAAACTATAGTCTTTCTATATCTTTCTCTGAGTTTAGGTATTTCCTTCCATCCTGAGGCTTGTAGAGTTGTCTTTAGCTGTACGTTGTTGAGGATAGTCCAGTTTATCAAGGTTGGTCATCATATGTACACCTCCCTTTTTTTTTTTAACTTTTATCTAATGATGTTGACATTGTGTAAACCAGATCATGACCTCAATCAGTAAAAACAAACAAAAAACTACAGCTTCTAAGCATATACCCTCATATGTGTGCATTTACTTATTTACAAATTTTATGATATATTAATGTACTAAAAATTAGGTAAATTGTGAAAAAAAATAGATATTAAAAAGGATGGCATAAAAATGATATAATATTTGACCATAGAGTCAGTAGGGAGCCACTGGAGTTTGTTGACCAGGACAGTGACACTGTCAGACTTGTACTTTGGCAACCAAGTGGAGAATGGATTGGAGAATAAGAGGCTGAGGTAGGAAGACCAAGGAGGAAGCTATTTCAGTAGTTCCAAGTGAGAGATCATGAGTGTCTGAACTAGGTTGATGACTGTGAGATTAAAGGAAAGGAGAAAGATGTAAGAGATGTAGAGATAGAAAAAAGATTTGGCAACTGATTGAATATGTGAGTGTGAAGGAGAGTGAAGAGTCAAAGAGGTGAACCTATGTCACTATAAAAATGCTAGTGCTCTTAACAGTAATAGTGAAGTTTGGAATTAAGGTGAGTTTGGGAGAAAAGAGTGATAAAGAAGAATCAGAGATGACGCCAAGGTTGTGAGTTGGGGTGATTGGAAGAATGGAGATGCTCTTCACAGTAACGGGGAGATTGGGAAGAAAGGAGGGTTTGGGGAAAATAATAAGTTCTGTTTTGTAAATGCTGAGTTTCAGATGCCTATATGGCATCCAGTTTGAAATGTCCATAAGGCAACTAATGGAATTCAAGACTAGAATTTAGGAAAGAGACTTGACTGGCTATGTAAACTTGGGAATCATTTGCATAGAGATATTCATTTGGCCCATGGGAGCTGATGAGATCATATCATAAGATAGTATACAGTGAAAAGAGAAAAAAGTATAGGGGCAACCTATGGTTAGTGGGCATGAGGTAAATGAAGATCTGGCAAAGGAGATGAAGGCAAAGACAGGTAGGAGGAGAACCAGGAGATAACAATGTCTGGAAAAAGCACAGAGAGTAAGCGATATCCAGGAAAAGAAAAGCAGTCAACCATGTAAAATGCTGAAGAGCGATCAAAAAGAACAAGAATTAAGAAAAGACCATTAGATCAGGCAATTGAAAGATCTCTGGTAACTTTGAAGAGAGCAATTTGAACTGAACAATGCAGACAGAAGCCAGATTACAAAGGGTTTGGAAGAGAGTGGGAGAAGAGGAAGTAGCAGTACTAGGAGTAAATGTTTTTATCAAGGAGTTTATCTATGAAGGGGAGGAAAGATATGGGATAATAGTACAGATGTTAGAATTATATTTTTTTAAGGGTAGAAGAAACATGGACAGATTTGTAGGAAGCAGAGATAGTAGAGGAGAGATTAAAGTATTTTCTTTTTAAGCAACCTCCTACTCTTAAAGAGGTTATATTTTTCTATACACTTGAACATAGATAAGTAAATACAAAGTGATTTAAAGAGAGAAAGAACATTAACTCCTCAGGTGATCAAGAATATCTTCATAGAAGAGGTGGTATTTGAGCTTAGCCATGAAGTAAGATAAAGATTTTGAGAGGGGGAAATGAGGAAGGAGTACATTTCAGAGGACAGCTTTGTGTGGAGGCATTTAAGCTTGGAGAAAATGTTGAGTTCAGGGAACAGCTAATAAATTCAGCTTGACTAGGATACAGAATGAGTGAAGGGAAATAAAATGAGATAGCTGAAAGGCTGGGTTGGAGCCAAATTGTACAGCGCTTAAATGTGTGTGCCATCAGTATTTTGTCTTACAGTATTTAGTGATTACAGTGGTTACAGAACTGGCTTCAGAGTCAAGAAGATTGGCCTCAAGTCCTGTCCCTGACACATTGATTGTGTGATACTCACTAAGCAAATGAGTTAATATCTTAGGCCTGTGGAGTTTAAAATTAGCCAAACTAGAATAAAATAAACTGAGGCAGAACTCTGAGCCAATGGCACTTTGTTAAAGGGTCCATGGTCTCCTCTAATAAAGTGAACCTCAAATCTTCCTCATAATCTGAGATGCACCTGGTCCCCAGGACCTTGTTTCTAAAGGGTCTGATACCCAAATATGCAAAAGAGGTACGGTAAAATACAGAATCTCATTGGTTGATTGATCTTGCTCTTGAGGGTCAAAAATGATGTGACAACCAAAAAAATGGTATATCAACAGGGGGGTCACAGATTGGGCAAAGCACATGGAATTTCCATTGACTGGCCATAAGATGGTCACCTGCTCATGTTGGACAAGAGACAATTGTCCTGAGGTTCAAAAAATAAGTTGGGGGACTTTCCAAAGAATCAAAGCATCCCACTCACGCCAGGCTTGGACATGGGCAAAACAGGATGAAGATACCCTTGTCAGTATTCTTGTGGTTGGGCAAGTGAGCTTCCTAACTGTAAACAAGTAGTGAACACTACGTTAAAGTTTGAGGCCCAGTATACAGGTCGACTATAAGAAGCTGCCTTATCTAATTATCCCAATATGATTTATGTAAAATATAGAGCAGGGTTCCAAACGAATCATTTCTCACAAACGCTCCAACTCTCTAAGACTCTTAAGTTGCAGAGTAGGTTCTCAGTTTCATTGAGAGGAGTTTCTTCCATGAGAGTTCCTTATAAAGAGGAAATCAAAGCTCTTCATCCTCTCTGCTAAAAAAAAAAAGTGGGGGGGAAACCAATGAAAGTGTTTGAGTAGAGGAATGATGTAGTCAAATCTCAGTTTAAGGAAGATTTTTGGGTGGTGCAACTACATCGAAAATGGATTGGAGATAGGAGAGCTGGGGAGCAGAGAGATTTGAGAAGTGATGAGGGCTGCAATGAAGGGGGTGGCTATAGGAGTAGAGGGAAGGTGACAGAATCAAAAGCTGTGGAGGTGAAAGGGATAGAACTTGGTCATATAGATGAGATGTGGAGGATTGGAGAGGGGACAATCATGGATGACTCTGGGCTTGCAAATCCATGTGACTGGGAGATCAGTGCCCTGAATAGAAAAAGGAAAGTTTAGAGAAGGGGTAGATTAAGAGGGAGGTGCAGTTAGGTGAGACAGTGGATAGAGCGCCAGGCCTAGAGTCAGGAAGACTCAGCTCCCTGACTTCAAATTTGGTAGCAAGACACTTACTAGTTGTGTGATCCTGGGCAAGTCACTTAACCCTATTTTCCTTACTTTCCTCACCTGTAAAATGAACTGGAGAAAGAAATGGCAAATCACTCCAGCGTCATTGGCAAGAAAACCCTGAAAATGGGGTTACAAATTTTTGAACATGACTGAAACAATTAAACAACAAAAAGACTAAGTAAGGAAGATGATGACTACTTTTTTTTCTTCAGCCCTCATCACTTCTCAAATCTCTCTGCTCCCCAGCTCTCCTATCTCCAATCCATTTTCCATGTAGTTGCACCACCTAACTTTCTTCTGAGTTTGGCATTCTGCTGAAACAGGAGGGGCATATGTAAAGATATACAGCAAGCAGTTGGCCATTCAGGAGTATAGTTGAAGAGAAAGACTAGAGCTGGTTTGGGGAGTCATCTGAATCAGGTAGAACAGGCATTCATTGGGAAATCTTATGAGCCCCTTTGCTCTCTCCTGAAGCTGTTGGCTATTGGTACCTCTCCCCCAGTCCCATCCTCTATGCTGGACTTCAGACTTCTCAGCCAAACACCAACGCCAGCACCTTTATTAAAAGCTATGCTCCATTAGTAATATAGTCTCAACAATGTGAAACCGAGAACTCAAACTTACACAAGGGGTATGAGAGGGTGTGGGAATGAAAAAAAGAAAAGCATAAACAGTAGAAAAAGGAAGGGAATAAGTAAATGATGGAAAACATTAAAGACAATTGAAAAGGCCTTGGAAGAAGGAGGCATTTCAGATCGTGAGGAAGATCTGAGGTCCATTTCATTAGAGGGAACCACAGACCCTTTAATAAAGTGCCATTAGCTCAGAGTTCTGCCACAGTGGTTTCTCTTGCAGACTGGGCAATTATAAACCTCACAATATAACTAAAAAAGATGGTCCCTGCCTTCAAGGAGCTTATCATCTAATGAGGCAGGGGAAAGAGCACACAAAAGGAGATGGGAAAAGGGTCCAGGGAGAACAGGCCTGGCCCAGGGCCATGTTTCATGGAAGTGAAAGAAGGAAAAGTCCCATGTGGAGAGTAGAATGAGCAGAAAAGTCCAGTTTCTGCCCTCTATAAAGGGAGGCATGGGGAAGGGTTTTGATAATCCACCCTCCAGCCCTCCAAACAGAGGAAAGAAGAGGGTGAGGGAAGAGAGGTCAGTCGGGCTTGAGTTAGCATCATGGTGATGAGATTAGAGGTGATCAGTTTAACCTGGGAGGGGCATCATGTTCCATAGAGTTGAAAGGGCAAAGAAGCAGGTTTAAATTATTTGTCCTTGGCTTATTTTCCAGGTCAATTGTTTTTCATATCATAATCTGACATTTTCTTCTATTTTTTTCAGTCTTTTGATTGTGTTTTAATACTTCTTGCTGTCTCACAGAATCAATGTTTTCCATTTATTCTAGTTCTCAAGGAGTCCACTTCTTGATACAATTTGCTACTTTCTCTTTTAAGCTATTTGTCTTTCCAATTCTCTTCTCAAGAGCTTTTGTTTAATTTTTTTTTTATCTCTTGCTTTATTTCTTCTAGGTATGTGTTTTTGTGGAAAATGTACTTCCCCCTCTCCTGTGGCACTTGTTAGAGTTCTTCATTGCTTTTGGAAGGATTGCTAGAATTTGCATCAATTTTTGATGCTTCTGAGTGTTTTCTTTGATTTATTTATATCTCTAGTTTTAGTCTCTGAATGGGGCTTTGTGCCATAACCAGTATCTGCTTCTTTGCTCCTCTTCCCTTGGCTGCGTTTTGTGGGGTGGGGTGGACAGCTCTGCTTAGTTTCTTGGGATACTAGGTCTACATTCTTGTGCTGACCTCAGCTTTCTAGAGTTCAGCCTTTTTGGATCTTTGAGGTTCAGAGAAATGAATCTTCAGGGCCCTCTGTAGCACCTCAAGACAGTGTTGGGTACCTCATAAACCCTGGACCTGGAGTAGCTTGGTCTGAATACTTTAGCATTTGACTGGTTATCACCTCTTTGGTCACCGCAGGTTGTCGCTCCTCAGGGCTTCCAAGGTTCCAGTCTTGGGGCTTCCTGACCATGTTGAGGTTCTCTTAGAAGAACCCTCTCCTCTTGCTACCTCTAGGGACAAAGCTCTGAATGCTACATATTTCCTACTCCTGATTCCATTGGGATGCTACCTTGTAACGGCACTGTCATTGGTTTACCTGGAATGATCCCCTTTCCTATTGCCTATGAGTTTCTGACTGACCATTTATGTTGTTTCTGGGTCGGAAGAAATCACTTGTTGTAGCTTCTCATTGAATCTATTGATCATTATTCAGTCTGGCATGAAATTTAGGATTTTGTTGAAGTAGGTATTTGGGAGTTAGACGGTCTCCCATTTAGGCAGTCATATTGGTAGGAAGTTTGAAAGAAATCGAATGTTAGAGAGAGAACAGAAATGATGGTGGACAATGCTTTGGAGAAAGAATGGGAGGGATAAATCAAGGGTACATGAAGAACACCTTGTCTTGTCAAGGAAAAGGACCAAGATTGTCTCTTTATGCAAGATAATAATGAAAGAAGAGATAGCAAGTCACACTGATAGAGACAGAAGGTAATACGTGTCAGACAAGTCAAACCACTACCACCACTATCCTGACCAAAATCTCCCTTCAGAATCTAATAAACCCTGAATCCAAGAGCCTTGGGGATAGCATCACTTCCAGCCTAGTGCCCTCAGACATCATTCTGGGAAGCAAACCCTGGAGAGAGAGAACACATCAAGACAAGCATGGAGGTACACACAGAGAAAATGTGTGGCCAGGGAACACTCACACAGAGGCAATGTATGTCTTCTGCTGATACAGGACAATCAGGGTTTTCTGATATCTTTGTGTGACTCCCACTAAGAGAAAAATACAGTCTTTGATGATTCATACCACCTTATTTTCCCCAAAGCCTTCCCTATGGCATGAACTCTTTCCTGGGTATTGCTTCACTGGTCTCATGGTTGGAGATCAGATATATCCACGCAGGGGAGGCACTAGGAGGAAGTTCATCCAGGTATTCTGTCAGAATTGGGGGGATCCAGAAACAAGGCCAATTGGGGAAGAAATTGACACCAGGGAAATCCAGTGACTATTGAATCATGAGAATTTAAAATGTTGAAACAAGTATATATATACATATATATCGAGGAAAACATTGTGCCCTGTGAGCTGCAAAGATAGAAATGTCAATATGGACTGAGAGGAGCAGGGACGTCTATATGGAGGAAATGGCAGGTAGTAGCAGTCTAATCATGTGAACTGACTACTCCAAATGACTTAGAAGTGGCAAGGAAACACCCTGAAATTGGCGTATTGATCAGAAATTTAAGGGAGAAATGTATAAATGAGGAGGGGAAAAAAGAAACTTGGGCCTTGGCTATAGAATAATGCAAAAGTCCAATCATTGGTACCAGGACACTAGAGTAAAACCACTAGTTAAACTGAGCTTTGAGTTGCTGTCCTTGGTCCTATTTGGTTATCTTATCACAGGGACAGGATTCATCCTAGAGACAGGGGTAGAACTGAACCTGCAGGAGGGCAAAAACTGTCTAGTAAGCTGTCTTTGGCAGACTTGCCAGAGAATACTGATCACTGTCCTAAATTCATCAATGTTTTTGTGTTACTGTGCAGAAAAAAATGCCAATGAAAACCTGTAAAAATCATTTTCTTTCACTTATGGAAGAAGACAAAATATTAACCATAGTTGGGTTGAGATAATAACTAATTAAACAAAGCCTTTTCACCTCCAAAAAAAGAGCAAATTCCTTTTGTTCATGAGGTTTCTGATGAATCCCAGTGTCATAAAGAAATAGGAAAAAAGGATGGAGAATTTAGCAAAGTAATTTGCTATTTTAATTTATAATTACATATTCAAGGCCCAACAATCTTTTTTATGTTCTGGGAAAAAATAGGTCTTATGTAATAAGTCACTAAAGGGAACAGATGCCTAGTGCTAAAGAACAATAACTCTAGCTCTGTAACATGCGTTCCCTCTTCTCTCCTGTTCCCTTCAGATAAGATAGCTCTAACTTTTAAAGAAAAAAGTGCACATCACAAATTATGTGCCTATAAAGAGAGGAAGTTGATCACTTTACGAAGGTGATTTCAATTCTCCCCTTGCTCACTAAAGTTAGTATTATGAAGTCATACACATGTTTAGAGGAGGGGGTCAGGATTTGGAAATAAACTTGGAAAAAATTGTCTTGACAGTGGCTTGAGCTGGAAAAACAAAAAGGCTGGGAAAGATTTGAGTCATATATGACAGAGACTCTTGATCTGGGGTCCATGAGTAAATTTCTGAGGTCTAGGAACTTGAATGATAAAAAAAAAACCTTCATCTTTATTTCACTATAATTGAACTACTTGGTAATACCACATGTTGTTTTGTGAATTTAAAAACATTATTCTGAGGGGTCCATGGGCTTTGCCAGAGTGCAAAGCCCATGTGTGGTGTGTGTGTGTGTGTGTGTGTGTGTGTGTGTGCGCGCGCATGCACACAGGTTTGGTTTGTGGCTAATTAGTAGTGACTTCTTAGGACCCCATTGGAAAGGGATACTTAATTTGTGGCTAAGACATCAGTGCAAAAGCAGAAGGATACTGAATAACATAGCAAGCCAGATAACTTGAGAATAACTGAATCATTGCTTTCACCATCTCTTTCCCTATTCTTCTGTTATCTTTATCTGAAGCCTGTATAATTCTTCTGGCATTTACGTAACAGGGCAAGAGATGGTTACTACTAAAATCAGACCCATGAATCCTAATGCCTGGGGTTTTGTAGCATAATAAAACTATTAGAAGAGTGTCCTTTATTTCTTTATAAGTATAGGTGCCATCTTGGCCCTTTGCTAATTTGTTTAGAAGTAAGTAAAGGAATGGCAGGTCCATTAAATTTTGAAAAAGACATCAGTAATTTTTAACCAAGTTAGCATCTCTCCTAAACACTTCTATTGTCTTTTATCTCTTGGTCCGTTGCTCAGAGAATACTCTTAAAATTTGTTGAATGAATGAACAAACAAATAAGATTCTCAATCTGATTAGTCTTTTTATTTTTAGAAATTACTGAACAGGTTAAAAACAATGATAAAAATAGCTAGGATTTATATAAGGCTTTAAGGTTTGCAAAGCATTGTTCATGTTGTCTTATATGGTCCTCACAACAACCCTGTGAGGTAGGTGCTGTTATTATCCCCATTTTACAGATGAGGAAACTGAGGCTGAAAGGTTAAGTGACTTGCCCAGCCTCAAACAATTAGTAAGTGTTGAGGCAGGATTTGAATTCATGTTTTTCTGATTCCAGTTCTCTTACCAGGATTATGCCACCTAGCTGCCAAGTTTTTAATGGTCTGGTATAATTTGATTTTCTTTCCTAACCCCCTTTTAAAATGGAAAATTCTTATTAGAGAGACAATGTGTGCCAGTTCCAACTCTGGCATATACTGCCTCTGTGGCATTAGCCCAGTGCCTAAGACCCCAGACAACTCTCTAAAGTATAAATTGCAAAACAGTTACTAATTTGCATTGTAAAAGAGATTCCCTATACCAGAGATTCCCTATACCAATAAAATTATGGACCTGGATCAAAGAAATTATTTTTTCTCTTGAGTTTCTCTTGCTTCTTTCTTTCATTTACTGTAAGAATATAATAAGAAATTCATGTTCCTTAGATTTGATCAGATAAAATCTAAACTTTGTCCTTTCTGCTGGCAAAGGGATGCCTTAGGAACTTTCTTCTAGTTTCAGTTCTTGGAAATCAAAGCAATAATGCCACTACTCAGGGTCTGATAAATAATACTTAAGTACCTACTATGTGCACATTCCTGGAAGAGATACAAAGAAAAATAAGATGTGAGTTCTTCCCTCAATGACCTTATAAACCGGCCATTTCAGAAAATGAAATATATACAGATAGCTTCAAATGTGACTCTGAAAAGTTTCTTTTCTCATATTACAACGTATCATGTGTTCATAGGAAGGAGATAATGTTGTCTTATTTCTCTGCTGATATAAAGGAAAGGAAGGGAACTGAATGAGATAGAGTGAAGAAAGAAGCAAGGAAGGAGGAAAAGAGGGAAGATAGAATATAAGAACAAACAAAAAGAGACAAAGGGGAAAGAGGCAAAGCACCAAGAGAATAAAGCAATGAGAGAGAAAGAGAAAGACTGACAGGAAGGAATAAAAATAAGAGAAGCTTGATGTGCTTTCAGTTGAGAATTTTCTATTGTCTTCTAGGATTTAGCACTTCTTGATGACTCCATTGACCAGAACCACATTGAGAGTAGCATTAATGCCAAAGGTAGCAGTTGCAGCTGAAATGGTATTTTCTCCTAATTCAATTCAGAGTTACTGAACTCAGTTACTGATTCTTTAGAGCCCGAGGGAGTATGAACCATTGTAAAAAAAGGCTGTGGTCATTAACTTTTGCTTTTTTTTAACCTTGTTATATTTACAGAATTCAGTTCTAGACTTAAAGCACACTGTCTTGGCTGGCCCCAGAGATAACATTTTGCTTATTTATTTATTTTGTAGGAATAGTGAAAAACAGCACCCACAAAAGGGTAACATGAATCTCTACTGCGGTGTTCTCTAGTGATGTTGCAAAATGAAATCCTAGGACAGATAACACAAGCAATGTCATATTATCAGTAGTCTATTAAATTTGTCATGGGGCTCATATTAGTCAAAGCCTGCTTTCTTCCATTTTTTTCCTGCAGTATGATGGGAATTCGGAGGCAAATATGTGATGCTTGCTTTTATTAGTCTTTATTTTCTTTCTTAAAAATGCTTTTTGTTTTTATGCCACATATTATATGTCACATAATAACCCCTGGAACTTACTCTTATGACAAATGAAAAGTTAAGCAAAATGAACTATTATAAGGGTACCTTTAACAGTTTACAGCATTCTTCACCCATAGTTCACCACCTCTTTCCCAAAGAAGGAAATAAATTGATTGATGGTGTTATGAAGCTGATTGGCCCTTGTAATTAATCAGATTCTACTGTTTTGGTGTTGTCTTCATTTACATCATTGTAGTCATAAGCTACAGCATAGGCAGACTTATCTTTCATTGCGCCAGTTCCAACAAGTTTCTCTGAGTTCTTCATAGTTGTGATCTCTGTGGTAATGTTCTGTTATTCATAAATCACATTTTGTCCTGATGTTCCCCCAATCAGTGGATATTTACTCTACTTCCTTACACACATACATATAGACTCTCTGTCATTGATTTTCCTGGGTTATATACTCTGTAATGGGTTTCCTAGGTCAGAGGTTATAAAGATTTTAGTAATTTTTCTTACATATGCCCAAATAATCTTCAGAATGGTTTGATCAATCCACATGTCCACAAATAGCATATTAGTGAACAAATATTTCCATAGCTTCTCCAACACTGAATGTTTCCACATTTTGTCATTTTAGCCACTCTAATAGATAAGAGGTAAAACCTCATTGTGGTTTTATTTATTAAGCATTTAGAGCTTATATTTCTTATTCTGAAGACTGTTCATATCCTTTGATGCATGCATTAGTCAATCAGTCAATTACTAGGTGCTTAAGAATGTTAACTGACTGCCTGACTAATGTATATGTCAAAGGAAATGAACAAACAAGCTATATACAGAATAAATAGGGAATAATTAATAGAGAGAAGGCATTAGAATCAAGAGAGAGTGGGGAAGGCTTTGTGTAGAAGTGAGTTTTTGTTGCTATTTGTCCTACATTCTCAGAGGACCACGACATCGGGAAGGTGATACCATGACATGCAGGGGAATTGGATTTAAGTGGTAGAGGGCTGTGAAAAGGTCTCGCTTTCTCCACCAGAGCCATCTGGGTCCACTGGTGAGATAAAGATCAGAATGACTGGAGATGGCTCTGGATGCAGTGGGAGACTTTGAACTTTCTAAGCTAAGGTCTTTAAGGGAGTCAGTTTGACTAAGGCAGTGCCCATTCAGTGATTAAGGCTAAGTAAGAAATGAGGCAAAGAATGGCCTTTTAACCTATTTTTTAAAAAATCAATCTGGGAGGGGAAGACCCTCAGAGTTTCTGGCCAAAGCTGATACAATTGCCATTTACATTCACTTTGAGTCAATCTGAGCCCAAACAATAACCAAGTGGGGTTTGGGACCTAATGTTGGTCAATCAATGAGAGCCAGAGTGATTTGGATTTAAGGTGTGGTCCTTTAACAAAAGTTTCAGCTATCAAAACTTACATCCATTTGGACAAAGCACCCACAGGTAAGGATATGATACCCTGTATGGACGGAAGGAAGGGAAAGAAAGAAAGAATGAAGGGAAGGAAGGATGGAAGGAAGAGTGGAAGGAAGGAATGAAGGAAAAAAGGACATATATATGTATGTATGTATGTATATATACTATACATATATATAGATGGCAACATTTTTTTTTCTTTAGCAAGTGAAACATTGGAAACAAAGAAGATATACACTGATTGGAGGAGCATTTGGACAAAATGTGATATATGAGTTAACAGAATATTACCACAGAAATAACAACTATGAAGAAGTCAGAGAAACATGTTGGAGCTGGTGTAATTAAAGATAATATAAGAAATATACAATAATAGGAAAGTATGAGTGGGGAGGTTATAAGAGGAAAGGTAATGAGTTTAGTTTTTGACACGTTGATTTAATATGTCTACTGGGCACTCAGTTTGTAATGTCTGAAAAATTGTTGGAGCTGTGAGAATGGAGGTCAGCAGAGACATTGGTGCAGGAAAGGTAGATTTGAGGATCATCAGCATAGAGATGGCAATTAAATCCATGGGACCTGATGGGATCCTCATATGAAGCAGTGTAGAGGGAGAAAAGAAGATGACCCAGGACAGGACTCTGAGGGATACCTATGATTGGAGGGTGGTGTAGTTAGGGGAGAGCTCTTCGTTCTTAAATATCTGGGATATCAAGCCTTATAAAAGATATATAATATTATGCTTGCTTTTCTCAAGGCTTAAAATATTTAATCTTCCTTTTGACAAGGACATATCAACAACATAATAAACAATTACTTTAAAAATTGAATGAACAGATTTATATGAAACTTTATATTTTACTAATTAACTTTTAAAAGGTGATTGTAGGGGCAGCTAAGTGGCACAGTGAATAGAGCACCAGTCCTGGAGTCAGGAGGACCTGAGTTCAAATACGGCCTCAGACACTTGACACGCTAGCTGTGTGACCTTGGGCAAGTCACTTAACCCCAATTGCCCTCCTTTCCCCCTCCAAAAAGGCAAAAAAAGAAAAGGTGATTGCATAAAACATACTTCCTATTTCTATATCACTTAGCAGTTCCAAAACATTTTATATTCTAATTTGATCCTCAGAAAACTAACACATCATCCTTTTACAGAAATAGACAGTGATGCTCAGATTGGAGAAATGATTCATTTCTAGTCAGAAAACTAGTAAGTGGCAGAGGTGGGACTAGAAACCAGATCTTTTGACTCCAAATCATAGGCACCTAGGTGGCACATTAGGATCAGGAAGACCTGTGTTCAAATTTAGCCTTAGATACTTACTAGCTGTGTGACCCTGGAAAGTTACTTCTTTTTTGTTTTTTTTTTGCTTTTGGAGGGCAATTGGGGTTAAGTGACTTGCCCAAAGACACACGGCTAGTAAGTGTGTCAAGTGTCTGAGGCCGGATTTGAGCTCAGGTCCTCCTGACTCCAGAGCCAGTGCTCTATTCACTGTGCCACCTAGCCGCCCCTATAATTAATTTTTTTTTCCTAGAAAGTCACTTAACCTCTATTTGCCTTAGTATCCTCAACTGTGAAATGTGGATAATAACACTTACCTGCAAGGTTGTTGTGAAGATCAAACATTTGTAAAGCACTTAGCATTGTAGCTGGCAAATAGTAGATACTATATAGGAGCTTATTTTTTTTTTTGCTTTCTTTTGGGGGGGGGAGGGCAATTGGGGTTAAGTGACTTGCCCAAGGTCACACAGTTAGTTTTTGTGTTAAGTATCTGAGGCTGGATTTGAACTCAGGTCCTCCTGACTCCCGGGCCAGTGCTCTATTCACTGCACCACCTAGCTGCTTCTATATAGGAGCATATTGCCTTGCCCAAACCCACTGAACATTTTCTACTCCATCCCAATGCTATTGTTTCAGAAACGCTAGGGAAGTGTTCCAGATTCCCCAAATTTTCTCAAAAGCATCCATAAAAGCTAATAGTGGTGCATGTTCTCAGGACCTAAGATCATTGGCACTCATAATGTACATCAAGAAGCAGCTTTGGTCAAGCCTTAATACACTGGCTCCTGTTCTTCCTGGCTTTATGACTCTGCCCACAGCCCTTCACTTCTCTGAGACTAAGTTTCCTTCTCTGTAATAAGACACTATTGTGTTGCTGGAGATTTGTGAAGAAAATACTTTGTAAACCTTAAATGTTGTTTTATTATTGGTAATAATGATAAGAAATCAGAAGACTTTTTTTAATCTAAAAGGTTGAATTCAGTCAAGGATTAATTTAAAAACACCAAAACTAGTTGCTATCCACTTGCATGACCAATTTCAACCTTTTTTCTTTTTTCTTGCTTTTTTTGGATGGCAGTTGGGGTTAAGCAACTTGCCCAAAGTCACATGGCTAGTAAGTGTGTCAAGTGTCTGAGGTCACATTTTAACTCAGGTCCTCCTGACTCCAGGGCCAGTGCTCTATTCACTGTGCCACCTAGCCACCCTTCAACCTTTTTTCAAACTGTTTTGTATACAACCTTAAGGAAAATGAAGGAATGGGTCTTTCCCAAGGAAATTATACTTTCTAGCTATACCAATTTGATGTTTCTGTCCACAATACAGTGGCACGTCTATAAATCTGTCTTCATTTAGAGCAGCAAAAGTCATCAGAAATTATATCAGTTACTATTGAGGAATAATAAGAAATAAGCAAACCTAAAAATGTATCAGTCTTCCAAGCTCAGTAAATACAATTTTGATGTACAAATATCCCCTAGTGAAGGAACCATCAGTTAAATAAATAAGCAATTATGTCAGGAACTGAAGTTCCAGCATTGGCATAATCTACTGATTTGTTGATCATCATGGACTTTAGTCAGGGCATACAGCCTAATGCAGAAATGTGCCTTTGGGTATATGGGCTAACCCTCCCCAAATCAGCAGATGAGACCTGCCAAAGTGTAGAATAAAGCTTGATGAGAGCCTTAAATATATATTTTGGGGACCAAACATTCTACAGGCATATGTTGATAATATTGCCTGTGATAACATTCTCAAAATTCAGTGTCATATTCACATTTATACTTTCACATATGCAAAAAATTCATAGGGGTTTTTCAAGTGAAAGGAAAAACAAATGTATATATTTGAACCAGGTTTTCAGAGTGATAGGAATATTATTTCAAGATATAGTATTTATATATTTCTATTATTTTAACTGGGCTTTGTTTCCATTAATTTTATAAAATGAAAATATATCTATATTTTTATATTCATGTATATAATGGATATATATGTGTGTATGTATATTTACATACGTATCTATTTGACCTCAAATTGGAAGGAGGAAACTGACAGCCAGAGAGTTTCAAATTAAATGACTTAACTAAGATTCCGTAAGTAGTGGCATTCTAATTCAGATCTTCAGGCTACAGATTCTGTGATCTTATCATTATATCACGCTCTCTCTCATCTATATTAAGTGGCAAGCCCAATTCTCTATAGGTTTCTTTTCTATCCTTCCATTGAGAAATAAAATATTATGTACCTATGATGAAAATATTAAAAAAAACACAGAATTTGTGAATGAGGTATTCTAACATAGAAGTATCAATCAATAAAATTTCAGAAATATCTTTCTAAAATAAGTTTTAATGCTTTTACATTTATCTTTTTTGAACTCTAGTTTAATTGCTCAAAACATTCAGATTTAAGGAGTTAATTGCTTGGTTTGTGCCCATTTAAACAGCAAAAAATACAATGAGCAAAAACTAATTTATAAAAATTCAAATGTACTTCAAAACAAACAAATCATAGAGAAATTATTCACATAGCTAAAGGATTTTCTACTGAATGATCCATAACAGGTTTTCTAAGAATAGGTAGCTCTCCCAATGTATTCAGAATGTGAGTAGACACATACGATGTTTCTCAGGAAGGCAGAGCTGTGTCTAGCACTACAGCCAACCAAGTAAGCAACCAAGCAATTCAGCTCAATTTGTTGTGCCTCAATCAATCAGCAAACATTTCTTGAGTGCTTGCAATACACAAGATACTGTGCGAAGGATCAGGTCCGTGAAGACAGAAATGAAACAACTCCTCCTCCCAAGAGCTTTATATAAACCCTCATCAAAGCCCTCATCAAATTCATCCAGGAATGGGAAAATCCCACTCCTTCCATTCAAAGGGAAGATTAAGAACACAGGGAGAAGAGCCCATTTTGGGAAGGACACTCACTCACTCTAAGGATATAGCATTAGCAACACTGAACGTGATCTTTCTGTACATGCACTCGGGCAGCTTTAGAAAGGGAAGGAGCCTAGAGAAGAACAGAAAAGACCAGAAGAGCTTACAACTACTTTTGAAGCAGCAACTTATGATTTCTTTATAATCACAGAGATTATATAAGTTCTAGGTAATGATTCTGACACCATATGCTTATCTATATAAACTCACTTTAATGGAGAATCTGATTTACTTAGAAAGATGTTGAATAGTAACCGAGAGCTTACGTATGGCCTTTGGGTTTAACAAATTGGTACGTGGAAGTTACTTCGAAGAAATTGATGGGAAAAAAAGACATCGATTAAACACTTAAAATTTGTCAATCACTGGACTTAACTATTAAGCAAAAACAGAAAGAAGAAGATTGAGATAGGCGCTGATCTTAAGGAGTTGTTCATCTTAATTCATTTGGTTCTTTTTGACTATTTATGACCTGTTAGACCACAGCACATCAGGTCCTTCTATCCTCCACTACCTCCTGAAGTCTGTGCAAGCTCATGTTCATTGCTTCCATGACACTATCTCTCCCTTTCATCCTCTGCCTTCCCCTTCTTCTTTTGCCTTCAATCTTTTCCAACATCAGGATCTTTTCCAGTGAGTCCTGTCTTCTCATTGTGTGGGCAAAGGATTTAAGCTTCAGTTTTAATATTTATCCTTCCATTGAGTCATCTGAATCAATTTCTTTTAGTATTGACTGATTTGATCTCCTTGCCATTCAAGAGATTCCCAAAAGTCTTCTCCAGCATCACAATTCAAAAGCATCAATTCTGCAGTGCCCAGATTTAATTATAGTCTAACTCTCACGGTCATACATTACCACTGGGAAAAAAAACCATAGCTATGACCAAACAGACCTTTGGCAAGGTGATATCTCTACTTGCTAGTGTACTGTCCATATTCACCATAATTTTCTTCCAAGGAGCAAGTGTCTTTTAATTTCATGGTTACAGTCACCCTCTGCAGTGATCTTTGAGCCCAAGAATATAAAATCTTATGCTTCCATTTCTTCTCCCTCTATTTGCCATGAAGTAATGGGACCACTTGCCATGATCTTAATTTTATGAATTTTTTTTAAATGTTCAGTGCCAAACCAGTTTTTATACACTCCTCTTTCACTCTCATTAAAAGGCTTCTTAATTCTTTTTCACTTTTTGCTATCAGCAAAGTATCATCTACATTTCTGAAATTGTTAATCGTTCTCCAGGTGTAATGCCAAGCAAAGACAACTTCCGAGGTTCAGATTACCAGCATAGCAAACCCCATTTATTCAGCAAACATTCACAGAACAGAGAAAGTCAAAATACAGTGTAACTTTTTCCTTTAACAAGTAAGTTCTCAATTCAATCCAAGTACTACTCCACCCCTAGACAGTACATTCATTTAGTCAGTCAAAGTCTCTCCTCTCAAATGGAGATTAATCTCCAACCATAAACAAAGTACATTCATTTGGTCAATCACAGAGCACAAAAAAAAAACCTCAAAGTCTTCCCACCCCTGAATCTCAAAAGGGGCAGGAGAACACAAAAGGCCATCTACCTTTAAGTTACAAGGTTAAACTCAGTATTGAATACCCAAGGAAAGGTCCTTCTTTCATCTTCACTCCAGACAAGCCCTCAGCAGTCTCAGTTCCTGGGGAGACAAGGGTCAACAAAGCCATAGCCAGTGTCCTCATCAAGTCACTCTCTGCCAGTAGAACAGTCCCAGGACCCCTGAAAACATCAGCAAGGCCCTCTTCCAGGATTCTTGTGCAGATACCACAAGAAAATCCTCCTTCAGGGCTTCTGAACCAACAGCCAGGTTCCAGGACCTCTACAACAGCATCACTGTCCTTCATCATCAGGTGAATCTGGCAAAACAACATCAAAACAGACAGACAAAAGATTGGCATCACAGCCATGCCTCCTCAGTTCTTGGCAGTTCTCAAAAGTCCTGGGCAGCTCCAATGGGCTCTCAGCAGTCTTTCTCTCAGCAACTCAGGTTCCACAGTGCTGGATGCTGCTCTCCAAAAGTCCCTCTGGCCTTCTTTAGGCTTGGGCCTCTCTCCCAATTCACGGCTCATCCCAGTTCCGCCCTCTCTCTTCACATCAACAAGTCCATCCCACAAGTGGGATTCACAAGCTCTGGGTTTTAACATTCAACCCAAAAACCAAGCCAATACAGGGACATCTCCAAAATCCATTACCAATACACCAGGTAACCTTAATTCCAGCTTTTGATTTGTCCAGTCTGGCATTTTTCATGATGTACTCCGCATATAAGGTAAATAAATAAGGTGAAAATATATACCTTTGTTGTGCTCCTTGTCCAATCTTAAATTAGCTGTTCCATTTTTGGTTCTAATGGTTGCTTCTTGGCCTCTTGGCAGGTTCCTCAGGAAGCAAAGAAGGTAATCTGGTACTACCATCTCTTTGAGGACTTGCCACATATGGTTGTGATCTATACAGTCAAAGCCTTTAGTGTAGTCAGTAAAGCAGAAGGAGATTTTTTTTCCTAGAATTTCTTTGCTTTCTCTGTAGTCCAGAAAATTTTGGCAATTTGGTCTCTAGTTCCTCTGCCCCTTCAGAAATCAATCTGTACTTCTGGTAATTCTCAGTTCACATATTGCTGAAGCCCAGTTTGTGGAATTTTAAGCATAACCTTGCTAGCATGTGAAATGAATGCCATTGTTCAATAATGGCATTGCCATTCTTTAGGATTTAGGACATAGATGGATCTTTTCCAATCCAGTGGTCATTGTTACAACTTTGCTGGTATATTGAGTGCAGCACTTTAACAGCATCATCATTTAGGATTTTTAGTAGCTCAACTAGAATTCCATCACCTCCCCTAGTCTTATTGTTAACAATGCTTCCTAAGGCCTACCTGACTTCATTCTCTTGGATGTCTGGCTATAGATCAGTAACCTCGCTGTTGTGGTTATCAGATATTGAGATCCTTCTTGTATAGTTTTTCTGTATATTCTTGCCATCTCTTCTTAATCTCTTCTACTTCTGTTAAATCCCTACCATATTTGTCTTTTATTATGCCCATTTTTGCAAGAAATATTCCCTTGCTATCTCTAGAATTTTCTTGAAGAGATCTCGTCTTTCCCATTCTATTGTTTTTTGCTATTTCATTATATTGTTTGTTTAATAAAACCTTCTTATTTTTCCTTGCTATTCTCTGGAATTCTGCATTCATTTGGGTGTATCTTTCTCTTTCTCCTTTCCCTTTTGCTTTTCTTCTTTCCTCAGTTATTTGTAAAGCCTCATCAGAGAGCCATTTTGCTTTCTTGCTGTTCTTTTTTTTTTTGAGACTTTTTTTGTTGTTGTTGCTTTCTGTACAATATTGTGCATCTCTGTCTATACTTCCTCAGACATTTCTTCCACCAGTTCTACTCCTTTGAATCTCTTCATCACTTCAACTTCATATTCATAAGGGATGTTGTTTAAGTCATATGTCTATGATTGGTTTTCCTTATTTATGTCTGAATTTTGCATTAAGAAGCTCATGATCTGAGCCACAATCAGCTCCCAGTCTTGTTTTAACTGACCATATGGAGCTTCTTCACTTTTGGCTGCAAAGTATATAATCAATTGATTTCAATATTGACCATCTGGTGATGTCCATGTAGAGAGTCAACTTTTGGGTTGTTGAAAAAAAGATTTTTGCTATGACTAGTAAGTTATCTTGACAAAACTCAGCTTTGTTTTGTACTCCAAGGGCAAACTTACCTGTAATTCTGATTATTTTTTTTATTTTAATTTCAATTTCTTTTTTTAGTATTCCAATCCCATATGATAAATGTGATACCTTTTTTTATGTTATTCCTAGAAGATATTGTAGGTCTTCTTAGAACTAAGGCTTTGGCCTTCAAGCATCAATGGTTAGAGCATAGCCTTGTATCACTCTGATGTTGAATGGTTTGCCCTATATTTGAAGTTATCATTCTGTCATTTTTAGATTAGACTGCAGTACTGCTTTTCTATTCCATTTCTTCTAAGGGGTTCTTGCCCACAGTAGTCTATGTAAGGATCACCTTAATTGATTTACTCATTCCCATCCATTTAAGTTCACGGACACCCAAGATGTTGATGTTTGATCTTTCCATCTCCTGTTTGACCACATCCAGTTTATCTTGGTTCATAGATCTTACATTCCAGGTTCCTATGTGAGATTGATTGGACTTTCCTTTCATCACCAGACACATTCATAGTTGAGTTTCCTTTTGCCTTTAGCCAGATCACTTCACTCTTTCTGGAGCTACTTGCACTTGCCCTCTGATCTTCCCCAGTAATGTTTGGATACCTTCTGATCTGAGGCTCTCATCTTCTGGTGTCATATCTTTTATCATTTTAATACCATTCGTGGAGTTTTCTTGGCAAAGACACAGAGTGGTTTGCCGTTTCCTTCTCCTGTGGATCACCTTTGGTCAGAACTCCCCATTATGACCTGTCTATCTTGGGTATGCCTGCACAACATAGCTCATAAGTTTCATTGAGCTACACAAGCCCTTCTGCCCTAGCAAGGCAGTGATCCAGGAGAGAGAACTTAGGGAGCTTACAGTCTAATTCGTGGAGACCACACATATAAGCTACAGAAGCTGGGTGGTACACTGGATAAAGTTAGGAAGACCTGAGTTCAAATCCAGCCTCAAACACTTACTAGCTGTGTGATCCTATGCACGTCATTTAACCTCTGTCTACATCAATTCCTTTATCTTTAAAATGGGAATAATAATAGCACCTTTTTCCCAGGGCTGGTATGAAGATCAAATGAGATAATTTTTTAAAAGCACTATATAAATGCTAGTTATCATGTAAAACATTTTGACTATAGGGCACACAGAAAGATCCAAGAGCCTTCTAACGGCACAGCAGCAGAGTAAAGAGCAGTTATAGAAACTGCCCCCTAATTCCTTGAGGAACACTTAGAAAGTGTCCAAGGATGTCATTCTACAGGGATTGGGTCCACAACATTTTAATGTTTCTGATCTGTAGAGGCCTGACCTGTGCTTTGAAAAATTAGACTCTTCCTACAACAAAGAGGAATTAGTTCAAAAGAAGAGATAAAATAAATAGAAACACAAAGCCCTAACAATCTGCCTTCCCACCCCTTCCCAATTATGAACTTTAAAAAAAATACTTACAATAATTCAATTGGAAATGAGGCTTTTGAATTTCTACTCATCTTACTTTAATACACTAAAAACATTCAAGAAGAAACCATCACTCAAACTTTCCAGCTCATCTCAAGGAATGTGAGCTTTCTGAATGTTAAGGACATTCAGTGTAACGTTCCTCCTCTGTGCATTCCAACCTTCAGTCCTGGCTCCAAGCTCATGTGACTCTCAGGAAACGAATGAACAAACTACCTTGCCTGAGTCAGCTGTCTGCTCCACCCTTGGATTTGACATTTTTTAGCAGTATTCTAAAAAAAAGGTCAGAACAGTTAGATGTAGATTATTCCACAAAAAGAGTGCCAAAGCCCAGAATACTACATATCTTCATGGAAGTCAAGCATCATTGAATGTGCTGGTTTACATCTGGGCTGAGGGAGCAGTATTTTTCTCCATTCCCAATAAACTTGCAGAGAGTTTTCATAATCCTGACTGCTGACCTACAATAATAAATATAATAACACATTAGTATATTGCTTTGAAGTTTATAACGTGCTTTACATTTATGATCTCATATTAACTTCACAACAGTGGTAGCAAGTATTTTTTTTTAATTTTGTAGATGAAGATTAGCATCGATAAATATGAAAAGGTTCATCACCAGTTGGCTGAACAGCTGTTGATAATTACTTTGGGCCTGGAAAGCCATAAAACAAAGAAAAATAATTTATCATTATCACAGCTGGCATTTATCTAATGTTCTAAGGATTGCAATTTACTTTATGTATATTATTTCATTTGATCCCCAAACAACCTTGCAAAGCAGGGCCTCTTGTCCCCATGTCACAGATAAAGAGCATGAGGCTGAGATGTTAAGTGACTTGCCTCGTCAGTAGACTAGAATTCAGGTCTTCCTCACTCTAAGGCCGTCCTGCTCTATTCACCTGGCTGCCCGTAGTCCTCGTTAGGCTCTTTCTACTTCTACGGTGTTGGCAGCAAAATAACGTAAAAGACCTTCTGTTGAAGGTCTATATTATTAGATACAGTCAATGCATAGATTGCTTTTGTCAGTTTTTCTATTACCAGAGATGATCCAGTTTAGAAGGAGAGGGGTTTGGGTGAGTACATCCAAAAATTACGGTGCTGTGAACAAAAAAATTTCAGAAAAAAAAAATCTCTAAAAAAGGAGAAAGACAAGATAAGAGATAAGGGTCATACAACTTTTTAGAGTGCCTTAAAGGAGACAGCTAGGTGCTTCAGTGGATAGAGCACCGGACCTGGAGTCAGGAAGACTTGAGTTCAAATCTGACCTCAGATACTTACTAACTGTGTGACCCTGAGCAAGTCACTTAACCTCTGTTTACCTTAATCCACTAGAGAAGGAAATGGTATCTTTGCCAAGAAAACTCCACTGACAGTACTGGTGTGCCAATACCCATGAGGTCACAAAGAATTGGGCATGACTGAACAATGACAGTGATAAAAGAACTTAATTATATGAAACGAGAAGAAAAAAAGAAAGTTGAAGTGAAATGGAAAGATAACTTACATGATTGCTTTGAATATACAAAGAAAAGTGTTGGCAGAGTTAGTTTTATCCCACATTCAAAGAAAGAAGCTTAAGTTGATAGAAGACTTAGCCATCTGATATGACAGTACTCATGATAAATATTGGAGGGAGAGAAAGAAACAGAGAAGAGGAGGAAGAAGAGGAGGAGGAAGGGAAAGAGAGAAAAAAAAGAGAGAGAATATCTTGATAATGGTAATGGCTAAAGGTGGGAATGTAGAGAAATTCTACCTCAACTTCAAATTAATAGCAACAATAATTGATATTTATATGGTACTTTAAAATCTCCAAAGCACTTTACATTCATCATCTCATTTGAGCCTTACAACAACCCTCTGAGGAAGTTACCACATGTATGATTATCCCTATTTTACAGAAGAAAGTAAAGCTCACAGAGTTTAAATGACTTGGCTAAGGTCTCACAATTAGTTAAATATCAGAGGCAATATTTGACAAATCTTCCTGATTCTAATTCCAGCACACTTTATATCCACTATAGCATTTACTTTAACACTTCAAAATGTTAAGGCAAGGTGGGGCTAGGTGGTTTAGTGAATAGAGCACCAGCCCTGGCATCAGGAGAACCTGAGTTCAAATCTGGACTCAGACACTTACCACTTACTAGCCATGTCACCTTGGGCAAATCCCTTAACCTCAATTGCCCTGCCTTCCCCCCTCCAAAAAGCAAAAAAAAAAAAATGTTGAGGCAACACAACCTGATTGTAGCTTAATTTTTCCAGTTTACTGTACATCACTCTCTTCACATACTATGTGTTATAACTGTTCTCTATACATGGCAATCCATTTCTCACCTTGATGTATTTGTCCAAGTTGGCTCCCGCTCTTGGAGTGTACTCTCTCATCACCCATGTGCCCCAGAATTGCAAACTTTCTTTAGGACTCAACTCAAATGCCATCTCATGCGTGAGTCCTGTAAGTGCTTAACAAATAGTTTAGGGTTATTTTTGAATGCATGAAAAAGAGTAAAAAATTAGAAAAGCAAAGATTTGCAAAAACTACACAGAAGCTTCACATCTATATATCATTAATACTTTCTTCAAGAAGAGAGTCAGAAGACATGAGACATATCAAGTCCCCAGTAACATTGAAGCAAATAAAATCAATTATATTCTAATAGATAAGAAATCACTGGTTATCGATGTTGAATCATTTCTGAATCAGCTGTCTATGTATAATCAGATCACAAATTTATTAGAACATAAATAAAAATCAATATCAAAGTAGAAGAAAGAAAAAAAAATCCAAAGCTATGTCATACAATTAAGGCAAGTCAGACCTGACCTATTTAAGCAGGCAAATGAGAAATTATTTTTTTAATGATGAAGACACATTTATTTCCTGATCATGTTTAGTGTATAAAAACCATTGCATAACAAGGATGCCGAAAGAACCTAGAAACTATGTATAAGAGCAACCACTTGGTCTTCTTGATATGGAGATGGATTGGATCACAGAGGCCATCTAGTCTAATCTCCTCACTTTATGAATGAGAAAACAGCAGGGAAGTTCAGGGGCTTAAGCAAAACGAGTCTCATTCTCTTTCTTTGTTGTTCAGCTGCGTCCAAATCTTTGTGACTCCATTTGGAGTTTTCTTGGCAAAGATACTGGAGCGGTTTGCCATTTCCTTCTCTAGCTCATTTTACAGATGAGAAAACTGAGACAAACAGGGTTAAGTGCCTTGCCCAGGGTCATACAGCTAGTGTCTGAGGCCAGATTTGAACTCTAGAAGATGAGTCTTCCTGTTTCCAGGTCTGGCACTCTAGCCACTGTGCCACCTAGCTGCCCTATTCTCTTTCTACTCCAGTCTATTCCGTACATACCCACCAACTGATTTTCCTTAAGTACAGGTCTGATTATGTCTCTATAACAAAATAGAGACCTTTCAGTCTGGCTTTTAACGACCTTCACAATCTAGCCCCCATTTATGTTTCTTTATTATACATTACTCCTCTTCCTAAATTCTATTATCTGTCAGACTAATTTTCTTGCTATTTCTCATGCACAACCACTCTCCCACTTCTATGCCTTTGCACTCACTGCCCCCCTATGCCTGGAATACATCCTTTCCTTACCTCTACCTCACAGAATATCTTGCTTCCTTCAAGAATCTGTTCATGTTACTTCCTACACAAAGCCTATCCTGATCACCTTATCCCACCCCAGCCAAAAGTTATTTTAAATTTCCTTCAGGTATATTTTGCAGTTATTTATAGGAGCACATGTTATAGGTTTTCAGTTCCTTGAGAAACACTTCTGCTTTACAGAATCCCTTATTTTCTTGAAGACAGCTCAAGTACCACCACTATATGCAGCCTTCATTGTCCACCCTGCCTTCTCCCACCAAGTGCTAGTGCTCTTTCCTAATTCACCTTCATTTGCAACGTAACCATATATATACACATTGTCTCATCCAATAGCCTATAACCTCCTTGAAAAGAGGAATAATTTCTTTTTTTTTTTGTCTTGTCAGCATATAGTATGGTGGAAGCTTAATAAATGTTCATTGATTTCCCAATGTCACTTAAGTAGTAAATGTCAGAGGCAGAATTAGAATCCAGGTCTTCTGACTCCAAAGCCGGCATTCTTTCTAATAAACTGTGTTGTCTCCCTTAATATCAAGGGCATCCTTGATGAAAGTATGAGACAGGAACAGTCAAGTTTTTGCAAATGACATTCTAAAATAGAACACATCCCATTGTCACACAACTAACTAAAGATGAAGAGTCTAAATGACCTCACTGATTTTGCTGACTAATTCTCATTTTTTGTTTAGTAGAATGAAATTACTGACTTAAAGGTCTTCTAATGAGTTGTTTCATGTTTATATATCAAAATCATATAAGATTCCTTTGAGAGTTGGAACAGAGATAAATTTTTTTGATCACCCTCTGATTAGTAATATCAAGGGAATCATAAAACACAGAAGAGTGTGCTAGCCAAAGGTGTGTGACTTGATCACAGAGGGTGTACAACACGCAGTCCAAATGGAAAAAGAATTCTCTAAAAGGGTGAAGTTTTTTCAGATACTGCTGCTTGAGACTGACTTCATTCTGATTGCATAAAGTCTTGGAACATGGCACAGCCTCCTAAATTACATAAATAATCATTCAAAAAAGTTTGGTCTGACTATCCGTAAAGGAGAAACTAAGCACATAGATCTAGGCCTGACACTGTACTTGAACATTAAATTAGAAATTGAATAAAAGGAAGAGACAAGGTTGAATTGCATTTGGGAAATTGCAAATTGTTTTTAATGACTCAAGTTTTTCTATAGGATTAAGGCTTATTATTATTATTATCACCAACATTCTGGTGGTACTGTATAGGAATGTATAAATGAATACCCATAAAATATGACTCTAAACAAATTTTAGGGCTCCAAAACTCACATAAAAATACAGAAATCATCTCCACTGAAGGCTGCTCAGCACAAAGGGATCATCATCACAGAGCTGGGAGTTGTAACCAGCCCAGCCTGCAACCGTGGCTTGGCCCCAGGGGTGGCCAGAACAAGCCAAGCCACAGCTGGAGCCTTCAGGAGAGTGGATCAGCAGCAGCTGGGGCAGTTTCCAGAATTATCAAGCCATAAGAAACAAGGACTAAGTGAAAGGTCAATGGGACTCAGCTAAACTTGGGGGAGAAAAGCAGGTCTGGCCAAACTGCTTCCAGGGCAAGGAAGTGGCAGAAGCAGCAGCCCTACAGCTGCCTCCACATAGCTGCTTCAGAGCTCCCAGCCTGCAGACTGCAGGGGGGCCAAGCAGTTGTTCAGAGGCCAACTGCTCTTGCATTGAGCAGCTTGGATCTGGATCATGGCCTTGGGTGGTGGTCCTGGGGTGCGTTTTCAGTGAGCCAAAGGTTGTGGGGGCTGCAAAAAAACAACAGCCTCCTAATAGCTCCAGCAGCTGCGAAAACCCCAGCGATTTGAGACAGAGCTTTCCACTCTGGAAGCAGAGCTCTATAGAGCTAAAAAAATCAAGTACTTGAATGGCCAATATGAGCAGGCAAAGGAAGCAAAGTAAGAACAGCAACCAAACTCTAGATTCCTTCTTTGGGGACAAGAAGGATCAAAGCATGGAATGGGAGGAAGACAACACAGTCAGAACTCCTGCACCAAAAGCTTCCAAGAAACATGAGGACTTCCTAAAAGCCATAGATCAGCTTAAGAAGGATTTTGAAAACCAAATGAGAGAAGTGGAGGAAAAATTGGGAAGAGAAATGAGAATGATGCAAGAAAATCATGAAAAGAGGGTCAACAACATGAGTGAAGAAAATAACACCTGAAAAAAATAGATTAACTCAAATGGCA
>CM053580.1:233402564-233435056 GCA_028627135.1 Pseudochirops cupreus | reverse complement strand
TATATATATATATATATATATATATATATATATATATATATATATACAATTATTATTATTATTAACTACACCAACTGGGAATTAAGATACACAGGCACTGTGGTAGGGAGATCCATCCTGCCCTACCAAAAACTCAAAGGGGGAAGGGGGAGGACATAGGAGAGAGCAGATCAGGAGAGGGGTTATACAGTGGGATGGTTTTTTTGAGGTGTTCAGTAGGGGAAAGATGGGGAGAAAATCTGTAACTCAAAATCTCATGGAAATGAATGATGTAAACAAGAAAATAAATAAATTAATTTATTTTTTAAAAAAAGAATGTCTCTAAAGAATGTGTGAATTCTCTCAACATTAAAAACAAGATAATGATACCACCTGCTTTCCAGAGTTGTGAAGATCAAATAAGAAATTTGCCAAGAACTTAGCATAGTGCCTGAAATATACTACGCACCAAACAAACAATAAATGCTTGTTTAAATAAAACAGGAAGAAATAGTAGAAATCCAGAGCTTCCAGGTAATGGGAAAACAACAAACAAATAATGAAAGCAATTGGAAAGAAAGAATTCAGGTAACAATAATTCAACATTAACATCATATAACACATGGCAAAAAAAATTATAAAAGAGAAAAATCTTGGAATACAATGTTACAAAAGGACAAAGATAAAAATTTACAACTAAGAATAATTTGTTCTTTAAGACTGAATATAATCCTACACATTGAGAAATATAACTTTAATGAAATAGAGCCCTTTCAAGTGTTTTTGATGAAAAGACTAGAGCTAAGTAGAAATTTTGAAAAGCAAACACAAGAGTCAAGAGAAACCTAGAAAAATTAAAACTTTTGAGCAATTGGAAGGGGATAAACTATGATATGCTTACATTATAATAGGGGGAGAAGAAGCAATCAATCTTAGAATTCTAATGCTTTCAAGGGTCACAGAAGAAATTAAATAAGAGAAACGGAAAGACTGGGGGTGATTATGTTTTGGGTTGAGGGTATCATGAGAAGAAAGAAAAGGAAGGGGAAAAGGAATACACTAGGGGAAAATAAGGGAAAAGGGGGTAGAATTTAGTATTTCTCTTGACTGGAGTGTGTGAGAAGAGTATAAAAACATGGAGAAAGGAGTTAGGAGAGTGGGCATCACATGAACCTCATTTTTTATCAAAACTTGATAAGGAAAAGCTGTACACACGGAAAGTTTGGTGTTGAAATACATTAAAACCAATAGGGAAACAGGTAAAGATAATGAAAAAGTAAGTGAGGATTTTAAGAGGGAGGGTACAGTCAGGGAATAGTCACAAGCAAAACTAACTTCAGGGGGCAGCTAGGTGGTGCAGTGAATAGAGCACCAGACCTGGAATCAGGAGGACCTGAGTTCAAATCTGACCTCAGACACTTGACACACTTACTAGCCATGTGACTTTAGGCATGTCACTTAAACCCAATTGCCCTCCAAAAAGCAAAAAAAAAAAAATCAACTAACTTCAGCTTTGAAGGGTGAATTACAAAAGGAGGATTGAGAGGGAAGAAAGAAATGGTAAGAACCATCAATGGAGTGCTAGGAAACAAGAAGGTCAGTGAAGCAAAAGCAAATTGCTTCAATTACGTATTACTAGTGTTGATCATTTTTTTCTTATTCATCATCTTATTCTTCTACATGAAGGTGAGAGTAGGCAAGAAGAAGGGGAAAAATAAAGAGGGCATAATGGGGAGTAATATACAATTACCAATCAGAACAATGAATATGAATGTGATAAACTGACCTGTAAAGTTGAAGTGGAAAACTTTAGAAAGTAAAATTAAAATGTGATTTACAAGAACACATATGAAGCATATTTACACTAGCACAGTGAGGTCCCTTCCAACACATTCCCCCCCAGACAGATTTAGAAAATGCAGTAGATCAAATCCTGATGGAAAAATTCAGAAAAAGTCACAATAAGTCACTTGTTCAGCCCAGGTCAGCCTATGAAGACTAAAAAAGGAATTCTGCAGGCTTTGGAGATGGATCAGTAGAGGAGTATGACCTATAGGCAGAGCACTAAAGTATCTAGAGAGAGGCTGTGCATGAGAGCAAGTAGAGGTTTCAGATGTCTCCTGGGGCTCCACCAGACCCAGCCCTGGGCACTGCTCTGGGGACAGGTATAAACTAGTGACTTTTTCATCCACTACCCAGTTCCAGATCACAAATTCAGGGCAGAGTGAGAAGGAGATTTGTGCAGAGGAATGGCTTCCCTGGATAAGGAGGCCTTGGGCTCTGTGTGAAGAAAGGAGGGAGTTTAAAGGAAAGTAACACCAGTGTAGCTCAGATCCAAGCTGAGCAGGGTCTCACTTCCAGCAGCTGGCCAAACCTGCAGAGGAATAACTAGGGCAAGAATTCCAGACCAAAGAGCAATATATGTTTCTGTCACTCTGAACCAACACAACTTTCCAGTTGTCTGACAGGAATGGAATCAAGTAGAACTCTGTGCTCACATTGACTCAAACAAAGGCCAGCAACATGCAGAGCTCAGATCATGGGGGCAGCAATCAAACTTTGCCCAGACCACTTTGGAGTACTGAAAGTTTGCAGATGTCCTGCTTGTCACTGAAAACCTGGAATAACACAATATTCAGTACCCAATGAAGACAGGAACAAGAACAACTTAGACCTTCCCTCTAGAAGTGTGTCAGAGTCCAGAAAGTAAGCTGAAAGAATGGGTAAACAAACCAAAACAATAACAAAGGAATCCCACCATAGTGAGCTGTCATGGTGGCAGAGATGCTCAAAACTTAAATACAAAAGGCAAAAATGACTACAAAACATCTTCAAGCAATGCCTCAGGAGGAAAAAAATACAACCTGGGCTCAAACTCAGTTAGAATTGCTAGAAGAAATGAAGCAGAGATTTTAAAAGAGTGAAAGAATTTTTTTTAAATGAAAGAATGAGAGCACTTGAGGGGAAAAAATGGCAAAGAACTGAGAGATATGGATGAAAGAATTGAGAGGGGAGTTAACAGTTTAGCACAAGAGGTACAAAACCTACCTAAGCAAAAATCTCCTTAAAAGCACAAACAGAACCAAATAGAAGTCAATGACTTAATGAGAAAACAAGAAATATTAAAACAGAGCCAGAAGGCTGAAAAAAAGAGAAGAAAATGTGAAGTGCCTCATGGCAAAAACAACAGAGTGAGAAGAAAAATTTAAGAGTCACCAGACTATGAACACCATTACCAACAAAAGAGAGCCTAGAATTATATTTCAAGAAATCTTATAAGAAAACTGACCAGATCTCTTAGCACCAGAAAGCAAGGTGGAAAAAAGAAAGAAGTGACTGGTCATCTCTTGAAAGAAATCCCAATGTAGTAGCTCTTTTTGTGGTGGGCAAAGAATTGAAAAATGAATGGATACCCATCAATTGGGGAATGGTTGAACAAGTTGTGGTATATGAATGTAATGGAAACCTATTGTTCCATAAGAAATGGTGAGCAGGCAGATTTCAGAAAAACTTGGAAAGACTTAGATGAACTGATGCTGAGTGAAGTGAACAGAACCAGGAGAACATTGTACACAGTAACAGCAACACTGATGATGATCAACTTTGATAGACTTGTCTCTTCTCAGTAAAGCAATAATCTAAGACAATTCTAAGACTCACGATGGAAAATGCTATTCACATTCAAAGAAAGAACTATGGATTCTGAATGTAGATTGAAGCATACTATTTTCTCTTTTTTATTTCTTTTTCATGGTTTTTCTCTTTGATTCTAATTTTGCTATAAAATATGACCAATGTGGAAATATGTTGAACCTGATTTTACATATATAGCCTATATCACATAACATGCCATCTTGGAGAGGGGAAAGGGATGAAGGGGGAGAAAATTTAGAAATCCAAATCTTATAAAAGTGAATGTGGAAAACTAAAAATAAATAAATATTTTTTTAAAAAAAATTTTAGAAGAAAGAAATTCTACAATGAAAACTCTCAGGAACATTAAAACCAAAACCCAGAGCTTGCAGGTGAAAGAAAGAATTACTGCAAACAACCAGAAAGAAAGAATTCAAGTACTGAGGAAGCACAGTAAGGATGTCACACAATTAAGCAGCCGCAACCGTAAAGAAATGGAGAACTCAGAAGATGATATTTCAGAAGGCAAGGGATATGGACTTACAACCAAGAATGACTTACTCCCTACCCCCCAAAAATGAGTATAATACTACAGGGGAGAAACAGATTATTAATGAAATTGAAAACTTCCAAGCAATTTTGATAAAAATAACTAGAACTGCAAACAAATTTTGAATTTCAAACACAGGAGTTAAAAGAAATATAAAACTGTAAGCATAAATGAATAATGATAAAGGACTAAATAAGGATAACCTGCCTATATTAAAACATAGGGAAATGACACATATCCCTCTCAACTCTATAATTATCAGGTATTACAGAGGGAGTCCAATTAATCAAGGTCTGGAATTGGTTCTATTATATCTTGATGATCTTATGAAAAAAATGTAAAGTGAGGGGAAAAGGAATACACTGGGAGGGGGAGGGAAGAGGTAATGGAAAATTGGGGCAAATTATCTCACAGTTAAGTGAGATCTATATAATCAAGGAGGTGGGGAGGGGTGGGGCTGACTTGAACCTTACTCTCATTTGAACTTGCAAAGGAAATAAGAATGGTTAATAAAGAGTAATATATATATATATATATAATTCAATAGGGAAAAAAGAGGAAAAGGGATGAAAAGAAAAGGAGGAATTAAAAGGAAGGTGGATTAAGGGAGGGATTAGACATAAGTAAAACATACTATGGATGTACAAAAACATTTGTAACTCTTTGAGATTGCAAAGAATGGGAATCTGAGGGAATATCCACAAACTGGGAAATGCATAAACATATTATATTATATATAAATGAAATAGAATACCATTGTGCTGAACTCTTAATAGTCTAATGACCAACCATGATTCCAGGGAACTAATGACGAAACACTCTACCTTGTGATAGAAAATTGAATGACTCAAAATGCAGAATGAGACGGATATCTTTTTTAATTTAGCCAGCATGGAAATAGTCTTTGATTGACTATACATGTCTGTAAAGGCTTTTGTTTTTCTTGTTTTCCAATTGGGAGCAGGAGGGTGAAAAAGGTGAATTGTATATGATCAAAACAAAAACACTTTAAAAAAAAAAAGAACTGTAGGGTTAAGTAATAAGTCACGGGAACACTGATAATTTCCAGAAAGAAAATGAAACCAATAAGATAACATACGAAAATTTTGGCATCAAGCTAAAGACATTCAAAGAGAAAGGGAATTAAATTACTAATGTCAGAAATTAAAAGGGAGTATTCACAACAGTTGAAATAAAACAAATTATTGGAAATTATTTTGCCCAGCTCTATTCCAACAAAATTTTCAAACTAAATGGATTTTAAAATTATAAAATATTGTATAACACAACAAGAAATAGAGAAATTAAATAATAACTTTAGAAAAAGAAGTTGAAAAAGCCATAGGTTCTATTTCAATTAAAAGAGCTTGAAAATCAATGATTTTAGAAGTCAATTCTAATTCAATTGGGTCAAAAACCTAGGCTGGTGAATTTAAAATTGCCTAGTGTGAGAGAAGACTGAGACATTTTTTGAGACTCAACTCCCAAGGAAACCAATATCAGGGTGGTCAGAAAGTAAACAGTAGAAAATAAAGGTGGGAAAGACTAAAATTGCCAAAGTTGTCAGGAAGAAGAAAACTCAAAGATCTTGGAATAAGCTGGTAAGTCAACAGGGAAAACCTTAATAGCAGGGAAAAAAAATATGACTTCTAGATCTAGTAAAGGAGTTCAGGCATCTATGAATAAATACTGCAAAATGAATCCAACCCTTGATGAAACAAAGAACCCTGTGGAACATGACAAGAACATGGAAGGACAAGACACAGTTCAAAACAGAAATGAGAATTATGAGAGCAGATGATAACCTGTAAAGCAAAAGAATGATCAGAATAGAAAAACTGGAACCTGTGGTGGCAAGCTCACCAAAGAAACAAGAGAGAGCAATATATTGGGGATGCCAATATACAGAAATAAAAGACAACCTTGAGGAAGAGAAGCAAAAAACAAGAATATAAAAAGAAAACACTTACCATGTGAGCAAAATATACTGATCTCAAAGACAGTATTGCATGTAGAAACAACTAAGGATGACAGAACTCCTAGAATGACATTACAGATGGAAAAGCTTCAGCACTATAATGAAGGAAATAATAGAAGAGAACTTCTGAACATAGAAAAAGAAATATCAATTGAAAAAACTCACAGGTTGCCTCAATTTAAAAAAAAAGGTTAAAAACTATCACACAATAGTGGTTAAATTTAACAAATAAATATAGAAAATAAAAGCTCATTAAATTATCAAGCGAGACTTTAAAATAAAAAAGTGATACTTGAATAATACAAAGTATTTTGCACCCACCAAAAAATCCAAGAGGGAACGGAAAAAATGCATTCTGAAGAGCAATGGAACTCAAGGTGCAGCCCAGAGTCACATATTCTGCAAATCTGAGCTTCACCATACAAGAAAAAAGTTGGACACTCAACAATAAAGAAGAGTGTGGAATATTTTTAGAAAGAAAGCTAGGACTAAAGAAATTATTTGCTTCTTAAACACCCCCAAAAACAGTAATTTGGGAGGAGTTAGTGCAGCAGGCAAGGACAATAACAACAACAAACTGACAATAGGGAGACCAGTAGGAGACTTCATTCTAAATGTATGCAAGGAGACAAGGATGAAGGCAGAAGTCTGGTGGAGATCACAGTGATGGGCATGTGGTATTATAGACAGAACCTGGTGACACCCTGCCTATAGGCAAATTGAGGTTTTTTGTTGAACTATCATGTAACATGGGAGGTTACATGATTAGATGGAAACAGAGGATAGATACTGAAGAGAGTGAAAAGAATCCTTTCTGGAAAGGGGTGCAAAAAAATATGAAGTCTTAAAAACTAATGAATAGGACTAGTTGAAGGGGAGGAGAGGAAAGGAGAATTTTCTTGACTAGCTGAGAGAGGAAAGAAAGGGGTGGGGGGGTGGAATAATTATATAATCATATGAAAGCAAGAGAGAAAAAGGACCTAATAAGCAAAATCTCAAAGGGAAATGGGCAACAAAAAAAAAGAGGGGATCAGAGGTAAGAGGAAAAGAGCCAGCGGAAATAGGGCCACCTTAAAAATATTAAGGTAAAGTACTGAAGTAATATAGTACTATTAAAGGAATCAGAAAAAAAATGTAACTTGAAAAAAATATTAGAGACAGATGGGGGACAATAAAAACCCGGAGGAATACTTGGGATAACTATGATGATATAAAAAAAACAAAAGGCATAAAAGCATTAAAAATTCACAAAAAAGTAAACCACTGAAAAAGAACTTAATTCTATCAATACTATCAACACTTCAAAGAAAAGTTCTAATAATGTATAAACTCTTTGGATAAATAAATATAAAAATAAGGAAATTTCTTCTATAATACTGTAATGGTAATGAAATTTAAAGATCCCTTTGTATTGGAAAGCTAAGAGATATTTAGCATCTACTTTCAAATTAAGCCTCTGTTAAAGAAACAGAAGGTATGAACCCCTGTTACTGAAATAACAGGAAGGGGCTGGAGAAGCAATGCTATATATAAGGAAAAACACTAGTTGGGAAAGTCAGAACTTCTTGGGATGAGCACCTGAAGCCTGGGATGCTGCTGCTGGACTGAAACATCAGTGGAAAAAGTGATTTTGATTTTGAGAATGGGAAAAAGCTATTTTGATTTTGAGAAGGGAGCTGCTGAAGACTTGTGAGGGCCAGCTGGAGCTGCTGAGGATTTCTGAGGGCCAGCCAGAGCTGCAGAAGACTGAGGAAGCATGACTGTGGTGCTGGTATTTTGTACAAATATTGTTGTGGCTTTGTTAATGTGTGTGAATGTTCTTGTGGTTTTGTTAAGCCTTGTCTTCCCAGGAACAGAGACTGTGAAGGATTTGAGATGGACTGGACACTGTGAGCTCCAGTGTGGAACAGGAACTGCACAGATTGCTGGATAAGGAGCTGGAAACTATCTGCCTTTGAACTCAGGTGGCAATTGGTTAGATTTGGGCGGGAGCTGGGACCATGGAAGAGAAGCCATGAAAGCTGAAAGCCTACCCTGAGTCAAGATGAAAAGACCTCTCTGTGAGTACTGAGTAGGGATGAAATTGTGATTTACTTGTGATCAAGGGGTGGATGGCCTGTGTATTTTCCACTACCCCTTAAGAGGGTACAGAGTAGTGACTGATGACTGAGCAGTGACTGATGATTGAATAGTGACTGATGATGGAATAGTGACTGATTTGTAACTTAGTGTGTCCCATGGGTAGAGGACTTTGACATTTTTTACTTTATGATTGAACGATTGAGTTAGTAAGTGATTGATAGACTAAATGATTGTATTTTGTTCAAAACTATGTGACCACTTTGGTGAAAATATGTGGCTGTTTTAGAGACAAGCTGTTGAGTTGTGACATTGTGAATGTTGTATTTTGATTTTCTGTGATAAATTGTAACATTCTGAATGCTGTACCTTGTGAATGTTTTGCTCTGATTTGTTATTGAATAAATAGAGAGCTTACTATACTATGTAAACAGAACCTTGAAAGCTGTTCACAGCAGCATTCCTCTGGAAAACTGCTCATGCATGGCTTTACAAACACGAATACATTCTTCACACTTAAACCAAGGAGACCAAAAAATAGATGAGAAGCCATAGACTAAATTCCCTAATGAATTATGAAAAACTGTAGAATAAAATGCTAACATATAAGCTACAATAATTTATTTTAAAATATTATATGCTTTGCCATGTTGAATTCATACCAGGAATTTAGGATTCTTTTTTTTCTATTTTATAATTTTTATATAATATATAATTTTAATATATATTATATAATATGTATTATATAATATTATATATAAAATAATTTATATATTATATAATTTTTAATATTTTCATTATTTATCAATATCTTTAGTTTTAACATGTCATTTCTTTTTAAAAATATATTTATTTAATATTTTATTTTTCCCAATTACATGTAAAAGCTTTTTAAAAATTCAGTTCATAAAATTTTGTGTTCCAAATTTTCTCCCTCATTCTTTCTCTCCCTTCCTGCCTCATTGAAAAGGCAAGCAATTTGATATATGTTATTCATGTACAGCCATACAAAATATTTCCACATTAGTCATGTTGTGAACAGCTAGGTGGCGCAGTGAAAGAGCATGAGCCCTGGAGTCAGGAGGGCCTGAGTTCAAATCTGGCCTCAGACACTTAACACTTACTAGCAATGTGACCTTGGGCAAGTCTCTTGACCCCAATTACCCTGCCTTCCCCTTTGAACAAAGAAAAGGATTTAAAAAGTCATTTTGTTTCATGAAAGAAAATACAAACCAAAAAATAAATAAAATTTTAAAAATTTATATTTTGATCTGTGTTCAGATTCCATCAGTTCTTTCTCTGGAGATGTATAGCACTTTTCATCAATGGTCCTTCTGAATTGTCTTGAATCTTTGTATTGCTGAGAATAGCCAAGTCATTCACAGTTAATCATTGTAGAATTGTACATTGTAATTGTACATTGTAATCATTGTACAATTGTACATCATTGTACATCGTAAAATATTCCATTACTGGGTACAATGTTCTCCTTGTTCTGTTCCTTTCACTTTGCATATGTTGATATATATATGTGTGTGTGTGTGTGTGTGTGTGTGTGTGTGTGTGTGTGTGTGTGTGTGTGTATCTTTCCAGGTTTTTCTGAGAGCATTCTCCTTGTCATTTCTTATAGCACAATAATATTCTATCACAACCATATATCAACTTGATCAGACATTCCCCAATGGATAGATATCCTCTTAATTTTCAATTTTTTCCACCACTAAAAGAATTACTATAAATATTTTTGCACATATAGATCTTTTTTTCTTTCTATCTTTTATCTCTCTGTAATACATACTTATTAGTTGTATTGCTGGGTTAAAGGGTATGTATGGTTTTACAATCCTTTGGGCATAGTTCCAAAATGCTCTCCAGATTGGCTGAATCAGTTCACAATTCCACTAACAATGTATTAGTGTCTCAATTTGTCCACATCCTCTCCACTTTTGCCATTTTCCTGTTCTGTCATATTAGCCAATCTTAAAGATGTGACGTAAACTTCGAATTGTTTTAATTTGTATTTCTCTAATCAATAGTGACTTAGAGCATTTTTTCTAAGACTAAAGAGAGCTTTGATTACTTTTTCTGAAAACTGCCTATACATATTCTTTTGGCCATTTATCAATTGGTGAATGGTTTTTATTTTTTTCATAAATTTAACTCAGTTCTCCAATATTTGAGAAATTAGGCCTTTATCAGAGAAACTTGCTGTAAAAAAGTTTTTCACAGTTACAATTAACAAATGTATTTCCCTCTACCCTATTTGCCCCTTGTGTATCCAATTTCTCTCCCTCTCTTCACCCTGTCTATTCTCAAAAGCATTTTGCTTCTGACTACTGCCTCACTCAAACCACCCTCTCTTCTGTCAGGCCCTTTCTTAATCTTCTTCTTTTCCAATTTTCCTGTAGGGTAAGACAGATTTCTATACCCAACTGAGTTTGTATGTCATCCCACTTTGAGTCAATTCCAGTGAGAGTAAGATTCAAGAATGCCCTCTCACCTCACCCATCTTCCCCTTCACCATAAAAGCTCTTTTGCACCACTTTCATGTGAGATAATTTACCCCATTATACTTCTCCCTTTTCCCCTCTTTTAATTTATTCCCCTTTCTAACTCCTTAATTTTATTTTTTTTCAATATCCCATCATTTTCAACTCATATCCATGCCTTCTGTCTATGTATACTAACTGTCCTATAATGAGAAAGTTCTTAGGAGTTAGAAATATCGTTTTTCCATGTAGGAATGTAAACAGTTTAACTTTATTGGATCCTTTATGTTTTCTTTTTTCTGTTTATCTTTTTATGTTTCTCCTGAGTCTTGTATTTGAAAGTCAAAAATCCTATTGAATTCTGGTCTTTTCATTAGGATTGCTTGAAAGGTCTCTTTTTCACTGAATATCTATTTTTCTCCTAAAGGATTATGTTCAGTTTTGCTATGTAAGTGATTCTTTGTTGTAATCCTAACTCCCTTGTCCTCTGGATTATCATGCCCTCTCACCCTTTAATGTAGAATCTGCTAAGTCTTGGGTTATCCTGACTGTGGCTTCATGATATTTGAATTGTTTCTTTTTGACTGCTTCCAATTTTTCCTTCTTGACATGGGACCTCTGGAATTTGGCTTCAATATTCCTGGGAGTTTTCATTCTGAGATCTCATTCAGGAGGTATTCAGTAAATTCTTTCCATTTTTATTTTATCCTCTGGATCTATCAGGGCAATTTTCCTTAATAATTTCTTGAAAGATGATATGTAAGCTCCTTTTTTCCTTATGATTTTCAGGTAGTCCAATAATTATTGAATTGTCTCTCCTCAAGGCATTTTCCAGGTGAGTTATTTTTCCAATGAGATGTTTCTATTTTTTCTATTTCTTTCATTCTTTTGATTTTATTGTTACTTGAATTTCATAGAGTCATTAGCTTCCATTTGTCCAATTCTAATTTTTAGGGAATTATTCTCTTCAGTGAGTTTTTCTCCCTCTTTTTTTTTCCCATTTGGCCAAATTTACTTTATAAGGAGTTATTTTCTTCAATGAATTTTTATGTATCTTTTTTCAATTTGGCCAATTCTGCTTTTTTAAGGAGTTCTTTTCTTCAATGAATTTTTGTGCTTCGTTTACAATTTGGCCTATTTTGTTTTTGAAGGTACCATTTTCTTCATTAATATTTTGTGATTCCTTTACCTAACTTTTGACTCTTTTTAAATGATTTTTACTGTATCACTTTCATTTCTTTTTTTTAAATTTTTTTCTACTTCTCTTATTTGATTTTTAGAATCTTTTTTGAGCTCTTCCAGGAATTCTTTTTGTACCTAAGACCAATTCAATTTCTTTTTTCTTTGAAGCTTTGGATAAAGGAGTTTTGACTTTGTTGTCTTCTCCTGAGTTTGAGTTTTAATTTTTTCTGTCATCATAGTAACATTCTGTGGTCAGATTATTTTTTTGTTCTTTGCTCATTTTTCCGGGCTATTTCTTGACTTTTAACTTTACATTGAAGTAGGACTCTCAGAGGGCAGTATCCCTAGCTTAAAGTTTTCAGAACTAGTGTTTAAGGTCTATACATTTTCACTTCCTTTAAGGAAATATGGTCTAAGGAAAGAGATGTTTACTACTCTCCTGGCCCCTGCTCTGATCTATGAGTGATCAGTCACAAGCACTCTTTTATGCCCTAGAACTGTGACCAGGTTCCTCCTCCCTTCTGGCCACAAGCTCTTTTGTGCTTATGCTTATGCTCACCTTGGAACTGCACTCCAGGACTGTGACCTGAACCAGCTTACAGGCAATGCAACAGAATCCTGTACCCTATGTCAGCAAAGGGACCCCTATAATTTCCTTATGACAAGTTGCATGACTTCCTTACCATATGTGGGCTAAGAGTGCATGCTACATTCACTGATTCGGTGCTCCCCACACACACAAGGACTGCTGGTGGTTAGCTGGCACATGGACTATGCTGAAAGTGTCTGTTCTGGAGCTATTTGCTCTGGAATGCACTCCACTCTTGCCCTGATGTGACAGACCTTTCCTGCAGACCTTCTAAGTTTCTTGGGCTAGAGAAGTGTTTCATTCCATCCTTTTTTGGGTTCTGCCACTCTAGAATTCATTTTGAGATATTAGTTAAAGTTGTTTAGAGGGGGAAAAGGGTTACCCAGCAACTCCTGTAGTGCCTTTCCCCATTCCTTCCCCACTCCCTATCTCCACACTGTTGCAGCTTCTGCTCTTCATGGGCATGTGTGGCTGGCAGGGAAGATGGAGGAGCCCTTGTCCATATTCAGGGAATGGACCACAGGGGAGTCTATCTGCTCCCAAAATGTTATGGTTGCAGCCTCTATTGCCAATAGTGTAGAAAATTCTCTTGGATCAGTTGGCTTGGATAAGATGTTAATGGATGATATTGGTAATAAGACTATTACTAATGATGAGCAACCATTTTGAAATTGCTAGAAGTAGAACATTCTGCAACAAAGTGTTTTATGAAGTGGCTGATCTACAAGACAAAGAAGCTGGAGATAGGACCACATCTGTGGTTATTATTGCAGTGGAACTTCTGAAAAAAGTAGCTGAATTGCTCAAGCAGAAAATTCATCCCTCATCAATTTTTGGTGGCTATCAACTTGCTTACAAGGAAGCCTCAATGAAAACCTTTAACACAGATGAACTTGGAAAAGATTGTCTCCTCAATGCTACAAAAATATCCATGTTTCTAAGATCATTGGAATTGATGGTGACTTCTTTGCCAATATGGTGGTAGATGCAGTACTTGCAGTTAAATATACAAATGTTGGGGTGGCTAGGTGGCACAGTGAATTGAGAACCAGCCCTGGAGTCAGGAGGACCTGAGTTCAAATACGCCCTCAGACACTTAACACTTACTAACCGTGTGACTTTAGGCAAGTCACTTAATCCCAGTTGCCCTGCCCTCCCCCTCCAAAAAGCTAAATAAATAAATATACAGATGTGGAAGGCCAGCCTCACTTTCCAGTAAATTCTATTAATGTTTTGAAGATCCAAGGACAAAGTCAGAAAGAAAGTATGCCTATAAATGATTATGCACTGAATTGTGTGGTGGCATCACAGGGCATGCACAGAAGAATATTCAATGCAAAAATTGCTTACCTGGACTTTAGCCTACAGAAAAGAAAAATGAAGCTTGCTGTGTAAGTGGTCATTACAGACTCAGAAAAACTTGATCAAATTAGAAAGAGAGAATCTGATATTACAAAGGAGAGAATTCAAAAAATACTGGCCACTGGTGCCAATATTATTCTAACCACTGGTAGAATTGATGATATGTGTCCAAAGTATTTTGTTGAGTCTTCAATTATGGCAATCTGAAGAATTTTTTAAAAAGGAACCTTAAGCAAATTGCTAAAGCGTCTGGAGCAACCATTTTGTCAACTCTGGTTAATCTGGAAGGTGAAGAATGTTTTGAAGCTTCAATGTTGGGACAAGCAGAAGAGGTAGTACAAGAGAGGATTTGTGATGATGAGCTAATTTTAATCAAAAATACTAAAGGTCAGATATCTGCCTCTATTATCTTATGTGGAGCAAATGACTTCATGTGTGATGAAATAGAGCACTCTTTACATGATGCTCTCTGTGTGGTTAAGACAGTCCTGGAGTCAAAGTCTGTAGTGCCAAGGGGTATTGTTGTAGAAGCATCCCTTTCCATTTATCTGGAGAACTATGCAACCATCATGGAATCATGGGAACAACTTGCTACTGTAGAATTTATCATATCTCTTCTCATTATTCCTAACATTTTACAGATTTGAGTTTGAAGTTAAGAGTTTTTCAAATGATTTAGCAAGAACCTAAAATGGATTGGTCTTGACAATCAATGACAAACCTCAAGACAAGAGGCAGAATGGTGTGTTTGAACCTGCCATGGTTAAAGTTAAGGGTTTGAAATTTCCATCAGAAACTGCAATTACCATTCTTAAAATTGATGATCTCATTAAGTTATATCCAGAAAGTAAAGATGAAAAAAGAGGAGGAGGTGGAAGTTATGAAGATGTAGTTCATTCTGGGGCTATTAAAGACTGATCTGATTTTCTTTATTTAAAACAATGTTACTGATTAGTTTCATCCTGTACCATTTTGTCTTGCACTTAGTGTACAGACATAAAAAATGTAATTTGAGTTTTTATAAGGGAGACGAAAGAAAATAAAACCTCTTTGCAAAATAAAAGTTGTTTAGAGGGGAATTTGGGAGAGGTCAGGCAAGTCCTGCCTTTTCTTTGCCACCTAATATATTATATCTTATCATGAGTAAAATTGGTGGTGCCAGAACAAACTAGAACCAGAACCAAAATCTATCCCAAACCAAAAATTTAGGAGCCAATGAGAGTTTATTGAATTTCCAAGCAAGGGAGCCCCACCACTACCTGGGCAGAGACTCACCAAAGGAACTAAAGGACAAACATATAGTTTTCAATTTAGGCAGGACATGAATTAGGTATGGGGTACCATAGGATTTGATGGGGCTGTTGCTGGGGGCTGCTAACAAAAAAGACTCTTCTTTAGGTTAGCTGTCTCTTGTAACTCTGCCCCAATAAATAGCACTGTCCTTGGTCTTTCACCAGAAAGGAAGGTCCCAGGGTAGAGATTTCAATATAAACAGGGTTAGGGACAAGATAGAGCTATCACAGACAAAGTGGAGTGGTTTTGGCTTATTCTGCTACCCATGATAATAACAAAAACAAAATTAATCATTTATCACTAGAAATAGAAAAAAGCTTTTGAAAAAATATGGAACTAATTTCTGTAAGAAAAATCAAACAGCATAAGAATAAATCAACTTCTAAAGTGATAGATCGTACCTATCTAAATGAAAGAGCCAGATGTAATGGAGAAAAACTAGAGGCCTTTCCAATAATATCATGGTAAAACAGGGATGTCCATTATTATGAGTATTTTTTCATATATTCATATTATTATTTCTCGCTATAGTCAGACAAGAAAAAATTGATAGAACAATCATAAAGAAGAAACAAAATTATTCCTTTTTATAGATAATAGGATGATCTAATTAGAGAATCTTAGGGAATTAACCTAAATTAACTGAAGCAATAACCTCATCGAAGTAGCAAGATATAAAATAATTCCATATAAATAATCGACTTTTCTTTATATCGCCTGTGCTTAGCTAGTACCTGCTACATGGTATGCACTTAATAAATTATTGAATGACTGTTACCAACAAAACCCAGCATAAAAAAACAAAAAGAAAAATTATGTTCAAAATAACTACAGAATGAGGAAATATTTTTGGAGTACACCTACCAAGACATACACAAGTATTATATAAATACAATAAACTTTTATTCAGAAATACACAAATAATATTTAGAAATATACTTATTGCTCATGTCAATGTAATAAATACTTCTTAAATTAATTTATTCCATTTCATACCAATCAAATTGTTATTCAGTTGTATAAAACTGTGACTCCATTTGGAGTTTTCCTCGCAAATATTTTAGAGTGGTTTGCCATTTCCTTCTCCAGCTCATTTTACAGATGAGGAAACTGAGGCCAACAGGGTTAAGTGACTTGCCCAGGGTCACACAGCTACTAAGTGTCTGAGGCCAGATTTGAATTCATGAAGATGAGTCTTCTTGACTACAAATCTGGCACTCTACCTACTATGCCACCTAGGTACTTATCAATCAAATTACCATGGAGTTAATTTATAGAGCTAGCAAAATAACAAAATTCATATGGTGGATCAATGATGAAGATAGTCAACAGTCAATAAGCATTTATTAAGTGTCTAATATATGCTAGACCCTGTGCTAAGTGCTAGGGATAGAAAGAAAGGCAAAAGACTGTTCCTGCCTTTCAGGAAGGAGTTAGTAGTCTAATGGGACAGAAAACAAGCAAACAAATCTTTACAAACAAGCTATATCAGGATAAATGGAAAATAATCAACAGACAGAAGACTCTAGGGTTAAGGAGTAGTGGAAAAAGCTTCTTGTAAAGTGTGAGATTTTAGGTGGTACTTGAAAAAAATTTAGGAGGTGCAGAAGAAGAGGGATCGTTCCTGTTGTGAGTAAGGTGGGGAGGAGAGAGACAAAGAGAAAGAGAGGAGACAGACAGAGACAGAGAGAGACAGACAAACAGAGACAGACAGACAGAGACAGAGAGAGAGAAGGAGAGATTGAGAAAGAGATAGAGAGAGAGAGGGAGAGGGAGAGAGAAAGGTCTTTTCCATAAAGGAGTATAAAAATATAAAATTTAAAAATTAATGAACAGGACTAGGAGCAGAACTTGCAAGCAGGCCAGTGTTACTAGATTAAAGAGTCTATAGGGAGTTATAAATGTAAGAAGACTGGAAAGGCGTGGAAGCATTTTGTATTGCATCATAGAGGTAATAATGGATCAGCTTCCAGAATATATAGAGTAATAATGAGAAAAAGTGAAAAAGAAGGGGGACTGGCAATGTCAGCACTCAAACTCTACTACAAATTAGTGATCAATACTATTTGGTACTGCTTAAAACATAGGAAAGGTCATTAATGGGAGAGATTAGCTACATATGAAAGAAAGAAATGAATGTAGCATTACAGTGTTCAATAAGCCTAAAGATATCAAATATTAGGATAAGGAGTCACTATTTAAAAAAAAAACCTGCCAGAAAAACCAGAAAGCAGTCTGGCAGACATTAGGTTTACAACAGTACCTTATACAATGTGCCATAATAATCTCCAAATGTATGCATGACCTTAGCATAAAAGGACACATCATAAGCAATCAATCAACAAGCACTTAATAAGCATACACCATTTCCTTCTCTAGCTCATTTTACAGATGAGGAAACTGAGGCCAACAAGGTTAAGTGACTTGCCCAGGATCATACAGCTAGTAAGCAATTTGCCAGGCATCAAATACTAACTATTGGGGATACAAAGAAACAAAGGAAAAATCAGTTCCAGCGCTCAAGAAGTTTATTTTCTAATTAAGGAGGCTGCATATACATGTCAGTATATACACGGTAAATACAGAGTAGGTGAAAGGCAGCCTTGGAAGGGAAGGCACTAGCAGCTGGGAAGTGGTAAAGACTACTTGAAGGAAGTAGAATTGAAGTGCAGTCTTGAATGTAGTCAGAGACTCCAAGTTAAAAGTTAGGAGGGAGAGCATTCCAGGCATGAGAGGCAGCTAACGTATAGGGACAAAGAAAAAAGATTGAGCATTAAGTGTGAGGAACAGCAAATAGACCAAAGCTGCTGGCCTTTGGGGTGTGGAAGGTAGTAATAAGTTAAGTAAGTAAGTTAAAAGATTAAAAATATAAGATAATTATATAATATAATTATATAACAATCATGAAGCTCTTTAAATACCAAACATTTTAATTTAGAGGTAACAGGGAGCCATTGGGATATGTTAAGTATGTTTGTGTGGAGGGGCAGAGTGACACAATCATACCCATGCTTTAGGAAGATCACTTTGGTCCTAGATCGGAGTGGGGACAGACTTGAGGTGGAGTCTAATTGGAAGGCTATTGCAATAGATCAAGCAAGAGTCAATGAGGGTTAGACCTAGGATTCTAACTTTGTGAATAAAGACAAAGGGGGTGTATGTGAGCAGTGTTATAGACAAGGACATGCTAGTATCTAATTGGATATGTGGGGTGTGGTACAGCTGAACATGACAGTGAAGTCACTTAGTGACTGTGGGTGTGGTGGTGACCTAAATAGTAGAAGTTTAGAAAATGATGCAGTTTCAGGGAAAAGTTAATGAATTTTGTTTTGGACACTTTGAGTTTGAAGTGCTTTAAGGGATAGCTAGTTTGAAATGTCCAACAGGGAGTAACTGCGAGAGACTCCCAAGGCTCTTTTCTAGGCTGGCATGCTCTCTCCTCTCTCTCTCTCTCTCTCTCTCTCTCTCTCTCTCTCTCTCTCTCTCTCTCTCTCTCTCTGTCTCTCTGTCTCTCTCTGTCTCTCTGTCTCTGTCTCTGTCTCTCTCTGTCTCTGTCTCTGTCTCTCTCTCTCTCTCTGTGTGTCTCTCTCTGTCTCTGTCTCTCTCCCTCTCCCTCTCTCTCTCTCCCCCTGCCTTCTCACTTGATCTCATCAGTCCCCATGGATGCAATTCTCATCTCTGTACGTATGATTCTCAAATTTAATTATCTAACCCTAGTCTCTCTCCTGTATTCCAGTCCCATACCACGAACTACCTGTTGGACATTTCAAACTGGATATCCCTTAAAGCACTTCAAACTCAACATGTCCCAAACAAAACTCATTAACATTTCCTTGAAACTGCATCATTTTCACCAAAGAACCTTAAAAGGGATAAAAGGAGAAGTTAGGTGGTGGAGGGAGACCTCAATGGTAAAAAAAAAAATCAAGAAAGAGTACACATGAGGAGAAAAGGGTCAACAATGCCAACTATTACAGAGTGATCAAGGCTGGTGGGGGGGAGGGAGGATGGGGATGCCGTTAGATCTGGCAGTTAAGAGACCCCTGGTAACCTTAGAAAAAGCCATTGCAATTGAAAGATAAGGTCAGGAGCCAGATTCCAGAGAGTTTAGAAAAGATGAGAAGAGAAGAAGCAGAGGCACCAAGTATAGATGGCTTTTTCAAGGAGTTTAACTGAAAAGAAAGATAGCTGGCAGACATCACAGGATCTAGTGAGAATGGTTTAAGGATGGGAAGGACTGGAAATGTTTGTAGGAAGCAGGTAGGGAACTAGCAGATAGAAAGATACTGAAGTTCAGGGGCAGGGAACTGGGAAGATGGTAGAAGCAATCTGTTGTCAAATACAGGAGAGAATGAGATCTATTTTGTCATATGTTTTAACTTGCCAAGTGAAAGAGCTATCTTATCATTAGAGACTGAAAGAAGAGATAGTGGGGAATGATGTCAGAAGGGCTTGAGATGAAGAGGACAGAAGAGGGAGCTCTCAAGAATGATCTGGATCATGATCAAATTAGAGGAGAAAAGAAGATGATTTTCATAGTTTTGGCCAAGGGAAGAGTTCTTGACTAAATAAGGGAATTACGGGAAATAAAATGGAAGATTTTGATTACACATAATTGAAAAGTTTTTTCATAAACAAAAGCAATGAAGTTAAAATGAAAAGACATAGTTATCTGGGAAAACATCTTTGTAGAAAGCTGCTCTGGCTGAGGTCCAAAGGAAAGGAGGGAGGGATGGAGGAAGGGAGGGAGAAAATATCAAGGAAGCATTTTTTTAATGCTGAGAAGAGAACAGAAGGAGATTCAGAGGGAAACAGAAGCAAGACACCTCTTAGGATTCATATATTGAATGTAATGTACACTTCAACAAACACACATTCTATACATAATACTTTTTCTGTTCTTTATATGTGGAAATGTACATTTTTGGTGTTTATTGTCTGGTTTGTGGTTTGCCAATTCGCAACAATAAAAATCATATTAAAGCATAAAGTTATAAAATACATTGGTATTATTCTTTATTATTGCAAAGTACATCACGTGCATCATTTAATATGATCCTCTTAAAAACTCTAGTATTCAGGTATTATTATATCCATGAGTAGTTCAGATATTGCTAATTCCATTTTACAGATGAAGAAACTGAGGTTTCCTCAACATTACACATCTTGCATGTGGGAGAGTCAGGATCAGAACACAGGTCCTTTTATTAAGTTCCAAGGCTTTTCCCACTATATTATGCTGACTCTCTGAGGCAAAAGTAACAATTATTTTTCCAGAAATTTATGTCTGGGGAATGTATCTAGACGGGAAGAAAATTGGTTACCAAATATGCCTAGATTGTTATCACAGAGAAAGAAGTTAGTGATATTCAAAGGCAGAGCACCAATGAGTAGGCACTGTACAACAACAACCTGGGATGGCTCTAGGTCGTCGCATTATTGTAGAACTGCATCCAGTCGTAGAGAGCAAGAGCAGTGGAATCAGCAAGCATGGAAACAAACTGTTAGGACATTAACCGCTGATTATTTGGGCATTAAATTTTGCATGATTGACAGATTAATGGACCCAATGGTCCAGCTCAGTGACTAAATGAAAAAACAGGTTAGAATAGCAAGTGAATAAGAGAGGAAAGGTGGGAGAAGGGTTTAAGTGGTCTAGAACAGTGGTCTCCAAAATCACACAATCCTACTTATTTATAAAGTAATGTATATTATATTGTATGCATATATTATAGCATACGTATATAATAGTATACATTATATATACTTATAGTATGCCTATATTGTGCATATATTATAGCATACATATATATTATAGTATACATTATATATACATATAGTATATATATGTTATAGTATGCATGTATTATACTAATAAATTTGTACATTGTAAAGCATATGCAAAAATAGAAAATATAAAATGATGAAAGTTATGAAACATTTCATCTTATAGTCAATAGAAAGTCATTGGAATTTATTAAGTAGAGAAGTGACATCATCAGACCTGTGCTTTAGGAAAATCACTTTGGCAGCTATGTGAAGGAAAAATTGGTAAGGGGAGAGACTTGAGGCTTTGCTGTTCAGTCATGTCTGAGTCTTTATGACCCTGTTTGGGGTTTTCTTGGCAAAGACGGTTTGCCATTTCCTTCTCCAGCTCATTTTACAGATGAGGAAACTGAAGCAAATAAGGTTAAATGACTCACCCAGGGTCACACAGCTAATAGCTGTTTGAGGCAAAATTTAAACTCTTTTCTTCCTGACTTCAGACCCAAAGCTCCATCCACTGTACCACCCAGCTCCCTTGAGGAAGAGAAATCAATTAGACAGTTATTACAATAGCGCAAGTTAAATATGATGAGAATCTGAACTAGGGTTAGAGGTATTTTAGTATAGAAAAAGAGATGGATGCAAAATATATTGTGGAAGAAAAAAATGGCAGGATTTGGCAACTGACTAGATATGTTAGATAGGAGGAAGTGAAGAGAATAACACTGACATTTTGAACCTGGTCAGCTGAAAAGATGGTGGTACCCTTGATAATAATAGGAAAGTTTGGAAGAGTGGCAACAGTTTTAGGGGAAAGAGAAAAGTACAAGAAAGCTGATGCAGATTGAAACCTATCCATGGTTCATCATCTAACGTGACTTATTCTATCCCACTGAAAATGAAAAGGAGGAAGAACCCTAACCCTAACCAGGCCCTAACTCACCAGTCACTCTCCTGGATCACAGAAATTGTCATAGCCACAAGCTGACCTGGGAGAACAAAGTATGAGGACTTTGGTCTAAGGAGGAATTTTTTCTGTGACGGACGCTGTTTTGTGTATTAGTTTGTAAACTCTTTTGGGGCCAAAAAGATTCAGGCTCAGGAAATCAATGGGGAATTATGGGGAAATAATAGGTGAAGAGAGTGGTATAGTTGTGTTAGAAGCAAGGCCACAATTGGCTCTCTCAAGGATGGTGGGATGTGACCAGATGGTTGAACACACATCCTAAGGAGTCGTGCTGAAGACTCCACTTTGGAGAACATTGGTCTAATCTATATAGTTGGGACCCCATAGAAGACCTACTATTTTCAAGGCAGTGAGATGATTCCTTGCTGTTTCTTTTATCTGCATTGACGGTGCAGGGAATAATGAAATGAGTGTTTCCAAAAATTAGTGAGAAATTTCTAGTTGGAGGAATATTTGTAAAAGAGGAAAAAATCTCTTGCCACAGTTATAACTATGGTAGAATTAGTTTGGTGCCTGGGTCCATCACACATGTGACATTCTCAAGTAGTAATAGATTTGGGGTATCAGGAAATTATATTGCTTGAAACTCCTCTCTACCAGAAGATTACTTTCAGCTAGTGGTTATGTTGGAAGATCTGGTAGAGGTGGGGGGAAAGGAATCAAGTGTGCTATAAAACCAACCTGCTCACATAGTTGGTGAAAGATGTTGGAGATCATCTCAAGGGAAATTGCATGACCATCATTCTCCTTCTTGAGTAGAATTCATGGCAAACATAGCTTTCCTCAAGCAGGAAGCACTAAGAGAACAGCTATGGGTCTGTTAAAGCTTCGTTCAAATAGTCAAGGGACAAGTTAATGCTGTCATTACCAAGTGAGGCCCAATAACCTTGAGTGAATAAGGGGAGACTTCAAAAGTAATCACGAGGTGAACAAACATCATCTATGTTACTATTATTCTAAAATCCACTTTGATTTCCTTCACTCCAGAGCGTCAATTTGGTTGCTGCTCTTGGCATGACTTTGGCAATCATGTCCATGTTTCCCTCCCTTTACTGCAGAGACTAAATCCTAACAAAAATAGATAAAATAAAAACAGCTGACCCAGATGATTCCCCTCAAGTCTGTCTAACTCCTCAGTAGTCCTCCCTCATATCACAACCCCATCACCCTTGTGAATAAACTTCCTGGTGAGAACATGACATGTATTTGAAACACTCTCTCCTGTCCCCTAAACTGCAACAATCTCCAAATGGTGTCTGAAGAGTAGAATACCATTGGTATCAGGAAATGTTTAGCAAGAAGTTAATTGAATAACTGCTCTGTTAATCTTTTTGGAGGGGGCAGGGGGACCTTGCTGCAAGTCCCATGGGCAAATTTTTGGACTAAATGAATGTTGGCGAGAAGCCAGCCTGGGGAATCAGTGTGTGGATATCAGAAGAGTTTTGTTTAGAATTTAGAGTTTCCATATGGGCACCCCTGTTTTCTTGTGGTTCAAACCTATAAGGAAATTGTACCACTGCATCCATTACCTGATGCTAATGAAAGAATGTCCCAGAAATGTTCCCTGATGCTTATACTATCAGATATTCTGTGAAGATTTCAAGGTTCTATTATGCCCAAAGGGCTATAAAATGTCCATATACCCTTTGACCCAGCAATACCACTTTTAGGGCTTTATCCCAAAGAGATCATACAAGTGGGAAAAGGACCCAATGTACAAAAATACTTATAGCAGTTCTTTTTGTGGTGGCAAAGAACTGGAAATCAAGAGGATGCCCATCAATTGGGGAATGGCTGAACAAGTTGTGGTATATGAATGTAATGGAATACTATTGTGCTGTAAGAAATGAGGAGGAGATGGACTTCATAATAACCTAGTGAGACTTATATAAACTGATGCTGAGTGAGGGGAGCAGAACCAGGAGAACATTGTACACAATTACAGACCCATCATATGCGTGATGACTAACTTTGATAAACTTGGCTCTTCTCAGGAATGCAAAGTTGTAAGACAGCTCCAAAAGACTCATGATGGAAAGGGCTATCCACATCCAGAGAAAGAATTACAGAGTCTTAATGAAGATTGAAGCAAACTACTTGCTTTCTCTCTTTTTCGTTTTGTTCTGTTTTGTTGCTTCTTTCTTGTTGTTCATTCCATTGGTTATAATCCTTTTTTACAACTTGACTAATGTTTAATGTGAAGGTACTTGTAGAACCTATATCAGATTGCATGCCTCCATGGGAGGAGGGGGGAGAAGAGGGATGGGGAGAAAATTTGGATCTCAAAACCTTGTGGAACTGAATGTTGTAAACTAAAAGTAAATAAATAAATATATATTTTTTTAAGATTTCAAGGTTCTAGCAAATCAGATTTATTGGGGAACTGCAATCTTGATCAGAGATGAGTAGAAGATAACTCTTCATACATAATATGGCAGATTAGGGCATTTGGGCTGTCTAGAGCCCTGGCAATCTTCCAACATTTAAATAATGAAGATCTCAAAGATCTCTTTGGTCAATTTTTGTTAAAACCTGGACAGTACCACTAAGACAAAGAGCATGCTTCTCAGGGTATAGGAAGCTCTAATATGTTGTTTCATTACGGTTTACATCATGAACCAGAGAAGTATGCCACTGATCTGTCAAACCCAGGTGATTTGAAAATTCATACTAAAGCCAGGTGAATTTAGCCTATACATGAAATTTGCCTTATGACCAAAGAGTAATTTTGTGAAGGCTTTCTGGGTCTTGAAAAAAGCAATTATGACAGTCTTGTTGTTATTAAACCTCAGGCCTCATGAGGTTTGATTTAAAAAAAACTGGTTTTGGAGTTAGACAAGAACTGGGTTCAAAATGTGTCTTTGACATTTATTACTTATATGACAACGGACAAGTCATTGAATGTGTCTGTTTCCTCATCCATAAAATTAGGATAAAAATAATGATTATCTACATTGTAAGATTTTGGGGAGGCTCAAATTAGATTAGATGTGTTAAAGCTCTTTGCAAACCATAAAGTGCTACATAAACATCCTCTATTATTAACTGCTGATTCTTTGTAGTACCCAGTACTTATGCCAATTAGTGACACTGGAGGCATCAGATGAGGTCTAGGAAGTCAATTGGTGACCAAGAGACCTGATGGCATCAACAAGTATAGGCCCAACACCTTGTTGTTGCTTCTGCAGACCATGAAAACTCGATCTATTTTAAGGATACAGCACAACAGTCCAGACATCATATATTAATTCAGAATGCCATTTTCATCATTCTTTCTTTGAGTGATCCATGTGCCAGGACTTAAGAATATGCCAGCTGATATGCCAGCTCATGAATAAGAGGAGACTGAAAAGGGGAAGATGTGCAACCATGACGGGGGTCTGCAAGAATCTGCAGCTATGGCTAATTCAAAGATATGTAATCTTTCCTTTACAATGTCAGAACAAGGAACTGGAGAAAGAGTATCCAGGAGAAACTTTAGGGGAAAAATTTAATTTGATAATATTTTTGGTAGCTAGAGACAATGGTAAAGGGTGCAAATAGTAGCAGGACTCCAAGGAATGGCAGAAAAAAACTAGAATAGCTTAAACTTACACTGAGATTTTGGGAACAGCAGGTCTGTGTATATACATATATGTATACAAAGAATATAGATGTGTATATGGAAAATAAATATAAAGAGATTAAATGCAAAGTAATTAAATACTAGGTAGTTTGATGTGAAAGGCACCAGCTGCTGAATACATCAGGAAAAAGATCACGCAGAACATTTTTTGGTTTTGCTTTTTGTGACAGGGGTGTGTGTGTGTGTGTGTGTGTGTGTGTGTGTGTGTGTGTGTGTGTGTGATGTGTGTGTGTGCGTGCGCATGTGTGTCTGTGTATGGTGTGTGTGTGTGTGTGTGGTGTGTGTGTGTGTGTATGGTGTGTGTGTGTGTGTGTGTATGGTGTGTGTGTGTGTGTGTGTGTGTGTATGGTGTGTGTGGGTGTGTGGGTGTGTGTGTGTGTATGGTGTGTGTGTGTGTGTGTGTATGGTGTGTGTGTGTGTGTGTGTATGGTATGTGTGGGTATGTGTGTGTGTGTGTGTGTGTGTGTGTGTGTGTGTGTGTATGGTGTGTTAGATTTATTCCTGTACCCAGGGTAGACTATCATTTTAGCATACATTGCCCGCTTTTTGGGAGTTTGTTGCCTGATGTCATTCCTCAAATTGTCAATCCCATCTCACACTCCCTGGTTGTTTCTGAAAATTAATCATTTTGTCTACATGTATAAATAGTACGAGGAGGCATCCAGGTGGCTCAGTGGATAGAGTACTGGGCCTGGACACAGAACGACCTAAGTTCAAATCTGGCCTCAGACACTTACTAGCTATGTGACCCTAGGAAAGTCACCTTATCCTCTGCCTTAACTCACTGAAGAAGGAAATGGCAAACCACTCCAGTATCAAACCCTCATGAACAGTATAGTCCACTGGGTGATGAAGCATCAGATATAACTGAATGATTGACAATTACTAGTAGGGATAATATTGTATTGAGAACTTAAGCTTGTTACCATGTTTTGGAGAGGCCTCCAGAAGAAGTTTATATAAGAGTATAGTTTCTCTTCATGATAACTTATCAACAATGTGCGGGCCAAAGGTCCAGTGAAGAGAAATAACCAGAAAGGCAAGCAGGTTCTAAACTGTTATGTGTTACAAAATGCTAAAGATAGTATCTGCCCAGAGCAGACTTTGAGTGAAGCAATACTCTGCATTTGGCTCAGGAGACATTTTCATTTCAGGTTAGCCATAGTTATGTTCAATGACCCAGCATCTGCCTACCTTAGCAGCATAGAAGACACAGCCACAGGTAGTAAGTAATTTAGGTAACCCAGTGAGTCTAATCATTGCAATGAGGTAGGTGGGGAGCATGTAAAAATTGAAAGTCCCTCAATCAAAGCTAGACAACCAGGTACTGGCTTGATACTAACTTGCCAATATAAAAGTCCTTCTGGGCCACAGATGATCAGATCTCTGGGCCATTCATATCACCTGTAATGTAAATCCAGCCCAGTGCTGCTTAACATTGTTATTAAAGGATATCAAATTTACAGATGACTCACAGCTAGGGGAATGAATAATGCGTTGTATGACAAGACCAGGATCCAATAAGATTTTGACAGGCTAGTACACTGGGACAAAACTAATAAGATGAAATTTTATGGGGAAAAACATAAAGCCATAAACTTGAGTGCAAAAAAATGAACTTTACCAAAACAAGATGAAGAAGGCATTACTATATAGCAACTGATCTGAAAATTATCTGGGGGTCTTAGTTGATGAAATATTATATATGAGTCAAAAATGTAATATGACAGCCCAAAAAACTAATATGGCCTTAAATTGCTTTAAGAAGGGGCAAAGTTTCCAAAAGGAAGCAAGGAATATCCCCACTGAGCTCTTCTTTAGTTAGATCACATCCACATTGTTATCCTCCATCATGGACACCACATTTTAGAAAGAACACCGATAAATTTAAAAGCAACAAGAAGAGAGAGACCAAGTCAATGAGGATCCTCAAGGTCATGTCATATGAGGATTGCTTGGAAAAACCAGGGCTAAAAGGAACCTGGAAAGAAAAAGATTTAAGGGCAGAATGGTAGTTGTCTTAAAGTATGTGAAAGGCCATCATGTTGAAAAAGATTAACTATGTTTAGCTTGGTCCCAAAGGGTAAAATGAGCAATGAATGGAAGTTATACAAATATAAATGTAGGGAAAAACTAGTTTACAACTAAAGCCACCCCAAAATGGTGTGTGTGTGTGTGTGTGTGTGTGTGTGTGTGTGTGTGTGTTTGCTATCATTTTCACAAGTCCTTGATTTAGGTCAAAGCTTTGTACCTCAGTGCCCACTGAGTCAACTACCAGAGACAATGCGTCTAGAAAGTATGTCTCTCATTAGGGAGACAAAACATTTTTTTTAATTTTATTTTTAATTTATGGAACACAACAAGCATTTCTGTAACATAATACAATAAAAAGATGATTGTACATGAAACTGCAAATCTATTATGCACAACTTGCTATTCCTTTCAAATATACAACAAAATCATGCAAATTTCTTTTTTTTTCTTCCTCCCCTTCCCACCCTAGAGAGGACTACTATTAGACACAAATAGATTTTCTCTCTGTTTCTCTGTCTCTCTCTCTCTCTGTCTTTCTGTCTCTCTCTGTCTCTATGTCTCTCTCTCTCTCTTTGTCTCTCTCTCTATATATAATGTGTATATGTGTGTATATACACACATATACTTAGATTTACATACACACATATATACATATCAATGTAAAATTATTCTATACATACTTTTATTTCTCAATTCCTTTTTCTGGATGCAGACAATGTCTTTCATCATATGTATGTCCTTTGTAAGCAATTTGGGTGTTTATAAAAGACAAAATAATCTATTCACTCAAAGCCATTCTTAAAACAATATTGCTGTTACTGTATACAATGTTCTCTTGGTTCTGCTTATTAGAAGAACCATGAACATTCTTTTAAAAATATTTTACAAGACATGTTCACTATTTTGTTGAAAGGTTTTGACTTTTTTTTCACCCTTACCATATTTTGAGCTTTGCTAGTATAATTAAATGTGGCTTCTGTGTGCCTAGATCAAACTTCTGGACAACATAAATTCATGTCCAGGGTGTATGACATTTTAGCTGCCAATACAGCTTATGATGATGCTATGTTGAAAGGATAGGAAAACCTTTATCCAGTAAAGCTTGTCAGTATAGATAGTAGGTAAGAGTAGTTAACAAGCTTTTACACTGCTTTTCATAAAGAAGAGATCTCCACGTTGGAACTAGATGATGTGTTCTAACCAGGGGTGTTCTGGTAAATGTTTAGCTGGTTCTGTGGTAGACAGGGGATGGGGGACATTCACTCAACTAACTTTTAAATTCAATCTTTATTATTAACATTTTGTCAGTCATTTTTTTCCCATCAAGATAGTCAACAAAACATTAAATCAAATAAATAAATCAAAAAAGACAATTTCGTAGCTTGCTGATTTCCGAGGAATAAATGCTCACAACTGGTGCTCAGGACCCAGCATGAGCTAGCTCCAGCAAACCCCTACTTCCAATACTCAAATTCTGTGGTTCTGTGAACTAATCTTCATATAATCTGTTTTTCAAATCCTACATAATCCTAGTTGCTTTCCTCCTGACAAGCTCTAGTTGGTCACTGGTCCTCTTAAAAACGTGGTGCTCAGGACTTCTGAGTTAGACTGGCCAGTTTTCCAGTGCTCAGCTTTGGGCTCACTATTATCTTTGTGCTCAAGAAGTAGTGCTATGGCCATCAACCTATTATAACCAGTACCAGGAGCCAGCCTCATTCTTCTGTTTGAAACCATTTTGTTGTTATAACAATAATCTCCTATGACTAGGTATTGCATTCCCAGTCTAGAGAAAATGGAGATGAAACAAAACTTATAGTAGTATGTCTGTAATGAATTAGCAAAGGGAAAGAAAGAGCTTTGAACACACTGGGAGAAAGAAGCTTCCAGCTCATCCTCACTCCCATTCTTTTCTTTTTCCAAGCTCCTAGATTTTTTGTTTTGTTTTGTTTCGTTGCTGTTGTTTTTGAGTCATGGAATCATTCTAGCTCACTGCCTTCTACCTCTCTCCTCACTCCCCACTGCCTTCTAAAATCCTAAGGCCTCTTGTCAATCTACTTCAAATTGCCAACTAACTGGAAAGACTTGGAAAGATTTGAGAAGAAAGAATTTTTCCTCACTCCCTTCATGAGTCCCACAAAATGAAAGAAACATCCTTTTAAAAAGGATAAAGAACATTTGGGGCATATATATATCTATGCCTTTCCTAAAGGTTTTGTTACATTAATTTTTGGTAGGTTGGTTGGTTTTTTTTTTTTAGTTAGTCAGTGTGGTAATGTTTTGCTGGGTTTTTTTCCTTTTCACTTCCCTCCAAGGACATGATATTATTGCTGGCTTTCTACTTAAAGATAAAATTGCTGCCACAAGTGGTAGGAAGTCACAGAGAGATCACATTTCAGATTGAATAGTTTTTGAACAAAGAGGATGCTTTTTAAAGACTCTGCTAAATGCTACTTTTTGAGGGCCAGTGCAAGTAGTCTAGACTCTAAAATTACCTGGCCTATCAAGGGATGGTAGGCAGTGTGTGCACGTCTGAATGACTAGAGCTCCAGGCAAGCATTGGTTATGGTAATACCTGGAAGAACAGGCAGAATCACACTTCACACTTGCTATTTCTCTTGGCTTTCTAACATCATGCTTTCTGATTAATTCCCTAATAGATTCTGTAATTCTAGTTGAATAATGGAGTAGATGGAATACATGGTATAAAGACAGTACTATTTGTGTTCTGGTCCCAGCTCTGCCTTTTCCTTCCTGTGGACCTGAGGCAAGTCATTTAACTTGTCTGAGTACCAGTTTTGCCAACTGTAAAATGGGGATAAAATTTCTCAAATTAAAGTATGTATTTGAAAGCATAGGAAAAAAAAACTTCTGAATACCTTTAAATAATTCCATAAAACAATTCCTGGAGGAGCAGAACCCACAAAAGAACAGGGTGAAATAATTTTCCAGCCAAAGACAACTTAGAAGGTGAGCAGGGTGAGAGCAGAGCACAGTCCAGTGCAGGCTGAGACAGCACACCCTCAGCGAACCAGGAGCAAGCCTTGGGAGCCATTGAATCAGCAGCAGCAATGGCTGCTTCTGGAGCTCTCAGCCCACAGGAGGTAAAAGGATCGAACAGCTGGTTAGAAGGACATTATAGAGCCCTTCTTGCTAGCACCGAGGCAGGACTCTGTTGTCTTGCCATATGCATATCTAGGTCATAGTCTTGGGTGTCAGTCCCAGGGCAAAGAGGAGCATTAGCAAACCAAAGCTTGCAGCCATAGTGAACCTTTGTCACACTTCCAAGGCAGAAAAGAGTGTTTGTGGTCACTCAGACCAGAGCACAATCTAGGAAAGGAAGAAATGCCTCTCCTTAAATCATACTACCTTGGAAGACCTTAAAACTTACAGGTCCTGTGAAGTATCTCTGAAAACAGCTGCATAAAATCCCTGAAGCTTGGGACATACACCCTGGAAGCAGAATCCTACTTTAAAAAATAGTTTAAAATCAAGTAATAGGCTGGGAAAATGGGCAAACAATTCTGACTGTAGAAAGTTCTTGTGGTGACAAGGAAGATCAAAAAATACCTGCAGAAGAAGAGAGCAAAGTCAAAGCTCCTACATCCAAAGCCTCCAAGAAAAATATGAATTGGTTACAGGCCATGGAAGAGTTCAAAAAGGATTTTGAAAATCAGGTAAGAGAGGTAGAGGAAAAAATGGGAAGTGAAATGAGAGTGATGCAAGAAAATCATGAGTCAACAGCTCAAACAGTCAACAAAAATTGAGGCAACAGCTTGGTAAATGTGACACAAAAAAAATACTGAAGAAAATAACACCTTAAAAAACAGACCAGGCTAGGTGGTAAAAGATGTACAAAAAGCCAATGAGGAGAAGAATGTCTTAGAAGAATCAGTTGAATTGAAAAAGAGGCACAAAAATTCACTGAAGACAAAAACTCCTTTAAAGTGGAATTGGCCAATTGGAAAAGGCACTTACTGAACTCCAGGGGCTCTCTGTCACCTCTAGGATCAAATATAAACCTCTGCCTGGTGTTCAAAGCTCTGCGCAGCTTAACCCCCTCTTACCTTTTCAGTCTTCTTACACTTAATGCCTTGCACGTAAACTACAATCCAGTGACACCAGCTTCCTTGCTATTCTTTGCACAAAAATACTCCATCTCCAAACTCTGGGCATTTTCATTGGCTGTTTCTCATGCCTGGAATACTCTTCCTCGTCTTCTCTGTTGCTGGGCTTCCCTGACTTCCTTCAAGTTACAGCCAAAATTCCTTCTTCTAGATGAGCCTTCCTTCACTCTTATCTCCAATTTCTCCTGTACATAGAGCTTGTTTCTAAATAGGTGTTTGCATGTTGTCTCCAATTACAGAGTAATCTCTTTGAGGCAAGGAACTGTTTTTTGCTTTTTCTTTGTAGATCCAACACTTAGAATAACCCCTGGAACATAGTAGACATGATCTATTCAGTGATAGATGGTTTGAGGCTGACTGACTGACTCATCTGAAAAATGAAGTTCAAGGTAGTGTAATACAGTGGGATGGATGCAGGGTTTCAAATCAGGTGACCTGAGTTTAAGTCCCAACTCTTCTATATTATGGACAAGTCATTTTGATGTGCCTGAGTCTCAGCTTTTTCATCTGTAAAATGAGAGGATTGGACAAGACAATCTCTAGTCTCTTTCAACTTTAAATATCTGTCTCCTGCTTATTCACATGTTGGTTTCTTGTGTCCATTTCATTTTGAGAAAGGACTTTTAAAATTGTCACTTACCTATGTGACCACCATTAAACCCTTGTGAGAAACAGAGATTATTAAAGACTTCAAAGAATGGATAAAGATGAAAAATTCTGGTTTATTGAGGTCCTGTTCACCTAGTTTAATCATACCAAATTCCTGTGATCAAATAATGACAAACAGAAAATAAATATTGGTATAACAACATATACTAAAATAATGATAAATAAATAAAATT
>CM053580.1:233377925-233402064 GCA_028627135.1 Pseudochirops cupreus | reverse complement strand
CATTGAACTTGGCTTAGGGAAGGAATGACATAAACTCTAAACTGGGTATCTTGCAACACAGGAGAGTAGTGGGGATGGGGATGAGAGGTGAGATGACGGAGGGGAGGGCAGGGTGGGGGGGAGGGTTGATGGAAGTACACACTTCTGTAAAGGAACAGGGACAGGGACAGGGTAGAGAATAGAACAAGGGAGGGGTGGGATAGGAAGGAGGGACGTATAATTAGTCTCTCACAATATGCCCACTGTGGAGAGGTTCTGCGTAATTACACACGTACAGCCTGTATTTAATTGCTTGTCCTTCCAGTGAGGGTGGGTGATGAGGAAGGAAGGGAAAGAATCTAGAATTTACAGTTCTATAATCAAATGTTAAAAAATATATATATATATATGTATGTATGTATGTATATTATTATTGTTATTAACTACATCCAACTGGTAATTAAGATACACAGGCACTGTGGTAGGGAGATCCATCCTGTCCTACCAGAAAGTCAGAAAGGTGAGAGGGAGGACATAGGAGAGAGCAGATTGGGGGGAGGGGTTATACAGTGGGATGGCTGTTTTGTGGTGTGAGTAGGGGAAAGATGGGGAGAAAATCTGTAACTCAAAATCTCATGGAAATGAATGATTTGAACAAGAAAATAAATAAATTAATAAAAAAAAGAAAAAGAAAAAAAAAGAAAAGAAAAACAATTAAAAGACTTTTATACAAACAAAACCAACAACCAAGATTAGAAGGAAAACAGAAACATGGAAGTGTTTCTAATAAAAGCATCATTTCTCAAATATATAGAGAATTGAATCAAATTTATAAGAGTACAAACCATTCTCCAAATGACAAATGGTCAAAGAATGTGAATAGGCAGTTTTCAGATGAAGAAATCAAAGTTATGTATAAGTGTATGAAGATGTTTGGAGAAATGCAAATTAAAACAACCCTGAGGTAACACTTCACATCTATCAGATTAGCTAATATGACAAAAAGAATTAAAATGATAAATGTTGGAGAGAATGTGGGAAAATTGGGACACCAATGCACTGTTGGTGGAGTTGTGAACTAATACAACCTGTCTGGAGAGCAATTTAGAACTTTTCCCAAGGGGCAATGAAACTGTGCATACCCATATCCAGCAATACGACTACTAGGTCTGTATCCTAAAGAGATCTTTAAGATGGGAATATACACATTGCATGTACATGTGCAAAAATATTCATAAATGGCAAAATATAGGAAATTGAGGAGGTGTCCATCCATTGGGGAATGACTGAACAACCTGAGGTATATGAATGTAATTAAATATGATGTGCAGAAAGATTTCAGAAAAACATTAGAGATACTTGTGAAAACTACAAAGTGAAATGAGCAAAACTAGGAAAACAACATACTATCAGCAACATAATGTGATGATCAACTATGAATGACTTAGCTCTTCTTGGTAACACAATGATCCAAGACAAGTACAAAGGACTCAAAATGAAAAATGCTATCCCCATCCAGATAAAGAACTGGTTGACTCTGAATACAGATTGAAGCATATTTTTTCACTTACTTTATTTTTTTCATTTTTTCTCTTTTGATCTGTTTCTTCTTTAACAATGATGACTAATGTGGAAATATGTTTTACATTATTACACATATATAACCTACATCAAATTGCCTACCATTTTAGGAAAAGCGGAGGGGAGGGAAGTAGGAAAAAAAAATTGAAGTTCAAAATCTTGTAAAAATGAATATTAAAAATTGTCTGGGAGAGGATTCTGGGAAGATGGTGGAATAGATCAGAAAATCCCAAGCTCTTCAGATTTCCAATCACAAACAAGACAAAATGGCACTTCAGGATAAATGTAGAGCAGTAAAAATAAACACGAGTTTGTAGTCCTCCTGGAACAATGGGAGAAGAATAGGAAAAAAAAATCCCAGAACTGAGGTTTTGTCCCTGTGAAATCACTTCCAGGCTAGTTCCATTGAAGAAGCAAGTAGTACACCTTGGGGCAATCTGGGTTTGGAGGGAGCCCTGGCCCCAGCCACATAAAAATTTTTACCTCCTGGACAGTGTGGTGAGTAGAGCATCTGAGCAGAGCAAGAGTGAGGGAACCTCTACTGATGAGGGATACCAGTCCAGTCTTGCTGCTGCCATGTAACCCTGGGTTAGAAGGAACCAGAACAATCCCAGTGAGTGCAGAAGCGGTGGGGCAGGGACATTGCTATCTGTGAACACTTATAAGAGGGTGGTGTTCTTGGTTTCAGTTCCAAGCCAGAGGAGACAACTGAAGGAGGATCTGAGGCCCATCACCATCCCTCATATCTGAGGACTAGAGGTGATTACCAACTGCTAGAAATAATTTTTTTTAAATGGCAAAGAATAAAGAACTCAACCACAGAAAGTTACCATAGGAATAGAGAAGACTGGGGTTCATTGTCAGAGGAGGATACTGAAGCAAAAACAAAACAAAATAAAGCCAAAAATTACCCTCTCCTATCCCAAAGCATAACATCAAATGGTCACCTGCCCAAAAAGAATTCACAGGAAAACTTTAAAAAGATTTAAAAATCAAATGAGAGAGATTGAGGAATTTTTAAAAATAAGAACAATTGAAGAAAAACAAGAAGAGTAAGAAAAGAAAGTTAACCAGCTGGAAAAGGAGATCCAGAATCTTACGGAAGAGAATGACTCCTTGAAAATTAGAATAGAGAAAAGGAAGGCCAGTGAAATTATAACAGATCAAGAAATAACTAAACAAAATATAAGGAATGAAAAATAGAAAAGAGCATGCAATATTTCATAGGAAAAACAACTGATCTGGAGAACAGATTAAGAAGAAAAAATGTAAGAATAATTGTACTACCTGAAAGCTATGATCCAAATTTTAAAAAAAGTCTTGATATAATAATACATGAAATAACTAAAGAAAATTGTTCTGAGGTGTTAGAACAAGAGGGGAAAGGAGAAATAGAGAAAGACACACCGATCACCATCAGAAAGAGATCCTTTGAGGAAAACCTACAAGAATATCATAGTTTCAATTCCAGACTCCTAGCTAAAGGAGAAAAGATTATGAGAAACAAGGGAAAAAGTTCAGATATGGCATAGACACAGTTAGAATCACACAAGACCTAGCAGCAGCTACACTAATAGACTGCAGGTCTTGGAACACTATATATTGAAAAGCAAAAGAACTGGGGTCCGAAAATATTACACACAGCAAAGTTAAGCATAATCTTGAACAACAGAAAAAAAGAGATATCGATGAATTGCCAGACTTCCAGGATATGATTTCAAAAAGACCTGAACTTAATAGAAAATTTCATATACAATACCCACGAGAAATATGAGGTAAATATCAAAGACTAATTACAAGGGACTCAGTAAGGACAAGCTACTTACTTTTCTTATGAGGAAATGCGATCTATGTCTAAGATTGTAAGTAGTAATTGAGTAGTTTGAAAGAAAGGTTGGGTAGGGCTGAGTATGATGTGATTCTAAAAAGTAATAGCGTCAGGAAAAGGTAAAAAGAGTAAATGTACAAATGAGGTGTGAAAAGAAAAACTGACACAGAGGAATTAGATGGGGGAGGAGGGATGGTAGTACCAGAACTTTGCTCTCATTGGGAATGGATTAAACAGGGAGCAATATATACAAAATTTAGAAAGAAAGAAGGCAAAGGAGTTAGGGGATGGGGGGAAGAGGATAAGGGAAGGATTTTTAGAAGGAACTCTACTCATATCAGATCTGGGCTAAAGAGAGATTAATATATGCACTTAGAAGGGAATAAAAGTCCTCTAAATTTATAAAGAAATAAGAGGGTTTGGGAATAGGATAAGGGGAGTATAGAAGAATGTCTAGATTAATGGGAATGGGAAAAAGAGTGAATAACATACATATTTGAAAGACTATAAAAATCTTCTAAATTCAGATAGAAACAAGAGGGTAAGAAGAAACGATGGGAGGAGGGGATAAGGGAGGAATCTTTGGAGGGGGTAGGTTAAGTAATAGAAGAGCAAGGTAGTGGATAGATGAGTCAGGAGGGATAGGAGATAAGAGAAACACAAACATAAAAGAAAGATCAGGAATAGAATTTATTAGGGAAAAAAAGAAGGCATAATCATGATCTCAGACAAAGTTAAAGCTAAAATAGATTTAATCAAAAGAGAAAAATAGGCATACTACTTGTCAACCATATTAATCAATATTGTTTGAGACTATTTAAAAATTACTAGACAGTATAAAGTTGGAATATTGCTGTGATGTAGGAAACACTGAGTTGGTGGACTTAGAAAAATATAGAAAAACTTGGACCTATGGAGGAAGACATCATCCACTCTCAGAGAAACAGAGGACAAACAAATATACTATGGGCTTACATACATGCATATGAATGTATATATCTACATGTGAGTTTGATTATAGGTATCTAAGTTTGTGTGTGTATGAGTGTATGTATGTATATAACTGTTTGAGTGTATAGGTCTCCATATGTGTACGTGTGTGTGTGTGTGTGTGTGTGTGTGTGTGTATCCATGCTTAATTGTAGCCTTCTTGGGGGAGGGGAGGGAAAGAACAAAGTAAAAAGTGCACAGCAGAGAACAAAAGAAAACTTACAAGGAAGCAAAGAAAAGATGGACAGCTCTGAACACAGTATGTAGTATTTATTATATAGGCTTTCTTGAAATGGAAATTTATTGCCATATATTTTGAATCCTCTCTTACATTCTGCTGTGCCTGTGGAAACGCTTTTAAATTCCTTTTCTTATTTTGTATTTAAGTTTATAATATTTCTTTTTCTTTTTGATTGTGTAAGTTTAAAATAAATCAATTAAAAGTGTCAATAAATGAATGAGAAAAATAAAATACTATTTAAAAATTAATTAATTGAGAACTTTGGGGGAGTTTTGCAGAAGCTGCGGATGACAGATGAAGGCCAGCAGATAACACAGAAAAATTTAGAAACTCAAAAATGCACAAAATATTTTTATAGTATTGTATAACATCAACATGTTTTATTTTTAATACCATAATAATTCAAACTTCTCTAGCACAAAGGGAGAGCCCAAAACTTTTACACAGATTTTCCAGATCATGGGGGTACTGCATCCTTAACCCCCATGATATGGAAGAGACAACTTTTTTTTTTTAAGAAAATGACTATTCAGGAGAAGGAACTTGTTTATGTGATAAGAGTAAAGGATGACTGATAGGCAGCTGGTATCTTCCACTGGTATCTCCATAATGTCAAGAGATCTTGAGAAAAGCCTCTCAGCTATTGGATAAACCCCCAGGGGAGGATTTATGGGAAGGACTCAACATAAGTATAGAGAAATAGAGAGATCACAACATGCACCAATGGTGGGAGTACTTATATTGGCAAAATCACAAATCCATCAAAATGTTGAAGCACCAGTATACAAATTAGGAAACTGAGACTCAAGGAAGTATCAATTACCAAAGATCACATAGCAGAAAAACTTAAACTGGGACCCAAATCCTTCAAGTTTGATGTTCTTTTCACTACTACTTGAAAGGGCTCGGTATGTTTAAAAAGTCATAACTATTCACGCTACCTCTAAGACAGCTTAAAAGAGCTCAAGGGTAGAACTAGCTATGAATCTTATCCTAAGACTTTTTTTTTCCATTTTACTTACCATACTAAATAAACTTTCTAGATCTGAAAGTTATTCCAAACTTCATGATCAGCAACTAGAAGATTAAAGTTAACACTGAGAAAAGTTGTAGACTTTCACAATCATCATAATGCAATGCTCCTAAAGAACTCTGGTTATGGTCACTTAAATGTCAGCATTGTTAACAATGCTCTTTGTAAAATAGATACTTCCTGAAAAATCCTCACTGTCAGTAATGTAATTTATGTTCTAATATTCCATATATTTGGATGAATTATCCATAAGAAACAGTTGCCAAAGAGCATGTGCTTCTGTTTTCACAAAGATGGTTCTTTTACTAAAAAATACTGAGATAAAATTTTATTTTATATACAGAAACAAAGTGAAAAGAGGGAAAAGAAACTTCAAAAACATATTCTTTTAAAAATTGAGGTTGTTGGGGCACAGAGCCAAGACGGCGGAGTAGAAACAGGACTTCCATGCAGCTCCAGCTTCCACCTCCTCCAATACATGTAAAAAATGACTCTAAACAAACTTTAGAGCTACAGAACCCACAAAGTGACAGAGAAGCAAATCTCCTGCTGAAGGAAGCCTGGCAGGCCAGGTCCATCACAGTGTGCTGGGAGCCCAATGAAGTCCTGACTGAGCCACAGTTTTAGCCCCAGGGTGACCTCCAATGAGCAGTGGCTAGAGCAGACTTCATGAGAGTAAATCACCAGTGGCTGTAGAAGTTTACAGACTTCTCAATCCATAAATGCTAAAGACAAAGTAAAAGGTCAGTGTGGAAGCTGGTTGGTCCAGGGGAGGATTGAAGACTGCAGTCTGGCTGCTACCCCTGGAGTGAAGAGAGGAGGAGGCACAGTGGCTGCAGCCCCTGCTACATAGCTGCTTCCAGAGCTCCTGGCCTGCAGATTGTAGGGGAACCAAGCAACCATTCAGAAGCTAAGCACTCTTGCTTTGACCTGCTTGGATCCAGATTGCGGTCTTGGGTGGTGGTCCTGGGGTGTGTGACCAGTGAGCCAAAGCATGTGGGGGCTGTAGAGAGGGCACCCATCTACTAGCTCTGACAGGTGCAAAACCTCCAGGTTTTTGGGACATAGTTCTCTCCATTCTGGAAGCAAAGTTCTACCATGGCAAAGAGCTCAAAAGTCAAATAACTGGCTGCCAGGATGAACCAGCAACAGAAGCACAAACAGATGATAGAATCCTTTTTGAGGGACAAAAAGGATCAAGGCATGGAGTGGGAGGAAGATAGCAAAGTCAGAACCCTTGCATCAAAAGCCTCCAAGAAAAATATGAACTGGTTATAGGCCATGGAGGAGCTCAAGAAGGATTTTGAAAATAAAGTAAGAGAAGTGGAGAAAAAATTGGAAAGAGAAATGAGAATGATGCAAGAAAATCATGAAAAGCGAGTCAACAGCCTGCTAAAGAAGACCTAAAAATACACTGAAGAAAATAACACCTTTAAAAATAGACTAAATCAAATGGCAAAACAAGCCCAAAAAGCCAATGAGGAGAAAATGCTTTAGAAAGCCAAATTTGCCAGATGGAAAAAAAATTTCAAAATCTCACTGAAGAGAATAATTCCTTCAAAATTAGATTGGAGCAATTGGAAGCTAATGACTTTATGAGAAATCAAGATACTATAAAACAGATCCAAAGAAATGAAAAAATAGAAGGCAATGTGAAATATCTCATTGGAAAAACTAGTGACCTGGAAAATAGATCCAGGAGAGATCATTTAAAAATTATTGGACTGCCTGAATACCATGATCAAAAAAAGAACCTAGACACCATCTTTCAAGAAGTTCTCAAGGAAAATTGACCTGATATTCTAGAACCAGAGGACAAAATATAAATTGAAAGAATTCACCAATCACCTCTTGAAAAAGGTCCCAAAAAGAAAACCCCTAGGAATATTATAGCCAAATTCCAGAGTTCCCAGGTCAAAGAGATAATACTGCAAGTAGTCAGGAAGAAACAATTTGAGTATTGTGGAAACACAATCAGCATAACACAAGACCTTGAAGCTTCTACATTAAGGAATAAAAGGGCTTGGAATATGATATTCTGGAGGTCAAAGGAGCTAGGACTAAAACCAAGAATCACCTACCCAGCAAAACTGAGTATAATGCTGCAGGGAAAAATATGGTCATTTAATGAGGTGGAGGACTTTCAAGCATTCTTGATGAAAAAAACCAGAACTGAACAGAAAATTTGACTTTCAAATACAAGAAGCAAGAGAAGCATTAGAAGGTAAATAGGAAAAAGAAATCATAAGGAACTTATTAAAGTTGAACTATTTATATTCCTACATGGAAAAACAATAATTGTAACTCATGAGACTTTTCTCACTGTGAGGATAGTTGAAGGGAATATATGTATACATATATATATACATATATATGCATATATATATGCATATATGTATGTATAGGAGGGAGTATGTACATACAAATATATGTGAGGGTGGGCATTTGTATGTTCATGTATACATACACAGAGGGCACAGGATGAGTTGAATATGAAGGGAGGATATCTAAAAATTAAGAGGTGAGAGAGAAATTTATTGGGAGAAGAAGAAAGGCAGCAATAGATTAGGGTAAATTATCTCATATAAAAGAGGCAAGAGAAAACTGTTACAATGGAGGGGAAGAGCAGGAAGGTGAAAGGGAATGGAACAACCTGATTCTTATTGAATTTGGCCTAAGGAGGGAATAACATACACACACTCAATAGGGTATCTTACCCTACAGGAAAATAGGGGGGTAGGGGCTAAGAAGGGGAAAGATAGAAGGGAGGGCAGATTGGGGGGGAGATCAGTTAGAAGCAAACATTTTTGAAAAGGGATAGGGTCAAAGGAGAAAATAGATTAAGTGGGGGGAGGGATAGGATGGAGGGAAATATAGTTAGTCTTTCACAATATAACTACTATGGAAATGATGTGGGTAACTACACTTGTACAATCTATATTGAATTGCTTATCTTCCCAGTGGGGGTGGATGACGAGGGAAGAAGGGAAAAAAATCTGGAACTCCAAATTTTAAAAACAAATGTTAAAAAATTTGTTGTTGTTGTTTTTTACATGCAACTGGGAAATAAGATATACAGGTACTAGGGTATTGAAATCCATCTTGCCCTACTAGAAAGTTAGGGGGGTGAAGGGGGAAGATATAAGAGAGCAGATTGGGGGAAAGGGTATTCATTAGGGTTGCTATTTTGGGGTGGGGTAGGTGAAAGATGGGAAGAGAAAAATTGTAACTCAAAATTTTGTGGAAAAGAATGTTGAAAACTAAAAATAAATAATTTTTTCAAAAGATTAAGGTTTTAATCAGGTTTTTTTCTACCTTTTTTCAACCAATATTAAAATGGATATGAATGTTTTGACAAAAATGCAGATCAGGGGAGTCCCTACCCATTTCTTGCTACCTTAAGTAACTTTCTAAGCAGACAGGTTTTCTTTTTTCTCCCACACTTCTCTTATCCCACAACATACAGTATAGTACAGCACATTAATCCTCAAAAATCTTTGAAAAGGAAAAACTGCTTTTGTACCCTGGAGAACCTTGAGCATAAACTATATATAGGAAAGTAATTTTTGTCTCATTACTTTAGCTTGACTAGAATTCACACACAGACAAAGTTTGTTTGCTTGCTTACTTGTTTTGTGACCAGGTCTTCCTATGTCACTAAGGCTGTAAGTTGAGTAACAATTCATGGATTCTGTCTCAGTGTTGATCAACATGGAAGTTCTGACCTACTCTGTTTCTGACGGGTTCATTTGTCCCTTCTTGGGCAACCTGGTTGCCCTCTTTCCTGGGTATTCACCCTATTGATGAAAGACAGAGTAGACATTCAATCTGTTTTAGTCCTACTGCAGTGTAGAACTCCTGCACTCAAGTGATTTACCAGCCTCAACCTCTCTAGTAGCAGGGATTTCCAGTGTGCACCCTCACATATGGCTAGATGAAGTTTTTAAGTTACCTTCAGTTCCACTTCTTATTTCACATTTACTAATTCCTCTAGACCAAACCAAAACTTTTCAAGTCACAGAGAACTCTTTGTCTGAGGTGTGGTCCCAGTAAATGTAGTCCCCAACCAGCCACTTGAAACTCAATTTGGCAGTTTCTCTGGATTCTGCTTACAGGAGTTTTCTGGGAGAGATCATTCATTTTATGGAACATAGATCAGAACGAATGTCCAAATGTCCTTTGGGCTGGTGAAATTAATATGATAAAATAGGAAACTAACATATTATTAGAATTTAGATTCTCCCTCATTCTTTATGACTTCAGTTCATCTAAAAGCCCTATTTCATTGTATTCCTGTGCCCTTCCACTCCCCAAAATAACTCACTAAGAGTTCTATAGAGCTCATATTACATTTCCAGGACTCCCTGTCATCTCAGTGCTACTATTTGCATAAATATTAGCATCGAAAAACCAATTATATTTCAATTACCCTGGTCCAGTCACTGAGGTTATTCTCAATTTGCAGATATTTTTGGAGAGTTTTTTGACTAAAATGTGAAAAACTCAATGAATTAGATGATGACAGGGTTTGTTTCCCAATAAAATATTAAAGACAATAGCAGAGAAGTCCTTGTTTCTCCCCACTACCCCCAGATTTGGATAGATTTTTAATTTAATTGAAATAAAGTCTCTAGTTAAGGTTTCATTTATCACGTAAATAATTGAAGCTAGAACTATTTTCTAGTAGTCATAGCACATAAAAAAGTAACACTCAAGAGTTAGCTTTCATGCATGAAGGGTATATACATTATGATCCAGCCTTGCAATTTAATTTACCGGCCTATACTTTATTTTACCAGTCTTCTCAAGGTTTAGGTGTTATCATATTTTAAAGGACAATCATTTATGATCTTTTTTTCGAAATGTAAGGAACTTTTGCTTAGGACCACGAAAAATAAAAAAAATTAGCTGAAGATTAAAATGGGAAATATTAACATATTAGATCCTTTATTGATGCCTCTTTTAATTATAGATGACATAAATATCAAAATAATGACAGAATATTGCAATCTGTAATTTTTTACATTTTCTTAAACTTGCATTTTTACAAAAATGCAGAAAAGCTGAGTGTGGCTTGACAGTTTGATAACTAAGTGCTAAAGACTGACCAATATTTTATAAGTACTCATATTTAAAGAATCTGATCAATACATCTTTTTCCTTAATGAAAGTAAAGAATTTCCATCTGCTTGGAAAGAAGACAATTCCTGAAAAGTTCAGTGCTCAAGGCATAAGGAGATATACAGCAGAAGACAGTATTTTAGTCTTCTTTGAAATATATTCCAGAAATGATTGGGAATTAATAATATTAATCAAAATTATTTTAATAGTAATATTTTGAAGCACATTTTTAATCCAAAGGGGACTCTGGAGTAGAATAGAATAGTATCATGTCTCTGTATCTTGATGGGAAGTGTGGAAAACTTGGGAGAGGAGAGAATTTTTCATTCCCTCTCTGAGACACATGTAGTTCCAGATGCTCTTGTCACCCAATTCCAGGGAGGAGAAAGAGAAAGATGATTTTGTAGTCATGTAAGGGAAGATGCTTCTTCCATATGGCTCTGATTTCCAACTGGACTCACCAGAGACTTTGAGGAACTTCCCTAAGAAGAAATTTTCATAAAGGGAAAATCTCTGACTGGAGGGAGGGGCGGGGGAGGAAATCCTCATTCTTATCTAAAAAACATATTCATTTAATATATTTTCTGGTATATTTCTCATTTTCAGAACTTTTTTTATTTCTGATTGCTATCCGCTTGGATAAATGGGATGACTTATTATTTTCAATGGTCTTTTGTGTAGCTAGCATTTGGTGGGAAGGAGCCAAGATAGTGGATATAAACTTGGGATACCCTTCACCCTTAATAATAATGGCCAAGGAAGCAAGTAATGTTTTTCCTAAACCATTGTGCCCCTACCCCAGCAATACTAAAGGATACAGAAAGATGTAATTCTAGTCCAGTACCTCCTCTGTCAGAAAAAGAAAAAAAAATGACCAACCTGATTCCTTGTCCTGGTCCCCTTAAGTCTGGAACTGAAGTCTTCTTTGAAGAGAGCTGAGGAAGATTCCAAAGATATTTAAGCAACTCATGTGGACATGTATATCTTACATGGGCAACACAATCCTTATATATGTCATATGGGAATGATGCCACTGAGCTATCAGTAACTGCTATTGTATTTTATGGAATTTCACATACATTAAATAACTTCTGTGATTTCATGATTTAAAAAAAAATTGCTATGGTTTTAATTTATCTGGAGCTTGTATAGGAAGATAACCTTCCTGACCTTACATACCAGCCAATGTTGAAGTCTCCTAACTATCCAATATTAAAGATTTTCTTCATCCATACCCTAGGCAGCTAGGTCACACAGTGAATACAGCCCTGGTCCAGGCATCGGGAAGTCTTAAGTTAAAGTTTGGCCTCAGATATTTGACTGTTGTGTTACTGAGGACAAATCACTTTGTGGCTTTCTGCCTCAGTTTCCTCAACTGTAAAACAGGGACAATAATAGCTCCTACCTCCCAGGGTTGTTGCAAAGAGAAAATGAGATAAAATTTGTAAAGCACCTGGCACACAAAAGATGCTTAATAAATGCCTATTTCCTTTGTTTCACCCCCTAGTTACCTGTATTTTTAAAGCTCTTGCAAGTTGAAAGCAACATTATATATTTTCAAAAATTTCCATAGCTGGTGCCCATAGTGATACTGTCCTCTCTGGCAGGTCAAGCAGCACCAGCATAGACAGGTAGATAGATAGATAGATAGATAGATAGATACATGGAATGGATACTTTTCATTAGCCATAAAGACCAATGCTAGCTCTATTATGATTCAGTCATGAATGATGTTTCCTGTTTGTGGTCACATGCTTCATTTCAGCACAGACATTTTAGTGTGATTTCTATTTTTTTATGTTTAATTTATTTTTATTTTCAACATACACTTCCAAAAGTTTTTAATTTTCCCCCCTCCCTCCCCAGAACAGCCTGCAATCTGACATAGGCCTTACATGTACATTCCTGTTAAACATATTTTCACATTAGTCATGTTGTACAGAAGAATTATTATGAATAGGGGAAACCATGAGGAAAAAAGCAAAGAAAGAAAATAATCTGCTTTGCTTTGAATTCAGATTCCATAGTTTTCTCTGGATATAGATAGCATTTTCCACCATGAGTCCTTTGGAAATGTCTTAGGTCCTTGCATTGTTGAGAAGGACTAAGTCTATCAAAATCAGTCATCACAGAGTATGACTTACTGTGTACAATGTTCTCCTGGTTCTGCTCACTTAACTCAACATCAGTTCATATAAATCTTTCCAGATTTTTCTGGTTTACATTTCTCGTTTCTTATAGCACAATAGTATTCCATTACATTCATATACCACAACTTGTTCAGCCATTCGCCAATTGATGTGCATCCCCTCAACTTCCAGTTCTTGGAAACCACAAAGAGCTGCTATAAATATTCTTGTACATGTGGGTCTTTTTCCCATTTTTATGATCTCTTTGGGATACAGCCCAGAAATGTTATTGCTGGGTAACAGAGTATGCACATTTTTAAAGTCTTTTGGCCGTAGTTCCAAATTGTTCTCCAGAATTGTTGGATCAGCTCACAGTTCTACTAACAATGAATTAGTGTTCCAACCTTCCCACATCATCTCCAACATTTATCATTTTTCTATTTTGTCATGTTAGCCAATCTGATAGGTGTGATGTGGTACCTCAGAGTTGTTTCGATTTGCATCTCTCTAATCAGTAGTGATTTAGAACATTTCTTCATATGAATATAGATAGCTTTAATTTCTTCCTCTGAAAACTGCCTGTTCATATCCTTTGAGCATTTATCAATTGGGGAATGACTTGTATTCTTGTAAATTTGACTTCGTTCTCTATATATTTTATAAATGAGACCTTTATCAGACACTATTTGTAAAAATTCTTTCCCAGGTTTCTGCTTCCCTCCTAATCTTGGTTGCATTGCATTTGTACAAAACCTTTTCAGTTTAATGTAATCAGAATTATCCATTTTGCATTTCATAATGGTCTCTATCTCTTATTTGGTCATAAATTCCTCCCTTCTCCATAAATCTAACAAATAATCTATTCCTTGCTCCCCTAATTTGTTTATAGTATCAGCCTGTATATCTAAATTATGTACCCATTTGGACTTTATTTTGGTATTCAGTGCCAGATGTTGGTCTATGCCCAGTTTCTGCCATACTGTTTTCCAGTTTTCCAAGCAGTTTTTCTCAAATAGTGAATTCTTGTCCAAGAAGCTGGAGTCTTTGGGTTTATCAAACAGTAGATTACTATAATCATTGTCTTGTGTACCTCACCTATTCCACTGATCTGCCTCTCTATTTCTTAGCACCAAGTGGTTTTGATGATTTCTACTTTATAATACAATTTGAAATCTGGTATGGCTAGGCCACCTTCCCTAGCATTTCTTTTCATTAATTCCCTTGATATTCTGGAGGGTGACTTCTATTTTCATACATGACTGCTGTATTCTACATGTCAAAATCTAGTTTTTATATCCAGCCCACATGACAGACCTCTAGGCAGATATGTACTTCTTGCTGAGTTGGATGTCTGTTCTGATGGATATACATGTGTCATTTATGTTCTTTTCTCTTTGCTCATAAGGGCTGCTGCATATACCATATTTTTTTTCTCAATGCAAATGGGAAAGTTTATTTCTAGACAATTCCCACAACATCCTCTGTTCTATAGGATGTGAAGATGCCAAGAAGGCAAAGGAATTGTTCTATATGGAAGAATCGATTTTTTCTGAAGTTATCCTTATTCTAGTGAATGAAGACTCTTTTAAGGTTCCAAACATGTTTGACATCATTCTCTACAAATGAGTACCGGTTGTTGTATTCAGACTCTCAGGATAAAGCTAGTTGACAATGAAGATACATGAGAAGAAGAATATGCTCTTTTGGAACAAGGAAACTTAAAAGACCCTTTGTGTTCTCCAAGGACCCTAATGAGCTGTTCTGGGTGGTAGATTGGTAGGAGAGCAAACAGCAAGGAAACTTCTCCCTTTTCACGAGTCTTCCTCTCCTTTATATGTTTCTTGTTTACTCATAATATCTGCTATTCCTTGTGGATGGAAAAAAGAAGAGGAAAAAATGACTTTCACTTTATAGTCCAAATGATCAAAATCAAAAGTAGTTCAGTCCTAGCTTAGCACTAGGCACAAGGGTATGTCCCCAGGGAGAAATCTCTCATCCACGCCTATGAGAGGTTCTCTCTAATAGAGCTACTCCCCTGTCAAACTGGGAAAATATGCTCAGAAAGGGGACTTAGAGCTGTGTGCCCAAAGTGGAAAGTTACATTACTTTCTCAGTTGACTGATAGATCAGCTAAAGACAACCTCAGTTTGCATCTATCCAAATAAAGTGATGTGAAAAGTAATGCAACTATTTCGATAGTTTTGGCCAAATCTGCTTGTATTTCAGCTGTCTATTCTAAGAGAAAGCATTTGGGGTAGTCCTTTGTCTCAATCTTTTACTTCATTTTGGATTGTAGACAAAGTATTATTGTTAACATTTTCAAACCGTAAGCTTTCAGGGATTTAAATTTAGTTCATTTATTTATTCAAGACATAATCTCTCATTATGCATTTTATGTTTACATTTTCATCATATAATAGTGAAGAAAGCTAAAAGAGAATTGAAACAATCTTTGGATAAAGAAAGTTTACCCAAAAGTACCCTTTACTTTATATATTCAAATAATTGAAGTAAAAGATATATTATTTTTAATATGAATTATCTGGATATCTGCCTCATTTGATTTTGCAGCTTTAGCAGGATACACAAAAGCACTAGTGTACATGAAGAAAGACAGAAATCTATAAAAGACACAGGAAACTTACTTCTTTGACCAAATGAATAAAGTGCCATTTTTATGTGTTATTCCCTCATTCATACCAAAATGTCCCTGACCACATCTTAGAATTGAATTGTAAGGAAACACATGTAAACAGATAAGCAGTGTCAGATTCAGGTAGCATCTTTAATAGCTTAGAGCTGCCTTGGTACAGTCCTAGCCAACTTTCCCAGAGCCTGATTTTGCAAAAGGAACTAAGAGTCTCAATGACCTTGGTTGACACCTAAATTTTCTTTTGTGTTTTCTTTTCCTATGAAGTAGATGTGACACTTTTTCTTCTGAGCATAACAGGCTGAAAACTTTCTGAAGAAGTTCACGAACGAATTATGAAAGTTTTATTTAAGTGGATGACTATAAGAATATATATACCTATACTGTTGGTGCTTTAACCACACACACACACACACACACACACACACACACACACACACACACACACACACACACACACACACACACACACACACACACACACACAATCCTGAAACTCTTGCCTCCATAATAGTCAATCACTGTAAATTGCAGGCTGTTTTATAATTAACACCTAAAACCTGCACCTTTTGAGGCAAGGAAACAAAAGCCTTGTTTTCTCCAATCCATTAGCAATCCCATGGTACATTTTGCTCCCCATTCTATTTGTTTTTAATTGAAACCTCGGTTATAATGAAACCATTGTTACTGAGCATAGAATGCTGCTACCTTAACCCAGATCAATTTGCCTGGATTTCACGTACATTAGTATATTATGAAAGATCAAATATCGCATGCAGCTGACACATATTGAATTAGTCCTTTAGTAACCTTGTATTCAGAGTTTCAAGTCTGAGTTACTGTATTAAGCCACCGTACTTAAAAGGCCGTTGGGAAAGCAAACTAAAGTGATGCGTGAGGGAGAAGTGCTAGATGTGTTATGAAATAGGTGACAGAAGTAAGCGCCTGTGGTTGATTCATGTGTTTGTGACAAAGGTGCTAATTACACGGAGGACAAGTATTAAAAGAGAGACAAAACACTGGAAATCCGGAGCTCCGGGTAGGGGGTGTAATTTTATTTATACAGATAATGAAAGATTAAATGGGGAAAAAACAATGGATAAAAAATTCTCCGTTTAATCTTTTTATAATTAGCTAAGAAATGTTTGAATTAACAATACCAATCTAAGGAATGCACTATGTGTGTCAGACATAGCATTTTAAATTAATTCTTGAAATCGTTTCTGGTGTGCCCTACTTTACTTCAACTTTGATAAATTAGTTTAAATTCTCTTTTGATGGGACTCCCATAAAACACAAATTAATATTCCATCTGTCATTTCTTTTCCTATTGTACAATAATTTTAAAATATTTTTAAGAGTAGTAGGTCTACACACACACACACACACACACACACACACACACACACACAATCTTTAAAGGTGATTTGATCAATTCACCAGTTGAAAAACAAAAGTGGAAAGTAGAACCATTAGGTACCTTGGTCTTGTGGTCTTATGGTTGAAAAAAAAAAGCCAGACTTTACATTTCTTCTATAAAATGTGGCCATTAACATTCACAATCATTTATTTATATGATGAAATTTATAGTCATTTTTGGCATTTTCTAGTAGAAGACCCAGGTCATCAGCGTATTTGTGACTGGCATCAGTTGTACAACTAGTTTCCCTACCAAACTTAATAAAAATTTACAAACTGCTCAATTCATTGCTCTTTAGAAATTTCATCCTGCTATGTTCTATGTGGTAATTACTTTTAGGATCATTTATGGCTAGTGGTCAGTTTTCCAAAGATGGGAAATTTCCAAGCAAACTTTAGCAGACTCAAAGGCTCTACAGATGTCCTCCAAACTCCCTGATTGAGTTGTTCCTGGTTCCATTTTTATTTTATACATTTTGTTAGGGACATTTTCACAAAGGTTCCAGTTATTCTCTTATAAAGACTATAGCATATTTTCTCATTAGGATGTAAGGGTTACTTTACCTTGTTCCTCACATTTTCTATTTTTAAAAATTTTTTTGCATACACTCACCAAATTTCACAATAGCAGTATCAAAAACTGATAAGGTTGATCTGAGTCACAATTATTGTCAATTAAATACTGATACATAGTCCTAATGGAAGGAATGAAGTCATGTTTGCTTTACAAATGACCAGAAAATAGTACAAGAAACCCCAAAATGGACCTACAGGATGCTGATGAACAGATACCTTGATATCCAACATTTTCAGTGACTTTAAGAAGTGACTAGAGGAATTTTTGGTCTTCATTTTTACTTTTAGTTCTGATTTTATATCACTAAAAGAACACCTTCAGGTTACAGAGATGCCTTTTTCTTGATGAAACAAACCAGTTGTGTATCTTAGTATGTACTATCTGTCATTAGTTGAGAGTATCTCTATCAGCATCTTCCTTTACGAATATTTCCTGCTGGATGCGTTCATTATGTTTTCCTTGTTTTCTCCATTAATTTGAATTATTCTGTGAACAGCTGCGTAGTTCAGTTAGAAAATCTCTCATACACTTTGCTCTTTTTTTTAAGTTTAGAAGCTTATGTTGACATCTTTGAAAACCCAAATGATTCTTTCTGCCTTTGTTCAGACAGACAGCTTTAAATTTCCGTTCCTTTATGAATGATAGTCTTAGGAAGGGATTTTATATACTCAATGACATTACAGTAACCTGGAAAGGAAGAGGTCTCATTCCTCAAATACTGTCATCGCCAGGCATTTAAAACATATGATTTTATTATGTTGGAGTAACAGTATCAGGTTTATCATGAAACTTTCTCCCACTATTATAAGTGGGCAGAAAAATGAACTCCACGTGACAAAGTGACTACCAAGGAAATGAATGCCATCAAGTCATTAGTGACAACTCTGTCCATATCTGCTAAATATTTTCAAACTATTCTAAAAAAACACACCCAGAAGGCAAACTAGCAGTGAATAGAAACAAAATGGTCAGCAGCGTGTGTCGCATGTTATTTGAATGGAAAGTAATTTATCGCGTCTGAAATAAAAGCTGTTTATTCTTGTGTTTCACTGTCTGTAACAATCTTTACAATTTATCTGTGAAAAAGTGAGAAACTGTACCGTTATTAGCATATGAATACTTGACACATCAAATTGGCTGTACACTAACAGAAGGACATTTGCTATTGGTGTATGCACACAGACAAAGCAGCCATTTTGGAAGAAAAAATGAAATGGTGTGGGCATTTAACCCTTTACTTCTCTGTAAAGCCTCACACCATTGCTTTTCATGAGAACAGCTTGGCAGCTAGGGACAGGATATTTTCCTAGCATATGGAAGTAATGTGACCACAGATTATGCTTATAATATTCTGGTGATGTGTTCTTGGAGAAAAAGACCAGAACGAGAGTAGGAATGAAAGATGTGTGTATGCTTGTGTGTGTATGTGTTTGTGTGTGTATGAGTGTGAGCCTGTGGGTGTGGGTGTTCATGTGCCAGGTGGGGGAGGGAGGGAGTCTCCCAGTGTGTGGAGTGTACAGAAATGAAACAATGCCTACGTACAGTTTTATTTCATGGCAACAACATAGTGGGCCTTGGGTCAGATGTGTGAAACTATTTCTCAAAGAAGCTGCATACATAATTGAGGCCCTCTGAAGGGTTCTCAGTTGAAGTTGCCAGGCTACATTCATTTCAAAAGCAGAGCCATTTGTTATCAAATTTAAATTAACTCCCTGAGCACTGAACTTGTATTTTAGAGCGCTGCTTTACTTACAGTACTTAAAATAGCTGAAAGGAGGAAAAATTGTGCCTAGAAAATGGAAACAGCACAATTCCCATAAAGCCCTGAAATATTCCCTATATTTAGGCTTGCAGTATGCACTAATCTTTTACAAAATGAATTTGGAAGGCTCTATTTTGACTGACTGTTAGCAAACCTATGTTCTCCAATATAATTTTCATAGTAGAAGATTTCATTTTAAATTCATACCAAAATAGATACATAGTTCCAAATGACTTTTCATCTTTTATTGGGATGCTAAAGCTCCCCAATATTAAGTGACCTTTTCTACTATGTGACTTAGAATGCCAAAATACATAAGTGATTGAATTGCACAGTATTTATCCTGCTCACACCAATGGATTTCAATTCTTGGTTGTAAGACCATCTAGTTCTTTTCTTCAATCCAGATGGCTTCATTCATTACTTTAAGCTAAGGTGACTCAGACTCGCTAATGGACATTTTTATTAATTTTTCTAGTTGCTGACATACCCAAACAATGAAATCTTGGTGGTGTTTTAATATCAACCATATAAAATACTGACTACATTTGGGCCTCCCTACAATTCCATATCAAAGAAATTATTTTCCAGTGTGTCTGAGACTGAATGTATATTTCTTCTTTAGTTCCATATCAACAGCATGATTGTACATGGTTCTCTTTTACCTTTTTAAAACATTGTTAAAGTTTTTTTTTTCCTACCTCAAAAGTCATCAAAGCTGCTATTCTCTACTTGAATTAATTATTCATTTAATTTTTTTTCTTTCCATTTCAGTGAAAGTCGAAAACAAGTTATGGGTCAGACTTTTACTCTTGCTAAGGTTTTTTTTTTCCTTTTTGAAACATAACCTTAAGACTTTTCATTTATATCCCTTCATCTTTATAAGATGCTGATTTGTTAGAATCAAGTAAACAAATAAATCTTTATTTATTGTAGCTGTTGACATATATGTTAGTAAGACTGATTGAATTTCACCTCTTTAGTGTGCAAATGGACAAAAGAATTTGCTTTGTAAAGGCATGATTTTAAATTGCATCAAAGATTATGGTGTTAAAGAAGAACTTTAAGTAGATATTGTAAGAAGACCTAACATCATTGCCTCCATTTGTAAACAATTAGTAGTCACCAACTATTGCTTGGTTTGTATAAAATATAAGTGATATCTATCAATATTATAAAAATAGTCTGCACATCCTTTTAAAAATGAAAGGGAGGGAGGTACTATTTTACATTTCTCTCAAATTGCTGAATGAACACATACATACATACATACAGAAAGCCTGTCATTCTAACTTTCTTACCTCCTAATAATATGTGTTATTTTAAAACCACTAACCATTTGCTTATTTAAAGCTCTGTGCAGCTAACAATACTACAAGGTTAGTAAATCCTACCAAGCACTCTTTGAGAATCTTGTTTATTTACTGGTGGAAGTAATGTACCATACTTGTGTATCCATGACAACACTGTAACATGCCAGAACAATACTAGATCTTTTTTTTTTTTTGCAACTGCAATAGCAGATTAAAAGTAAGAGGCTAAATCTTATCAAATAGCAGCTTTTCAAAAGATAAAACATAAGGTTTATAGGAACACATGAGACTTCCTCATGGTAATACATTTTTTGCTTTTTCAAAGTTTTGCTTGTGTCCATCCATTGATTATGAATACTTCTGAATGGCAGATAAAACTTTACATTTTTCCTAGTTTTTTCATAACACATCAATGTGTTTTGGTAGTGTCAAGGTTAAATTGGTAATATTGGTTTTACAAGTGCTATTGGCCTGTAGTAGACTTCTATCATCTTGGAATGTTTCACGTTTTGTAATTTTCTCATTCTCATGCCAAAAGCCTCAATTAAAACTGTAGAATAATCCAGCAGATTATTAATATAATTGCACACTTACATTTTAGAAGACTTTTGCTACTAATATCATGCCTCTTTTGAGATTTGCTTTTTTTTATTAGGATGATGTTATTCATGTGTAAAACATTCAATTTAAAGAATACATATGCTTTTTCTAATTCAATATTGTTTTCTTCTCTCTAGAAGAGCAAAACTCCACTATTCAATAAAATTATTTTTAAAATAAATACTTCCCTAAATCCATATGTAGTGGAAAGACTCATCAGTTGCTCCCCTTCCCATAATCAGTGCTGATTGGGCACTGTACAACCTATCTGCTGTTCTCCTTGGTAATTTCAGAAGTATGCCAAAATTTATACTAAAGGCTATTTTAAGTGGTTGTTGATGTTTATATAATTTTCTAATTTCATTGCCAAATCATATATTTTTAAGCCTGAATTAGACTCTGAAATTGTCATGGAATTTATTTGAAGTGAATTGGTTAGACATCGATATGTCCTAAGTCTTGAAACACATTCCACTTGGGACTTTCATTACTTGGACACTCTGTATCTATTAAAATTATCTGGGGGGAAAAGTGGTTATACTGGTACAGGACATTTCTTCATCAGCATTCACTGAGGAGAAGGACAAATCAAGTAGTAAAAATCTGAGCAAAAACCAAATAGTTTCTCTTCGACCCTTTCTCTCTGCTTTTTTCTCTCCTTCCTTCACCATTTCATTCCTTTCTGTCTCAATCTCTATTTAGTTCTCCTTTCCAACCCAATCAATGTACCGTAAGTCAATCAATTCACACACAATATGTTCTGGATAAACTGTGGTACACATATGGCCATGAATTTATTTGGTAAACATATGTCTTCACAGGCACTGGATATCCTGCCAGGAGTGAGCTATTCCTTTTTGGGGAATGAGGGTGGGAATTGCTTAACCACCTACAGATGTTTTGCTGCAAAAGAAAAAGAGTTGCAGTCAAAAGGCCACAAAATGTGTAATTTGGATAATTTCCAGGTTTCTTTCTTTCTTTTTTTTAAAGAAAAAAGTTAATAGCATCTCCTTTCATCTGTTTCAAGAAAATTTACAGTTATTTCCCTGTCCAGTTCTCCCCCATTCTGAAGTAAGGACAAAAGACCAGGACTTAAGCTGTCCATCTGCTGTATAACCCTGATGTTAGAATGGCTGATGCCCACTTTTTAATGCCTACTCATGTGTGCCCATGAGGCTGGAACTCTTTCATTCAGTGATTTCACAGCAGTGTTATATGTCACAAAGACAAAAAAAAAAGATTCAACATATTGTATAAGAACATCCTTTTAGCATTACAGGAGTAAGAGTCTTTTTCTCCTCGTCCTTCCTCCCCTCCAAAAATATATGCATACAGACAACAGGTGTACTGTGAGATTCACATCTTCAACATTCCCTGTCTCAACTAAATCAATATTTTTCACCCAGAAGAGAATATGTCCTCAAACTCTCTACAATTCCACTAGAAGACCTGAAAGTGCATTGTTTGCTTTTAGGATCCTGTAGTCAAGCAACTGTTATCCCATGAGAATAATCAGAATAAATGATCCCACTGATCACAAATTAGAAATGTGTCATCCTACAAAAGGAAGTCTAAGTAGTCCTCTTCCTTCCTTTCATTCCACTGGGCAAAATCTTAGGAACTTGTGCAATAGCTGCTCTACTCTGATGTTTGGCCAAGTAAGTAATGAACTCCATGTATTCCTGGGCATTATCACGTGAGTGTAGAGAGGGCTACTCAGCATTAGTGTGGCTACCTCTCTGGGCTGCTCTGAGAACAATGGCAGGGAGTTCTGGGAATGGCTGTTACACAGGTCACCACTGCAGGAGAAAAGGCCAGGGCAAGTCAGAGAAGACTTTCAGCTCTTCCTTATTACAGAAGCCATGAAGAAACAAAATTTGGCAGAATGTCATAGCCTCACTGCAGCTGGCTCTCAATATCTGATCTCCCCAATCTCCTTATTATTTTCAATAATTAAAACTCTGTTTACTTGTGATGCTTTATTTGTATGTTTTCACCATCATTCAAGATTCATTTTCATATTGTTGCTGCTTCATTCCAAGTGGAGTAATTATGAAGAAGTCTATATAGTCCCTTGATGAGGCTTGGGAGCAAATGTATTTCAAGGTCAAGAGAGCATCCTTTTGTATTATTTTTGAAAATTCTTATTGAAAAGGTCATATTTATTAATTCCTTTGTTCACGAGCAACAAGAAATATTTAAAGCACAAAGAGTGTTTGCAACCATACTGGATTCTGTAGACATTTGCAAAGCACAGATTAGACATGACTTCCACCCCAGGGAGATTACAATCTTATATTATTAATACAATAAGATAAAGAAGGTTGAACAGACTATGAAAAGTTAATAAGTAGCAGCCAACTCTAGTCCTACTCATCCCTCCCTTCATTCATTTATTGGTGCTAAAGATGCTCTGGTTGTCTGTAGCGATCATTCAGAGGCCAAGTGCTCTTGCGTTGAGCAGCCTGGAAAAGGATCATAGTCTTGGGTGGTGGTCCTGGGGTGCATTTTTGGTGAGTCAAAGCTGGTGGGGGCTGCAGAAAAATGATAGCCCCCTAATAGCTCCAGCAGCTGGGAAAACCCCAGCTATTTGGGACAGAGCTTTACCCTCTGGAAGCAGAGTTCCAGAGAGCTAAAAAATCATTGACTAGCCAACCATGAGCAGGCAAAGGAAGCAAAGAAAGAACAGCAAACAAACTCTAGATTCCTTCTTTGAGGACAAGAAGGATCAAAGCATGGAATGGGAGGAAGACAACACAGTCAGAACTCCTGCACCAAAAGCTTCCAAGAAACATGAAGACTGCCTAAAAGCCATAGATCAGCTTAAGAAGGATTTTGAAAACCAAATGAGAGAAGTGGAGGAAAAATTGGGAAGAGAAATAAGAATGATGCAAGAAAATCATGAAAAGAGAGTCA
>CM053580.1:233333182-233377425 GCA_028627135.1 Pseudochirops cupreus | reverse complement strand
TATATATATGCAATTATTATTATTATTATTGACTACACCCAACTGGAACTTGAGATACACAGGCACTGCGGTTGGGAGATCCATTCTGCCCTTCCAAAAAGTGACATAGGAGAGAATAGACTGGGGGAGGGGGGAAACACTGGGATGGCTGCTTTGGGGTGGTGGGTGGGGGAAAGAAGGGGAGAAAATATGTAACTCAAAAAAATTTAATAAAATAAATTTAAAAAAAAGAAAAAAATTATGAGGTATGGATCTCTGGGAGGGGGTGAGAAAGGTACTACAAGGGGAAATGAAAATGATGGCAAGAACAGAAGATATCAATGATTTCATTTTAAATTTTAAAAAACAATTAATCTGTAAAGCATTTGTTAAATGTTTCCTATGTACAGAGCATAGTTAATTAGAAAAGCAAAACAATACCTGTCCTCAAGGAACTTATATTCTAAAAGTAAGACAATACATGTGAGAAATGTTACCTACAAGTTAGATGGAAAAGCCTAATGGTTCTCCAAGTGTCACAGCAATGCAGACAAAAATGCATCTTCTTTAATATCATTTCCATTCATAAAGTCATATACCCATTTCTAATTTTGAGTCATTTGGTAGTATTCATTTTTCTCAAAACAACTTTCTTTTCCAGGTCTTCAGTATCTTTGGCTGCTGAGGTGTGGGACATTATAGGACATACAAAGACAGATGACGGGTCATATCTTCACAAGGGTTTCTGCCCCTCTCTCCCTCATAATGGCTGTGGGGGTCAAAGTGCAAACAGAGCTGGGTGTAACTTGGGCTCTTCTACCCAGAGTGCTGGGCTCTCTCCATTTAAGTTTGAGTGGAGTGATAGTCTGGGTAGTAGAAGTGATTTAAACTTTCTGGCACATGTACCCTCTCTGTCTCTCCCTCAGGACACTTTGATGTTCTAACCAGACTGACTTGCCTGCCTCATTGGTGGAAGTTGAACAAGAGTTACTGTTGGTGGGCCCCTTCTCCCAAAAGGATGAGCCTCTCGAAGATGACTGTGGGAGTGAGGCTGGAAGCCAAGTCAGTATTCTGAGGTAGTCTAAAGGGCTCTGCTTTTCCAAGGACTTTTGGGCTTATTTGTCCCATGTATGAAGTGCCAACATTAAAAAATTCTTTTGGCATTACTTGGAAGAAATCTTCTTTTCCTTGTATTATAGAAACATAACCATATACATGTCTTTATTTCTTTTAGGAGTGTGTTGGGATTTTGAAGAAATAGCTTACCTTTATTCTCCTTTGGCAGATGACCAAACAGAATCAGCATTGACAACCTCCAGGAAATATCAAATGTGAAGACATGACAAAAACTCAACATGGCTTAATCTCTAGAAAGGAGGGAAGCCAAGTAGACACCTTCTTTCCTCTTCCTTTTCAAAAAGAATTAAAATTGACTTGGCAATTCTTTCATACTTTACACTTGCAAAATACTTTCCTGTGCTGTGACCCTAAAGGAGCATGGTCCCTCCTGTCTTGAGGAAGACTTTTTGTTACTTTGTAGTCACAGCAGGCACAATAATTTTGATCAGACAATCTCCAATAGTAAAAAGGCACATTTAGAGAAATCTGGTCTAGCAAGTAGTGAAAGATTAAATCACAGTCTCGAAGTAAGTTTTGTTTTTCTGCAACTATTGAGCTGACAGGTAAGTATCATATACAACTCTGAGTATTTATGAGCATTTTGTTAGGGGTGAGTTGATTGATAGGATGGTGCTAATAAGGAAGCCACCGTTTATTTCTTTCCCATATGGGTCAGTTATCTTTGCTCCATCCTAAGGTGATTCTCTAGGTTTAGCCTCAGTCAGCCATCTTTCAGGTGTGTGTCATCATGAAAAAAAAGGAGGTGAGCAAGACAGTGTGGGTGGATTAACACAGATTCATCTTTCCTACTGGTGGGTAACAAAAAGTGTGGAGCATCATCTTTATATAAGCACAGAACATTCATTTCTTCATTCTTCAAAATACTTAATATCACTTTTAAAGTTAAGTGAGCCAAGCTAAAAAAAATAGGTAACTGATTTTGAGTTAGAAGATATTGGAGAGGCAATGTGTTGGGAAGAGCACTGGATTGAGAGTCCTGAGACCTGAAAATGTGAAAATGCACTGAGCATCAAAAATATTAGTTGGATCTTTTATCATCTTCTGAATCTCAATGTGTATAAGATTCAATATCCCTCCCTCTTCCCCCATTTTGTTGCATCGCAACAACAACAACAACAACAACAGCATAGAAGGTGATTTTGCTAAATAAACACCAACTCTAAAGAACTGAAAAAGATGAAATAAACTAGCATGTTTATGACCACTAACTACCTTAATCAGAATGTAAGATACTTCACCTATCTAGATCTAAATTCCCTTATCTGTATCAATCCATCAATAAAGAGTTATTAAGTAACTATTATGTGCTAGGCACTAGGCTAAGATCTGGGGATACAAAAAGAAACCTAACAGTCCCTGTCCTCAAGGAACTTACACTCAAACTGGGGAGACAACAAGCAAATGAACATATACAAAGCAAGCTACATACAATATAAATGGGAAATAATAGAGAGAACGCACTAGAATTAACAAGGGTTAGTAAAGGCTTCCTGTAGCATATAGAATTTTAGTAGGGACTTAAAGGAAACCAGGGAAGTCAGTAGGCTAGATTGAAGAGAAAGAGCATTCCAGGCATGGAGAAAAGTCAGAAAAAATACTTGGATCCCAGAGATGGAGTGTCTTGTTCATGGAACAGTCAGAATCCAGGATCAAAAAGCACATGGTGGGGAGCAGGGTGTAAGAAGACTGGAAAAGTAGGATGGGGTTAGATTATGAAAGCTTTGAATGTCGAGCATTTTGTATTCGATCCTGGAGGAAATAAGGAGCCGCTAGAGTTTACTGAATGGAGGAGTTAGATGACGTCTGAGATCTCAGATCTCTTTAATACGTGATTATTCTATAATATTCTTGTTTTGGTATCAGGATTTGAAGCTTGACTTCAGGATCATTTATTATAATCTCATCATTTTGCAGATGAAGAAACTGAGTCCTAAAGAAGTTAACTTATTTGCTGAAGATCACACAGGTGTTCAGAATTTGAACTGAATCCACTGAATCCAATGCTTTTCTCATTGTACCATGTTGCTGCCCAATAAATGATGCTTTATAATGTACTATCTGCACATGTAGATATGAGAGTAACTATTGTTATTCTTATTATTATTATGTAACCACTATTAGCCATTATTATTAACTCATGATAATGCATGGGAATTCATTAAAAACACACACAAATAAAAGATTTTTTCATTAATTTATTCTAGTCACACTTTGCTATAATATAGGGTTAGAAAAATATAGATATTATCTGTTGGGCTATGACCACCCTAGCTCAGAGCAGCTTAACCTCTTATTTGTTCTATTGGAATAGCCTCATAATTGGTCTTCCTACCTTGGATCTCTCTCCTCCTTATCTCTTTAACAAAAGGCAGAGTGGTCCATGTTGCTCTCCTACTCAACAAATTCCAGTGGTTCCAGATTACCTGGAATCAAATACAAACTCTTTGATTTGACATTTAAAGTGCTTCATAGCTAGACTCCAAACTACCTTACTAGGTTCATTATATTTTGCTCCCTTTTTTGAATTCTGCCAAACTGGTCCTTTTACTTTTCCCTGCCCACAACATTTCATCTCCCATCTATGGGCTTTTACACAAGCTATCTCCCATGTCTGGATTGTTGGAAACATTCCAGCACTCCCCTCCTCATCTCTATTCCTAGAATGTCTAATGCCCTTCAGTGTTCAGTTCAAATGCTACCTTGGACAGCTACAATGGCCTCCATCCCAAAATTACCTTGTGGTTAGTTAATATGTGATTTTATATTAATATGTTGTTTGCCCTGCTAGAATATAAGTTTCTTGGGGGCAAGTATTGTGTCATTTTTGAGTTTGCAACCCCAATGCCTAGCATAGGGTCTGGTACCTAGGAAGCACTTAATAAAAACTTATTTGATGTGTAATTGATTGAATCATGAGGGTTCAATCCTAAATTAATTATTCATTCATTCAACAAATATTTAGTGTCTATTAAATACAAGGAACTGTACCAAGTAGTAATCAGTTATGTAAATACCCAGGAAATGGTCATTTGAAAATATTAGCTGTGGTTTTAATAAATATTTAAAGTGTCTTTTAAAAAATCTACATCTACTTTGTTTTTTTTAAAAAAAACTGTCATTTTTGCTGAGATCTATAAAAGGTGTCTAGGAAACTTCTTTATCTAGTGATCTCTTACAGTGAAGAATTCAGAACAAACCCTGAGTAGTAGTGTAATATGTTGGACTACTTGGTGTCAGGGAACCCAGGTTCTAATTCTTTCTCCGATATGTACATATTTCCAACATGACCGTGAGTGAGTCACTTAAGCTCAGTTTCTTCATCTGTAGCATGGGTATAAAATATTCCTACCTATCTCACAGAGTTATGAAAAAATTGCTTCACAAAATTGAAAGTGCCATATCTATATGAATTTTGTTCTTTATTAAATTTTATTTGAAATTTTATTTAAAATTACAGGATTTTGTGCCCCCAAAGTAAAATTAAGTGGATTTTTTTTACTATTTTTATTATAAAATATACCTTAAAGTTTAACAAAAAATACTGTATATTCTAGATGGATTCCAAAATTGTAAAAAGAAATAGAATTTAGAATGCTTTTTTTTTTACTAAAAACAACATATGAGTGAAGTGCCACTAAAATGGGTTTTGTGGGAACCAAAATTATACCTGTGTAAAAAGGGCTTCTGTCACAGAAAGAGTTGCTATGAACACTTGTGACCTGATTTCATCCATAGAATAACTGTATTTGTGGAGTGACCAGGCACTTTTCTAATGGGTTTTACTATATTTGAAAATAAGTCTTATATTTTTTCTATCCTAGGAAGAAAGGAATTCTCTTTTTAGGATAGCCTCAACACCAGTTTTCATGAATGCTAAAGTATAACGACTCAAAAAACAAACCGAAAAATGTATTCCTGTAAATCTATAAAATCTTTCTTTCCTACCTTCAAGGGTTCCACAACAGTCAATTATCTTTATAAACTAGAACATTATGAGTGGGGATGTTCCCATATTAGAGTTATGAAATAGGTTAATAATTTCATATTAGGTGATATTGCTCTTCAGGGCAGGTATATTTCATGCCCAATAACACAAAATCAAGAAACGTCTCCAAACCAAGAATACGTATTTTGTTGCTATCTTTTAAGAAAGGAAATATTATTTCTTTTTCTTGGAATTAATTTCTTGACACACAGCTGTAGGAACTTCCATTTTTCTTTCTCAAAACCTAATACAAATTTCCACATATTATAGCTCATACACGAGCCTTTTGAGAAAGCTATATAAACCAGCTGTTTACAGCTTTTCCTTTGATTTCATTGGCTAGCTGCATGGAGGTTTTACATAGACACTGGAAATACAGAGAATTCTCTGTAGTCACATCCAGTACATTGTATAGAAGGATATTAGAAGACAAAGTACATATTGTTTTCAAAAATCAGATTCCTTATAGCTGATGCACATTATACATAATCTGATAATAAATACTGAAACTAAGCTGTGCATTATCGCATTCTTGAATATTTCCGCATTATTCAGATAGTACAAATACACTGCATTTTCAGATTAACATGACTATTGGATGATGATGCCAGCACTACAACAATATCAAAATTATGAAAAATATTCCAGTGGCATTTACTCTCCATTTGGAGACACAATACCAGAATCAGTTTTTAGAATGGCGTATCCTTCACCACCAGAATACAGTAACAGATGTTTTGAACAAAGGCTCCCTATGACTATTCAGCAGAAGTTCAGATGACCCTCAACTAGCTCTAAAGCATATCTTATGGCAGTGGTCTTCTAATGATATATTTATCAATTTTGAAGACATTATAGTTGACAATTTCTTTAATCATAAGCATAGTGCTTTTTCTCAAGCCTATTCTCAATTTTTGTATCATTTTGTTATCTCTTACAAATACTATATATAGTTAAAAAGTAGTGTGTATTTCCATTCTTCATTCTTGCAAAAGCATAAAAAATAGCCAAGTGGAATACATGTGCAGGAAGCAATATTTGTGATTGAACAATATTAAATAAGAAACAGTTTGACAAAGGAGGAATGATCTAATTGAATTACCTTATATAAAATGTTTTGGAATTTAATTTACACAAACTAATTCCTCCAATTTTCTTAAAAAAAAAAAGACCACTGTCAGTTTTATAATACAAACAGAATATAGTCTTGCACAATACAGTTTGAAATTTTTAAGAAATCTTATACTTACCAATTTGATTTAAGCACTATAGTTATAAGACACATTATCACATATTTAAAATTATTATTTGGATTGAAACCAAGATGTTACTTCTCCAAGTCTGGCTATTTTGAATTTATACCATACCAACTTTATGCATTATGCTTGACTAGATTCTACAGCTAACCAGCTGAACTTTTAGCTCCAAAGGAATCTTCTTCCTATCATATTTTCTACTCTTATTCCTTTCCTTTTCATTTTGTCCAACCCCATTCTGGAAGCCCCATCTCTCCCCTCCCTGTCAGTAAAAAATAATCTGTAGGAATTAGGAACAAAAGTAACTCATAGAAGGAATAAGATTCTTCTAATAAATTGTGCACGTTCATAGTCTAGAACCCAGATTTTATTTCTACTTCAATATTTTTCACTATGATACTTATAAAATTGGTTGATTACTTTGTGTTGCAGTTTTTCTATATGTAACATTAATGTACTAACATCTAAACTTGATTCAATTTAACACAAATTGCTTAACTACAAGTTGTTGTGTTAGATACAAAAGACACAAAAATGAAAAGGAACCTAAATGCTGCCCCTCAAAAAGTTTATAATATCCTAAGTAGAAGCAGCACAGAACAGTGGAATTAGTAATCCCTCTGGAGTCAGAGGACAAAGGGTCACTTCCTGCCTCTGCCACTTACGGCCTCTGTGCCCTCTGACGAGTCATTCAATCTAAACCAACTATAGTTTTCCTCGTCTGCAAAATGAAAGAGTTCAGCCAAATGACCTTTAAATCCCTTCCAGTTCCAGATCTGCGATCCTTTGAGGCCAAAGAAGGATTCGTGGGGCTGAAAATGTGTCCAACTCAAAATCAGAATCATATTCCTGACTTGAGACTCCCATCATTTTTTTTCTGGTCTTAACCATCAACCATATATCAACACTAAACTAATGTAAGAATTTTTCATAGGGAAAAACCTACACTTAAATTGTTACACTTACAAAAATAAAAATCCAAAATATTCCTGCTCTTTCCTTTGCAAGTATAGAAGCAAATACAGACAAACCCTGACATATCAAAACAACCTCCCAGGAATGTCTGCCCTGGGACTGTCCCCATTCCCTTAATTAATTGCCCTTTCTTCTCATTATTGCTGTCTGGGAAGCTTTCTCTTCCCCAAACATGTTGCTCCCCTCACTGTTAAGCCCATACACAGTCAGGTTGCAGAATAACAAGCAAAACTTTAGGTTTGAAGTGAAACAAAATAAAACAGCAGGTTAAAGTATGTAAGCAGGAGTTTCATTTGTTTCCCAACTATTCCTAGTAGTGAAGGACACTAGAAAAACTCAGAAGTGCTATTTGCTTACTTGAGGGATAGCAAGATTTGGGAAAAGTTTCAAGGAGAGAACTCTATCCTATAGTAGGTGAGGGGAAGAGAAAAAACCCTGCTCGGAAATAACATAGTAAGCTGGAAGAGGAAAACAAGGAAGACCAATTTCTGGGAATTTCAGGATTTGGTTCATTTCAAGATACAATCATTGGCTATGACAGAAGAGGGAAGGTGATAAATATAAAGAAGAGATAGAGATAATGTATTAAGAAAAAAATTTCAAGGAGGAGAAGTCAAATACAGGTGATAGAATCAGGAAAGATTTCAAGGACAAGGTGGCACTTGAGTTGGGTCTTAAAGGATAGAAAAGATTGGTTGGATGGAGAGAGAGTCCATTATAGACATTGGCTAAAATTTAGCAAAGTCATGGAAGATGGAAAAGGACAAAATGAGAACAAGAGCTAGAGAGTGAAAAAGAACATAGCCTATGTGAAAATGGTGAATATGAGATAAGACTGAGGTTGGGGTGAGGGGGCAGAGGATTCAAGGCATGGGACACAGTAAGTCCAAACAGAGAGACAGAGACAGAGACAGAGAGACAGAGAGAGACAGAAAGACAGAGAGGGACAGAGAGGGAGAGAGAGAGAAAGAGAGAAGAGAGACAGAGAGAGATGAGAGAGAGAAAGAGAGGTGAAATGCTGTTTTTGAGAAATGATAAATATGGCGATGTCACTGAATTGTAGTGTGTGGAGGAGAGGAAGGTCTGAAAAATCTGGAAAGTAGAAAGGGGCTGGGTTTTGAAGAGCTTTAAGTGACACACAGAAGATTTTATATTTATCTGAGATGTGTTAGAGTGCCACCAGGTTTGCTCAGCAGGAGTGACATATTTAGATCTATACTTTTTTTAAAAAATCACCTTGTGGCAGCTGAGTGAGAAATGGTTTGGAGTGGACGAAGACCTGTAGGAAGAAAGTGTAGCTAGAAGGCTATTATACTATTCCAGTTGAGAAACAGTAAGGGCTCTAACCAAAACTGTGACTATACGAGTAGAGAGAAGTGGAGAGATAAGAGAGATACTGTAAAAGCAGAAACAACAAGATTTGGTAACGGAATGAAAATATAAGGAAGGTGAAGATTCCAAGATGATACCACTGTTACAAGGCTGGATGACTAGGAGGATGGTGCCCTTGAGAGGAGTAGGGAAGTTTAAAAGTGAATAATTTTCAGGGAAAGATGATGAGTTCTGTATTGGCTGTAGTGATGTTGAGATTCCTATGGGACATCTTAATGAAGTTCCAAGAAATTGGACATATATGACTGTAGCTCATATATCAGTTTTGAGCTGGGTATATATATATATATATATACATCATCTACATTGAGATAATTGAACCCAGGGTGCTGATGAGTTTACCAAGGGAGGTAGTATAAAATGAAGAGAGTAAAGGACCCAGGACAAAGACATAAGGCACACTTAGAATCACCACTGTGACATAATCAGCAGAGGGAACTGAAGAATGGTCAGACACATTAGAAGTGAGCAGCAAAGAACAGAATCACAAAAACCCAGAGAAGAGAGAGTATCCAGAAAGAGATGGTGATAAAGGTGTCAATTGCTGCAGAGAAGTCAAGAAGGATGGAGACTGAAAAAAAGCCATTGTAGTAACTTTGGAAAAGACTATTTCAGTTTAATGATGAAGTCAGAACCCCAAATACAGAGAGTTTAAAAGCTAATGATAGGACAAGTGAAGGCACTAATTTTCTCATGGAATTTAGCCATGAAATGGAGAAAGGATATAGAACTATAGTGATATAGTTAATAGGAATTGTCAAATCAGGTGAGTTATTTTAGGAGTGGTAGAGACATGAGTGCATTTGTACACAGTACAGAAGGAGCCAAAACATAGGGAGATAGAATATAAGGGAGAAAATGGAGATGATTGTGGGAACAATTTGGGGCAGAAGGCAGGAGGGGATTGGATCAAGACACATAGAGGGGTTTGCCTTGGCAATGAAAAGATTACCTCTTTATCTGTGCGAAGGAGGAGAGAATGTGTCTTAATAGGAGGGAGTGGAAAGAAGGCTGATCTCTGAGAATGGTATTAATTTTTTCATTGTATTAGAAGGTGAGGACCATGACCTAGAGAGTAGAAGGAGGGGGTGCTATGGGAAGATTGAGAAAAGATGAAGTTTGAAACACCTACTATGGAGAGTGGGATAGCAAATCAAGGAGAGAGGAATAGAATGTTTACTTAGCTCAGTAAAAGCCTAATTGAGATTAGATAACATTCATTTATAGTGGACTGAATCCACAGAATTTTGTGAATTCTTGAAGCACATGAATAATAGCAAAGGAGGCAAATGGTGGAAGTAATTAATACTGGGGTTTGATGAGACTTATCAGTGATGAGACAATGGGGCAAAGGAATCTGAGCTCGCTCACTAGGGGTTCAAAATACTGAAGGGAGAAGGTAGTCAATGAAGGAATGATGGTCTGGGAAAGAACTATGGAGTAAATGAATTGGGAGTCATGATGAACATGAAAGACAGGAGTTGAAAGGCACAGTGAAAGACTGACTAATGAAAGATTATGGTCAGATGAAAGAATTTCAGAGTTCACGAACATAGAAGTGAAACAGTTGTGGGTGATGCAAAGTCAAGGATGTGACAATCTCTGTGTGTATCAAAGGTAGAGCGAGAGAATAGGTCATTGAAGTTAAATATTTGAACAACTGGAAAGTAAGTGTTTGAGAGGGTATCAATATATATGTTGAAATTGCCTAGTATAAAGATAGAAGATGGACAGGAGGGCAAAATTGTGAGCCAGGCACTGAACCCATTAAAGCAGAAAGGAGAATGTCCTGGTAATCAATAGATAACTGCCGCCAGGTCTGAATTAGGTGATAATTCTGGATAGTCTTAACTTTGAAGAAGACGTTTCTTAGTGAAGATGATAAAGGGAGCAGTGGCAATGAGGAACAAGGAGTATTTCAGCTCCCTACGTACTACCAGTGAGTTGGCCAATATGAGAGAAGGTATAGGCAGGGCTATAAATGAATGTCTGGGGAATCAGTGTTGTTGAGAAGGAGTCAGGTCTTTAATATAGTCATATATAGCCCAGTGTCGGTAGGAAGAGGAATTAACTCAAGGGTAGAGAAAAGAAAATTATTAACAGTTTAGGGAGGAAAATAAGACAGGCTAGAACATGAAAGGGAATAGGAGAAATGAAGGAACTGAACATCTTGACCAGGGTAAAATAGTAACAGAATAAGGGGGTGACAGAGGTGGAAAAATAGGAAATAGTGAGAGGAGAATTTTAGAATTGAGGATCTTAGAGGTAGAGGAATTTCGCATGATGGTAAGGTCTCCCCTAGTAAATTGTTTAAGAAGAGTAAATGGATGTCCTATGAGTTGAGTTCTAAGAACTGAGGACAAAATTTTAAATAGATTATCAAAGAGGATATTTAAGACTCAGAGGCCAAAGACAAGAGAAAGAGTGTAAATATGATGGTAAACCAGATGCTAAAGTCATGGGTGGGTGGGGGGCAGAAGGGAATATAGAATTGCGTCTTAGAAGACAATAGAAGATAGCAATAATGATTAGGAAGCTGTACTTTAAGTCCGATGGCACAACTTCAGAGTAGAGGTTGCACAGAGATAATGACACAGCAATGACCTGGAAGTGGCAAGGTAGATTATTTGGACCCCACGTTTAGGGAATCCTATCTATGAAGGAGAGAGGGGTAATGAAAAAAGGAGTCATCAGCATTGGAGAGGTTTCTAGAGTCAAGTCAAGGCAATGAGCCTCTGTTAAATACTTCCTATGTGTCAGGCACCCTGTTAAGCACTGGGGGACAAAAAGAAAGGCAAAAACAGTCCTTGCTCTTAAGGAACTCAGAGTCAAATAGAGAGACCATATTAAAATATCAATGAGCGAGCAAGAGATACGGGTCCTACAGGAGAAATACTGGTTTCAATTCATTTGAGGAGGTGCAGGTAATACAAGGGGAAGGGAAGAAAAATGAAGAGGGTTTGCTAACAATGGACTAGAGATTTCGAGTGGGACAGTTGAAGCTGTGGGCAGAGGAGAAGGGTTGAAAAGGGAATGATGGGGGCCTTGATGAGAATTATCACAAAGTGGAGTGAGTAAAAGGGATATTACATCAACAGGAGGCCCTGGCTCCTCCATAACTTCTTAAGTCCAGTGACCTAAAACCTCTTTCCTTATCTTTCCAAACTCCCCTCAACTATCCAAGGTTATAAAAACCACCCTAAATGTCTTAGAGATGGAGGAGTCCACATTCCTATTGTCAGGAAAGTAGGGGTGGGAGGAAACCTGGATATAGGGAAGATGGGATGTGGTGGTGTGAATTTCTCCTGGTACCCCACACTGGAAGTCTAAAAATATTTTCCAGCAAAAATATCGTTGCATGTGATAGTTGAATTCTGTAATGCTGCTAACTCCACTCCAGTTACATTGTGCCATTAACTATGCTTTTGTGAGCTGGCCTGAGACTTAAGCAACTAAGAACATAACATTGTTTCTATGTGAAAATAGTTGATTTCTGAACAACCAATTCACAAATTAATTTTGGGACATAAACTGTTCATAAATTGGAGACTCATTGCAAAATTGTTTTGTTTTGTTTTTTTCTTAATTTGGGAAAGGGAATGTGATGGGAGGGAGGTACCACAAAAATATCCACAAACTTAACATAAACATTTAGGTGTTTCCCACAATTTTATATTAAAAAATAGAATGATTAAAATGTTGAGATCAAGCAGACTTGGAGATAATGGCAGCTCTAAGTCACTGCTTAGACTCTAAAGAACAGCGTAATTCACATCATTTGCCTTTCTTGCTGCATAATAAAAGTTAAAATCCTTTTTTTCCCCTCCAGATGATGATTTTGTAAATGCAACATGGCTTCTTCTTAACAAGACACATTGAAGGATAAATATCTCCAATTTTAAAGATGAAACCTATGAAATATATGAAAAAAGAGAAAAATCCAGATGGTGCTTGTCAATCATTACAGATGAATTTGAGGACATAATTATTCCCAAATTGAACAGTTGCAGCCAATAGTAATCATGACATGATGTAAAATTGTTTCTTATTTATTTCTTATGATTTTACTTTTGTAGGTTCATATTTCACCTTTTGTACTTTTATTAACATGCCTTTTGATAGTCACACAATAATAGAAAGAAGATACTTAACAAAGAAAAGTTTGTCATAAATGTAAAAAAATGTATGCTATGATTTTACTTTCAAAATTATCAAATAATAGTGGAATTATATGGGATAGTTGGGAAGATGATTTTCCCTAGGAGGTGTGAAAGATTCAAGTTTACAGAGCAACAAACCGTTTTTGCTACTGTTAACCATGTAAATGTCTACAAAGCCTGATAGATGGCCACCTGCCCAAGTCTAAATGGTAGGGCAGTGGGTAGGGAAGAAAGGGGGCACTAACAATTCATGACAGCATCATAGCAAATGATGTTAATTGAATTGATTTTATTCTCTGTGTGGCAAAAGATCTATAGCTTGAAAAAGCTGGGAGGAGAGGACAGAGGATTGGCAAGCATTCTTTTTGCAGCCCTGTAAAATTGTTCATAATTATATGGAAGGCTGCTATATATGAGTCTCAGTTCATCTGCAGAAAGTGAAATAAATGATTGCAGGCTGACTCTGTTCCTATCAGGAAGAACTCAAATCATTCTAATGAACAATTTATTCATCTGATATATGAATCTTTCCTTTTAGGGTCTCAAATATTTTTCTACCATTACTCCTTTGATAAACATATATCAGATGACAAGCCATCTTGGGATATACAACTATCAAACATAAATGTATCATGAAAAAATAATCAAACTATGATTCAAATGCAAAGCATGCTTTTAGGTGAGATGATAGGATATGTTGAGTAAATGGCCTTTCGGTAATGGTGGTCCTACGGAATTAGATTCAGGATGCATACATCAAGTTGCTGTCTGGCTTGTCTCGTGCCCATGACTGGCATAGCTCTATCTCAGCGCTTTAGTTTTTCACTGGCTTGGCGAACAGCTGGTCATTAATGATTCTGAAGGGTCCCCAAGATTCCAAGTTAAACTAAACGACTGGTATAAGCACGCAGAGATTCTTTTTAGACCCTACCCATCTCCTTCTATTCCACTTTCACTCTGTTCACCTCAGTGCTAACCTTCACCCAGTCACTATCATCTCTTCTGTCCTCTTTCACAGTACTCTGCAGATATCCCATTTTCTTATTGCCTGAATATTGGCAAAAGCCTGGGGCAAGGGTTACAGTCACTCTTTTCCCTTTTGGATCCTTCATATCAGGAATAACTGTGGTCTGATTTATTTGATTGTATGTATGGTCTGATTTGAGTAGGTCTTCACTCAACTTCAGATGCTTTGGCTAAACCTGAACCACCTTTAGACACTTCAAGAACCATTTGATTGGGAATTCTGTTTGTGCCAGGCATGTGGGTACATCATATAGGATATTCTTAGTGAGATTAGAAACTTTACTACATGATGAGTGTTTCCTATAGAATTTATGATGTTGAGGTAATACCCTCTAGTTTGGTTGGTCATTCAGGGGATCAAGTATTTTCTTGGGAGACCAGTGTGTCTGGAATTCATTTCTCTATTTATTTTCCAATGGACATTAACTACAAGAATGAAGATTTATTAGCCAATTCACAACATTTTTCCTCTAGATACTCTTCATGGAAATATATTTTTACTTCACAATGGTCTAAAGATGACTGAGATGTATTTTCTGATGATACTGCCCCCTTGAACTATTGTAATACATTCTTTACAAGTTTTTCCATCTTCATCCTTTACCTCTCCTCCAATCTGTCATTTATACCACTTCTAGAGAATTTTTTTTTCTTTCCATGGATCTGGTCAAGTCACTTCTATACTCAAAAACTTGCAGTATTTCTCTACTGTTTGTTAAGTAAAACTCCTCTGGTTGGCATTAAAGGACACCCTGTCTTTGCAGTCACGTGTCACATTGTTCCCTTCTACATGTGGTCCAAAGTTAACATATAATATCGTACAGTGCAGTCATTGGTCTTAGTGTTATAAAATAGTAAACTGTTTGAGGGCAGGCACCTTGAAAGAACAGTGCATGGCACACAATAGACACTTTTAAAATGTTTGTTGTGTTCTATGGTAAGCATTTTGAAATTCCTAGAGGGAAAAAAAGAAAACAGTATCACATCAATTTGAAACTATTCTCTTTAAGCAAATTTTTCCAATATTGATTTAAATTATGTATTTTTAATTACAGGTTCACCTTGTAAAGTAGAAATTAGAAAGAATAGATTGTTTAGGGGTAATTTTAAACTTATCTATGAAAATTTTAAATGTAACACTGACTATGCTGGCCCCTACTCCCTAAAGGTTAGGTATGTTTGTCCTATCCCCAGGGTTATCCGGAACTTTTGAGGAGGTTTGACATTTCTAGACATTGCCAGTTGCTCCAACCCCACCACTAGAGATGGATCCCCACAGTTCAAGTTAGTCAGATTAGCTTTTTACAAAAGAACATTTATTTCAAAGGCATAATAAAGGATATACAATTATACTCCATGATATTTGGGAACCAAAATTCCTTCCTGACCCAAACCACCTCAGTCTCTCGGGAGAGGAAGGAAACTAGGTCCAAAGTTTAGCCCAGTTCCTACTGAGCACAGTCTCAGTTCCAAGTCCATGGCTCCCCTTCTGGTTTCAAGTCTCAGGTACCCTGGTTCCTCAGGGCTTTTCTTCTGTGCTGGCTGACAGCAACATCCCACCCGGAATCCTGGCTTTGACATAGTCATGGCTGGAGCTCCTGTGTCTGATGGGGATTAGTGCCTAGAGACCAACAAAGACAAATTAAACAAAATAGAAATAAATATTTTTTTCAGTGCATTTTCTCAGAGTGACTTGAGTGGAGGGAGGTATTTCTCCCTTCCTAGTTCAGTCCATGTTGCCCATATGAACTGTATGTGATCTTTGCTCTTTGGCTGAAGCCAGAAAGAAAGTTCTTAAAGAGGGCAAGACTGCCCCAGTTCTTCCAGTTCTAAAGCCTGTTCTGGCTGTACAGCCAGTCAAAGGAGGTTACTCTCAGCTGCTTGACAAAGGAACGTAGAGAAGGAGGGAAAGATGCCTCCATATTAGGTGATCTGGGCATATACAAAGTAAGCAAGGCCCCATTACATAAATAATTAGTCCTTCAATGCCATAAGTGTCAGTATTTCTGAAATCTCTGTGACGACGGCATGGAACTCGAATACCTTCAATTTGTTCTTGATTTATGAGTGTTTTCTCACTGTCTAGCCAAGATTTAAATAATTCATATTACGTAAGCATTAATTTCTTTATTACTCATTTTAATTTTATAAAAAAATATTTAAATAAAATTCTTAGAAATATATTAAATCGGTGTGATAGTCTTGAATATTGTTTTTTCTCAAAAACTGGCCAACTGACATCATGTCTAAGTTATTTACTGACATATAATTTTAAATTTTCCAACAAAGCAGATAAACATTTTTAGCAATTTAAAATTATTAATATTGCTATAAAATATTTCTAGAACATATTATAGATCATAAATAAGATAAGTTTTCAGTTTAGGGAGCTTATAATCTAAAAAATTGACATGAAAAGGAAGCATGAAACAACTTGAGGAGAGAGTGTTATCAGAGTTGGGAAACAATCGAAAGTCTTGATATAAGGTTATGAGGGCACATTTGTCCAACTGGTTACTTCTATTCTTTCAGATAAGATAGGTACTTGGAAAAAATAGCAAGGGAGAAAAATGGAATATTTCCTTTTCCAACATGATATTTATTCCACATTTAAAGTTACCTTCCATTTTGAAAGATATATATGATATTAATCAATTGTCTGACCCAGAAAGGCAAATTTGACCAACTGAAAATTAAAAGTTGTAAGTGCTAATTTTAACTCTGCTACTGAGGGCAAATCTCTTAAATTACCTATAACTCAATTTCTTCATCTATGAAATGAGGCCCACGGAATGACAGCATTACAAAACCAGTACTAAAGTGATTGGCGTGAACAGATTCAAACAAAAGAAGAACCTCATAGTCCTCCAGCTTATAGCTCATATGAAACAAATTGCTTTGGAAAGGCAACGGGTTTCACATTTCATTTAGTTGCAGTACCACCAGGTAAATAAACTGACTTTCTGTTGTCCTGTAACGGAAAGATCCCAGAAAAGCACTAGGACCTGCACCACTAAAGCAGCAAGGAAGAGGCACGGGTTTGAAATACCAACTGTTGATCTAAAGACCAGGGAGTAAAAATACTATCTTCGCTTAATAAATATTTAAATATACCCTTTTAGATTTAAGCAATATAAAACCCATGAATGTCACCATTTTCCCCACGAATGCAGTCCATTTTGCCACTTGGTACTAACCAAGAGATATTTAACTGAGTCATAGGATCCTGGATGTAGAGGCGGAAGAGTCCTGGGACAGCATCAAGTCCGACCCCCTTATTTTCCAGATAACAAAATGGAGACGAGGTACAATGTCTTGTCCAGGGTCACACAACTGTTAAGTATCTAAGGCAGGATTTGAAGTGAGGTCTTTCTGACTTCCAAGTTGAGCATTCTGTTTGACACATAAGGGTGCATGTTTCTAGAAACATTTAACAATAATGACAAGTTTATTAGGTTCCAATAGCAATGACTTATCTGTGTACTAGAATTATAAGACCAGAACCTTATAAGGTACATGACTTGCTGATCATATAGCAGAGTGACAATCCTCAGTGAATAGATTTTAAGTTCAGTTTCTGATCAATTTTCATCACACAGGGAAGTACTGGGTTGGATTTGAGGCACAGAGACTTCTCAGTCTTTTTCTCAACACTGAGGTACACTACATTAACTCTTAAACTTGACCTGGCAGGTATGTGACCCAGTGGATAGAGTACTGAGTCTAGAGTCAGAAAGACTCATCTCTTTGAGATCAAATCTGGCCTTGGACACTTCCTAGCTGTGTGACCCTGGGCAAGTCACTTAACCCTGTTTGCCTCAGTTCCTCATCTATAAAATGAGCTGGAAAAGGAAATGGCAAACCACTCTGGTATCTTTGCCAAGAAAACACACAGAAAAGGGGTCAGAAAGAGCCAGAGAGGACTGACCCACCCCAACTCCTCACCTTTGCCAACAACACATAGAATTCAAAAGAAAGAATAATTAGCCGACATGGTAGGACTGCCACCATCCCTTAAATATGAGAGTAGATTTCTCTAAAGAATGCATCAAAGGTTGGAGGAAAACAGAATAGAGAAACTACTTTAAATAAAAACCCAGAGAAATTTTTCCAAATTAACCCTAACAATTGCAGTTCGACTCGAGTAAAACAAAGCCTGTGTTGTGCAGAAGATATTAAAACAAACACATGTCTAACATTGATAAGCATTTTGCTTAAAGGGAGGAGGGAAGCAAAGACTTAAAGTCTAATCTTTTTGATGAAAACATATTTCCCTTTTCCCCCCTCCTGGTCTCCGATATAAGGCAGTGTACAAAGTGCTCATTTCTGTCTTCTTTGTTTTCGTCCCAAAGCCAGAGGATCAAAGAGTTAGTAAAACCTCCCTGCTATAGAAGGTCGTTACAAAACTAAATGTAGCAATTCAAAGTGGAAAATAGAATGAATGCCAAGGAGATGTCTAATGAAGTAACACTGGAGATGTATTCTTTGAAGAACATGTGCCGAATGGTTTGATTGCTTTAGAGCACACAGGGAACAATACGTCCTACGAGGCACTAATGCTGACTGATGGTTACATTTTGTTGAAATGCTGCCAAACCACTTGGAATCACAAGTATATTTGATATAGAATTACCTAATATGGTGGAAATATTCATGAGTGTTTTGCATAGCAAAAAAATGGTATTAAAAATTTACCTTTCTTTTCTTGGGCCTAATTAAATGTCCAAAGTATAAGACATTTACTTGAAAAATAATTTGAAGCACTACTTTCCAAACCACTGACAAAGTTTGGATAGCAAGGTAAAGGATTAACATAATGCTTCTCAATAGCTATTGAGATCTTCCATTTTGTTATTATTTTCAATGTAGGCATTCATAGAATGGGAGCAAGTAGAACATAAAGAGGAGAATTCTTAGAAACTGTCAATATCACACTCATTGACTTTAGTCAAAAGGAACAGGCTGACAGGCTGGGTGGCTTCAACGTAGAGAGGCTCCAGTGCTTGCTATTCAAGGAAGAGCATAATGACTCACCAGAGGGTTGTTCTTTTGGTCAGACTGACCATTCTTAGAAAGAACAGCAGCTCGTCAGAAACACACCTGGAATTGATGGGGTACAGGCTCTGGGAACCCCCTTGAACTCTTCTTTAATCTTCCCACTTGATGAGGCATTTACCTGAAGCCATAAGCCTTTCCTTATCACTAGGCCCAAATCTCTGTTACTCTTAATCTAGCCTAGCCCTCCATCATCCAGCTACTTCCCACCCTGGATCCTATCAAAATACTTATACCCAAATCTCTTACCCTTAGACTAGTCTACCCCTCCATTGTCTGTGTCTTCAGGTAGCCTTCAGCTATTTCCCACACTTAATCCCATTCCTGGAGTCTGACCTCAGTTCCATCAAAGATCCTCCTTAGAATCCTCCTTAAGACCCTCTCTAAACCTCTCCTTTAGACCACCCCTAAATCCTCCCACAGTCTTTCTGTATATAAGATCCATCATGCCACCATGAAGGCACTGAGACTCAATCTAGCTCAGACTCAACCTATGTCAGATTTTTCTGGCCCGCTTCTCAATACAAGCATCCCAAATAGGCTCCTTAAGAGTCTACCCATCATGGAGAATCTTTAATAAACTTTGTTTTACTTTGGCTAAGAGAGGGTTTGAGTCAAATTCATTTGCCAGGACCTGGTGTGTCGGTATTTTGGGGTCTTGAGCACCCCTAAGCCCCAGACCTCAACAGAATAACTGTCTCGCTGGTGTACTGAGGGCCAGCTGTCCATGTTGTTCTAGTCAATCTAGTCATTTATGACCTTTGACTGAGGAAATAAAAGGGTAGATAAAAGTCATGGCTATTATTGCTATTTGAAGTCAAGTGAATAAGCTTTGATGAAGCACTTACTATATGCCAGGCTGAGCACTAGGGATACAGAAAGGAGGGATAACCGAGGAGCTCCAGTTGAATGGGGAAGATAGCATGTAAACAACTATGTACAGTATAAGCAAGATATATCAAGAATAAATTGGAGATAATCTCAAAGAGAAGGTCCTGAGATTAAGGAAGACCTGGAAAGGCAGCTAGGTGGTGCAACAGTTAAAGGCATTGGACCAGGAGTCAACCTGAGTTCAACCACAGCCTCAGACAATTATTGTGTGACCCTGGGCCAGTCACTTGTCTGTCTCTGTTTCTGCATTTGTAAAGTAAGAAGTAAAAAAGTATCTACCTCCCAGAATTGTTGCAAGAACAAAATGATATATATTTATGAAGTGCTTTGCAAACTTCAAAGTGTTGGCATTACTGCTCTTACGATTTCAAGGCTTAGGAGACTGTGCTGGCTTCCATTCTGAGACTGTTCTGAGGAAATATTTTGATATATCCACTGTAAACAATTAACAAAACTTTGTGTCCAGAGAGAATTTCTGCTTTAAGGGATAAGTTCCACAGGAACATAGATTTAGAGCTGGAATGAACCTTAGAAATTATGGAGATCAAAAATGTCTAAGCAGAAATCCAAGCTCTTCCACTGCTGTTTTTAATATATTGTTAATTTATGTAAATTCCACCTTGGCTAGAGGCTATGAGGTTTATCACTATAAATAAGCCACTAGCTGATGGCAGTTTGGGGGCACAATAATCCACGATGGCCATTTACTTAAAAGAAGAAGTCATATATACTTCTGTTGTTGTTCTGTCTTTCAGTAGTGCCCAACTCTATGTGATTCTATAGATTTTTGTTCATGGGTTTTCTTGGCGAGGATACTAGAGCGATTTGCTATTTACTTCTGTAGTGTGTGTTCCCATTTCACAAATGAGGAACTGAGGCAAGTAGGGGTTAAGTGACTTGTCCAGAATCACACAGCTAGCAAGTGTCTGAGGCCATATTTGAAATCAGATCTTTCTGACTCCAGTCTACCGAACCACCTAGTTGCCCCAACAAAGCATTGGACCAGGAGTCAATCTGAGTTCAACTACAGAGTCAGACATTTACTCCTTCCAGATTTTCCATTTAAGGAGAAGGCTCAAGGCAGTCATCTTTTCATTTCCCACCCAACTTTACTCTGTACTGTCATCATACTCCCTCTCCTCTCTCCCCCTTTCAGTTTCTTTTTATGAGTTGTCTTCTCCAATTCAGTTGTGAACTTCTTGAGGGTAGAGACTGTCTTTTGCCTTTCTTTGTAACCCCAGCACTCAGCACAGTGCCTGGCGGATAATAGGCACTTAATAAATGTTTATTGACTTTGGAAAACAGAATATGAACCCAAGTCCTCTACTCAAAATCCATCACACCACACTGCATCCCTTTATCTAGCTATGGAATGACACTAATTTCGAATACCAAAATGTGTATCACCTATCCATCTCTGTCTCTCTCTGTCTCTCTCTCTCTTCCTCTCTACGCCCCCCGCTCCCCCCCTTGGCTAAGGTCTCCCTCACCCATTGATAGTAAAACATCCAGTTGCTCTGTTCCTGATGATGATAAAGAAAAGTAGAACCCAAAAGCAATTCTGTGTCAACACTATTAGGCATATCTGGAATGGTACTAAACATGATCTCCATTCAGGATCATGATACCAGGTGACCCATTTGACAGAGGTCCTGTTTAAGGGCAAATCATACAGACAATTGTATTACATTTTTCAGCCTCATCACTTCCCTAATAATGAAGCCAATCAATCAAGAAGCATTTACCTACTGTGTGCCACCCCTACACTGAGAACTAAGGATACAGAGAAAGGCAAGAAATAATCCTTGCTATCAAGGAATTCACAATTTAATTGGGAAGATTATGTGCAAATTATGCACCATCTATATACAAAATTGGAGATAATCAGCAAGACTGAGTCTGCATCTGCTACTGTGCCGGGTTTCAACTCCATAGAACAAGATACTCCCAGGTCAAGTTGCCCTCCACTCCACTCCCTGGGTTCCCCACCCCACTCCACACCTTTCCTGCCTCCTTTTGTATGTACTTAACTTCTATTAGATTGTAAGTATCTTGAGGGCAGGGACTATCTCCCTTGCTTTTCTTTTGAGTGGGGTATGCTCTCTGCATCCTCTGTGAAGACTCCTCAGAATGAGAAGGGAGAGAAACTATCTGGAAACCAGACTTTTCTAAGACTGGACAGACGTGAGTCCTGAGTTTATACAACCTAGGTCCTTTCCCCCCTTCCCTTGCTGTCATCAGCATTAGGCTCCTTTCAGGAGTTTTTGACCCCCACTCTTGCTTGTGACCTTTTCCCCTCCCTTGCTTTGGCGTTTACCAAATAAAGACATGGATAATGTCTTTGGCTTCCTGTTTCACCTCCCAGCCAATAGGAGATAGTGGTGGGTTTCTTTGTTATCCACCACTGGGTTAGATTTCGAGCCAAGACTGAGAGCCCACCTCGCAGCCAATGGGAAAAGGGACAGCCGGGTGGGTGGGCGAGAAGGCAGAGGGGGCTTGACTGCATTAGGGTATAAATTCTTGTTCTGTCTTTTGTAACATGCCTCCTTTCCTTGCCCCCATCATGGAGAGGACTGCCCTCTTCCTGGGGAAGAGAATAAAACTTCCTGTTCCTTCCTCAAGATACCTTTGACTTTTGATTTTTCTTGGGTAGGGGATTTTTGGGGTCCCTGTACCCCACACACTTTGTATCTTTAGTTCTTTGATAGGAATGGCACATTGAACAATTGCACTCATTTCACATGCCAGCAAGATTAGACTTAAGATTCTACAAGCTAGACTTCAGAGATATGGAAACAGAATTACCAGAAAAGCAGGATGGTTTTCAAAGAGGCAAAGGAGCTAGAAGTGAAAATTCTTGGAAGTTGTATATTAAGTGTCTTATATGAGGAACAGAGGATTTAACAGAAGCAGAAGAGATTAAGAAGAGGGGATAAGAACACACAGAAGACCTATACAAGGAAGATCCTATCATTACTGATAATCACAATGTTATGGTTATGAAGTCAAGTTGACCTTAGGAAGTATTGCTATTGATAAGGCTAGTGATGAGATTTCTAGCTAAGCTACTTAAAATCCTAAAAGATGATGCTGTTAAAGTGTTACACTCAATAAAATACAACAAAACATAGATAACATTACATTTTTAAACTAAATCATTAGGAAGCCCACGTGGATCCTTATGTATGGATTAGTGTCTCCTATTTCCATGTGTGTTTGACACTATTGTTCTAACACTGTATATTGCAGATAACCTTCATTGGAAGAACCTCATTAGGAAAATTCTTATACCAGTGAAATCACTGGATCCCTGTCCCTCGAAAGCTGAGTAGGATTTCAAAAGGTGAGGATGGTGGATTTGGGAAATGGGAGGTAGAAAGAGAGATTTTAGACCTAGGGACCACCATTATGAAAAGTTGAGAATATGAATATCAAATTAAAATATTTAATAAGCCTTAGGACACATGGAAAACCCTATTGCCCTATGTCTTATTTTTATATTTGCTGCACTTTGGGGGGGAAAATTCTCTCTTAAAATATGTGGGCAAATTGGCATTTAAAAGCACAAACTCAGGCTCCAAGAGACAGCTTCTAGAGAACCTTAATTATGGAAGGTTTGAGTAGCTCACCTGTAACTACTGGTGATCACTCCTTTTTAAGGATTCCTTGTGGGATTTCTACAAACATCTGCCTGCATAAACATTGTATTCTAACCTGCAATTTAAGAAAGCTTTGTCTTGTCTGATGAAATGAAAGTATTCCCCCTTTCCTCCCATTGATGGGAATGTGTCTAAAATGTGTCCAATTAATGTAATCCCAAAATGCCCACACAAATAAATTGCATCAATCGTCAATCCAATCAATCAATCAGTACATCAAGGATCTAACTAGGTTGGAACAAGTCTTTAATCAATTTGGAAGAAGTTAAGCTCTTTGATCATAGGTATAGACAGATGAAGCCACATAATATCCTCCCATGACTGGCTAAAAGAATGAGACACACCTATGGAACTGTGTATAACACTACAAGCCAATTCAAAATAGCACATTCCAGTACATTGAATCAAGTCTTGGTCTAATCGAATGGTGAGGGATCCCTGAAAGGAAATTGTCCTGGATGAAGATTGAGATTCCTTCCTCTCCTTCACCCCTGAAACTATGTATTTTTAGTCCTTTTTCAATACTGTGCGACTCTTAAACTCTCTGTGATCTCTTTTGGGATTTTCTTGGTAAAGATACTGGAGTGGTTTGGTACTTCCTTCTCCAACTTGTTTTACAGATAAGGAAACTGAGGCAATGGGAAAAGTGACTTTCCCAGGATCACACAGCTGGTAAGTATCTTGAGGCTGGAGTTGAAGTCAGGTTTCCTTGACTCCAGGTCCATCCCTCTATCCACCTTGCCACCCAGCAGCCAAAATGAGTAACCTTATGAATGTCAAAATGTCAGATGTTCTAGAGTTCCTTTCAGTAAAAGTAGCAGCTTCCTCAGAACAGCAGTGACTGGGCAGTCTGTGTATTGGGAGGTGAGAGAACCAAAAAGACAAAAATATGCCACAAAGAGAAGTATCTTCAGAACTCCATAAAAACCCAACAGAGATAATAGCTAGGCAGAGGTTTGTTGGAAAAGCTTGTTTAACAGCTAAATGTGGGCGGGTAGGAGCGGAAGGGAGGCGGGACTTTTAAGTTTAATCTTCACTGCTAACATTCTTCCCATCTCTCTCTTAAGTCTAGATGATCAATAACACAATATACCAAGTTCTGGTTTATAGCATTTTCTGATTTCTGAGATGTAAATGCCCACACTGAGGACTTAACCAGCTCTCCTGAAGCTGTGTGAGCTGGCTCCAGGACCCCATTGCAAGGAGAACTTCATGAGGACTCCATGAAGGGGAAAAGGACTTCTACTAACCAGGTCACAGGAATGTTGTCTTACCCGTCAGCCTATTCTTTCCCAGATTTTGTATGTAAAAGGGAGGGTGCACCCCTTGTTTGGAGGCATACTTCTGTTGCAGCTGTTCTTACTATACCTGTTTATTAAATACCCTTTCTAAAAACTAAGTCTGGCTGATAATCAATGGAGAACACGCCAGTGAGCAACATTACTAGAAAATCCCCAGCCCCTCTGGCTGCTCTCTGGGGACCTGGCCTGCCAAGTAAGTTGTTGTTGTTGGTCTTTTGTTCTCAAAGAGGTCTAATGACCTCAGGAAAGTGATGTCTTGACTTGCAAGTGAATTGGATATAAGTGAGGGAGGGCTGTTCAAAGTCGAGAATCTCCCTCTCTCCTCTGAAGCCATAAAGATCTACTGGCAAGATATAGAGCAAGACAACTGGCAGTGACCCCAGATGCTGTGGAACACTTTGGCCTTTTAAAGCTGAGGTCTTTCCCAGGTCTCAGTTTGTCTGAGGCAATGTTCATTTGGTGATTAAGGCTAGGTAAGAAATGAGCCACAAAAAATAAAAAATAGTCTTTTTTACCTACTCAAAAAAAGAAAAAAATCCATATAGGAAGGGAAGATCCTTAGGGTTTGTGGTCAAAACAAAAGCAAATGCTATTTATGCTCTGAACCATCAAAACCCAAACAATGACCAAGTGATGCTTGGGTTGGGACCTTTGTTAGCCAAGGTAAGTGGGAACTAGGGCAATAGATTAAAAGGGGTGCTACACAGCCTAAGATGTGACCAAGGCCATACAGACCAACCATGCCAAGGGACCATTCCAAAACTTAAAACAATGAGCAATCAAAAGGGCAAAGATCTTAATGTGAAGATCCAGAAGCTATAAGTGAAGACAGTGTCTTGTTTCCCCACTAGCTAAAATGCCAGAGAGTTGAAAGTGGTGATAGAGAAGGATTCAGAGACATCAACTCAGAAATATAAAGACAGAGATAGACATACAGTCTCTAGCTGCCTTCTATGGAAAACTGGACTGGCATATATCAGGGGGCCAAAGGCAGCCTTGCCTGGTTGAGGTTCAGGGTTAGGGGTGCTCGAGACCCCAAAATACCAACATGCTGGGTCCTGGCAAATGAATTCACCTCAAGTCTTCCCTCAGCCAAAGTAAAACAAAGTTTATTAAAGATTCTCCATAATGGGTAGACTCTTAAGGAGCCTAAGTAATTGTGACACTTGTATTGACAAGCGAGCCAGAACAATCAGACACAAAATGAGTCTGAGGTAGATTAATCGCAAGCCCCTTCTTGGAGGAAAGATGGATCTTATATACAAAAAGTTTGTGGGAGGTATCTAGGGGTGTTCTAGAGGAGGAGTTTGGGGAGGGTCTTGAGGAGGAGTCTAAGAAGGATCTTGAAGAACTGAGATCAGACACCGGGAATTCGATTAAGGGTGGGAAATAGCTGAAGTCTACCTGGAGATAAGGACAAGGACAAAGGAGGGCTAGGTTAGTTTAAGGGTAAGGGATTCGGGTATAGGTATTTTGATAGGATCAAGGGTGGGAAGTAGCTGGACTTTGGACACTAGGCTAGGTTAAGAGTAACTGAGATTTGGGCTTAGTGATAAGGAAAGGCTTATGGCCTCAGGCAGATGCCTCATCAAGTGGGAAGATTCAAACAGAACTCCAGGGGTTTCCTGGAGCCTGTATCCCATCAATCTTACTAGGACAGGGGTTCCCAACCTGTGGGTTATGTTCAATTTGTAACAATGAAAATATATCCTGCATATCAGATATTTATATTACGATTCATAACAGTAGCAAAATTACAGTTATGAATTAGCAACGAAAATAATTTTATGGTTGGGGATCACCACAACATGAGGAACTGTATTAAAGGGTCGCGGCATTAGGAAGGTTGAGAAACACTGTCCTAGGATAAGCTGGCTGGGGAGTGTTTCCTTATGGGCAGACATTCCTGGATAAAAATACAATCAAGGAATGTAAGGAGTGGGGGAATGTATGGGGCTATGTTTGTGCTAAAGTGAGTACAAGGTTCTGCTATTGAAGAGATCCCACAGGTGAGGGGCTCTAATCACCCTAGCCATGTGACTGAAGCTGGATAGAATGCTTCTTGATTATTGTCTAAGGGATATGAAATAGACTCCCTGCCACCTCACACACATGTAAATAATTAAAATATCCTTTGTTTATTTGGTTTCTTTTTATGGTCAGCTGTATTAAGTGCCTATTATGTGTCTGACACTGTACTAGGTGCTGAAAGGAAAAAGACAGTCCCTGCTCTCAAGGAACTCACAGTCTAATGAAGGAGACAATATGCAAATTATGGGAAACAAGCTATATACTGGATAAAACAAAACAAAGGAAAGACACTAGAGTTAAGACAATTATAGGAAACAGAGTATAAAAGAAAAAATGTATTATGATTTTGATTCTTTTCTATGTATATTAGGAGAGAATGTGAGATTTTTATAAATTCACTGTTGCCAAATTTCCTGCTAGAAAATCAACCTTGCCCAAAATAATTTCCTCAAAATTACTTGTAAGAGAGTCACTTCTCATAGATTTCAGCAGATCTTGTAATATAGTTCTTTTAATATGAGCTACTTAGTCTCATTAGAACATTATAAATTATTTATCTTAGAAAAAAACACATTAAAAACAGAAATAAAACTTCTATTAGTTCATATAACTCACAGCAGTAAGTTAAAAAAATAGCAGAATGCGTGCTATTGAAAGAGAAATGTGTGTGTGCCCTCCAAGAACGATTTTTTTTGTCAGTTTCACATTAAACATTGAAAACAAAAGTTGACTTATCTTAAAATAAGCTAGTCACTATATTACTCAGCGTCGAGCAAATGTTTAGTTTGTAAATAAGGATGAACCAACAATGCTTGAATATGTAGTTCATCAAAATCACAACAAGAAACCAAATATTCTGAATGTATAAAATTCCATGTTTATTTAATATCTATTACATAGCTGGCTCATTGAAACCAGACTCTGTAGAGACAAATAACATTTCTGATGAACATAAACATAATCATATAGTTGAAAATCATCCTGCATTTTCACATGAATAAAGATGTCATTAGGCAAGAGTTTCAACAAGGAAAGACCTTTCTTTGAATTGATGTGACATCTCTCCACAGCAATAGTCTCGACTAGATCTTGGAAGGGCCAGACATCAGACAGTCAGCTCAGCATTGAGAGATTCACTCATCTCCCCTCAGTGTTTGGTTGCTCTTGACTTCTGCCTCAAAGACACAGTATCTGCATCGGCCGCTGGCAATGCACAGAGGCATCCTCAGAGGCCATGTCTGGAGTTCATGATTGGTCTACCTAGGCCTAGAAAAGAAGAGTGAATGTTTACTTGATAGATAGAATGTCAGACCTCAGAAGAAGAAGGCTTCGGATGTTCTACTCTTTTAAACAACTTTGTTGGTATTAAGTAGACTCAGCCCAAAGAGGCTCCTGACCTCCTTTTTTAGTATCTTGTGAGTGATTGGCCTTGAGGGTAATGGTTACTGATCTAGCTACACATCTCATAAGAAAATTGAAAGTCTTCACAAATCCTTTTAAACCTCTAAGAGAGTGTTGGAGTCAAATTGCAATTAAGTTAAAAAATATACCAACCAACTTAAATTATTTACTCACATAAAGTGTAAGTTAGCAGAGAAAACATCAGCATTTTTCTTGTTCTTCCCTTAACAGTAAATATTACATCAGTTGCCCTGTGGGTGACTTTCTTAAAGGCCTGTCTACAAGGACCTAAATTGAATTAGCTACAGAAACACCATATGTGGGTTTTCCTGAACAATATCATCACATGGTAACACTACATTATGTGATTAATGTATTATATAATGCATATAGCACAGTGTTTTGCATATAGTAAGCTTTTTAAAAATGCGTTCATTCATAACCAAATCCCACTATAAAGCTGTGAAATTCCACTAACATGATTCAATCAATTATCCAATGATAGGTGGTACAATGGATAGATCCTGAACCTGAGGCCAGGAAGACTCCTCTTTGTGAGATCAAATCCAGTCTCAGATACTTAACTAGCTGTGTGAATCCTGGGCAAGTCATTTAATCCAGTTTGCCTCAATTTCCTCATCTGCAAAATGAGCTGGAGAAGGCAATGGCAAACACATTCCAGTATCTTTGCCAAGAGAACCCCAAATGGGGCCACAAAGGGTCAGACACAGCTGAATAATGACTGAACAAGCAAAATGAGCGACTTATTCCTATGGAACTAAATGATCACAAAGCACTATTTTGACCCAAACTAGGTTTTGGTAGAACTGATTATGATGTAAAATCCAGCATTCCTGTACTGTAAAAGAGAAGATAAAGCTGGGAAAGGAATATATGAGAATAGAAGCGCCATCTAGGAACACATAAGAAACAGGAAAAAATAACCCATTTGTTTAAAAATGTTTAGCAGGGTAGCTAGGTGGTGCAGTGAATAGAGCATTATCCCTGGAGTCAGAAGGACCTGAGTTCAAATGCGACCTCAGACACTTGACACTTACTAGCTGTATGACCTTGGGCAAGTCTCTTAACCCTGATTGCCTCACCTCTCTCCTCCAAAAAAAAAAAAAAAAGAGTTTAGCAAATCTAAAAAATATTTACCTGCTCTTCTTAGGCAAGAAGTTTGTCCTGCTACATGATTGAGCCAAGGAACCTTTCTCCCTTCTCTATGGTCAGACTTCACTTTCTTTTGACTTAATAGTCTGAACTACATCATAATCAGTTTTTCCTAGGACAGAAGTAAGAGGCAAAGAAATGCTTCTTGCTAGATGGAAAACTCCCTGATAGTACAGGCTATGGACACCTTTATATCCTCAGAAAATCTTACACAGTTCCTGGGGTTATTTTGGTCACTTAATAAATGTTTTTTGATTGTCTCAGTAAATGAAAGGTCCCAAGTTTCCTTAAGAATTTGTTATTGGATTTAATGTAGTAAAAATGAAATGGGAAATAGGTAACCTGGGGGGGGAGGGGCAGAAATCTTTGAAGTTCCAAGATATATAAAGAACCAATTCAAATTCTTCAGACTAAGAACTATTCTCCAACAGATAAAGGGGTCAAGAAATATGAAGTTAGTTTTCAAAGGAATAACTCTAAACTATGAACAGCTATATGAAGAAATATTCTTTATCCCCAATAAATAGAGAAATTAAATTTGAATAATTTTAGAGGTTCAAATTCATGCCTATCAAATTGGCAAAGATAATAAAAGAGGAAAATAACCAGTATTGGAGTGGCTGTGAGAAAAATGCATGGTTAGTGGAGCTACGAATTGGTCCAGTCATTCTTGAAAGTAACTTGGAACTATGCCCAGATATCTCCATCATTGTACATGAACCTGGTCTCCATTGTACCACTACTAGACCTAAGCCCCAAAGAGAGAAATGAAAGGGGGAAGGACCTACATGTAACAACAACAACAAAAATTACACAGTTCTTTTCATAGTAGTCAGAAATTGAAAACTAAGGGGTATCCTCCTATTTGGGAAGAGTTAGACAAATTGTGTTATATGAATGAAAGGGAATATCACTGTAACAAAAGAAACTGTGAAATGGACAATTTTAGAGGAAACCAGGAAGAGTTTATTAACTGATTTAAAGTGAAGGGAGCAGAACTAGAAGAACAATTTATGCAATGATAACATCAGAGAGAGAAAAATAATTTTAAAAGACTTTACAACCCTGATCACACAGTGAAACAGAAAAAATAGCACACAAGATACTCAGGAACTAAAGCTACTATATCACAGACACAAGTCTATCCCAGATCCAGAGAAATTTAATTCCTTCTCTTGTCATACTCCTGTCTCTGCAGCTTATAGCTATAGAATCAGACCAATGTCTATTTATGTAATATGTCTACAAAATCTTCCCTTTTCCTAAACTCTTTTAAGAGAGGTCAATAAAAAAAAATGAACTAGTATCACTAGTCAGTTAAAACAAGCAGGGCAGACAGTCCAATACAACACAAATGAAATAGGGTTTTTCCCTGGTGAATGAGGTTACAAATAGGACAGCTAAGTCCAAAAGCCCAGGTGAGCAGGCACTCACATTTCCTTTCATTTTTTTCATCTTCTTTTTCTGAACTTATGCAAGATGAGAAATGGGAGGAACAAGAAAAATGAGGTTACAGAGATAAAAGACAAATGTGACAAAAATGTGACAAAAAAAAAGACAAAAATGACCTGTGTGGGTCAAAGAAGAAAAGATGGTCTTGAGAAATTCTAGGAATGAAGAAGAAAAAAAAGTGACCAAATTGACCAGTAGCTAAATGTGGGAGTAAGAGAGGCAAATGTCAGATGTCTGAGCTTCGAAGACCAGAAAAATAATAGCACTAGCACTTCCAACAGGGATACAATATGTGAAGAACAAAGCAGGGGGCAATAAACATATTTCTCAATAGGCAAAAAGAGCTAAGAATAGAGCTCACCTCTTCTACTTGGTTCTCCTTCCAAGGTCCATGCTTTGATCCTTAGAATACATTTAGTAAAATGTTAAAATTAATAATCATGTTAATATAGGACTTTGATGAAAACCTAAAATTGCTTTGCCCTAACTGTCACCTTCTTTCTTCATTTTGCTTCTTAGAAGGATTTATGCCAAGGATAAATACCCAGAGACGGAATCTGTTTCTGTTGCTTCCACAGCAGTGCACACTCAAACAAAAGGTGGAGTGCCTGTGTGAGAAGATACTGATAACATGTACATACAACAGAAGTTTTTCCGACTGGCTGATTTTGGGTGGGGGGGGGGTTTTCTTTGTTTTGATTTGCAATTTTGGGTAAATTGTGGTTTTTATTTTATTTCATTTCATTTATTCATTTGTTTTATTTGCCTCTATTATTTTTTTGCTTGCTTTGAATTATTTATTTAATTTATTGTTTTATTTTTTGTTTATTTCCTTGCATATGCCTACATGATACATATAAAAGAGATCTATGGACAAGAAATGTTTGCATGTGCTCATTCAAAAGGAACCGGTCCATCTCTGCTCCTACCCTTAGAACAATGACAAATGACCCAAGGATTTGTCTTAGAGGATTCTATTACCTTACTGAAATCTCATGCCACCTGGCTTGCTTCCTGATCTTGGCCGTGTTTCCTTGAACAATTGCTTAACTGAAAAGAAGAGAGGAGAGGAGAGGAGAGGAGAGCAGAAGAAAGGGCAGGGCCAGGAAAGAGCTTTGGGGAATTCCTACAGTTAGTATTCTCTGGATGAAGATCCAGCAAAGAAGACAAGGTAGTGGTCAAAAAGGTAGGAGGAAAACTAGGAGAAAGCAAATGAGAAAACTTAGAAAGAAGACAATAACAAGGAGAAGAGGGTAATCAGGAGTGTCAAAGATTGCAAAGAGATCAAGAAGGATGAGAACTGAGAAAAGACCATTCAATTTGGCATGAAATGATCATTAGTAACTTTGGAGAAAGCAGTTTTGGTTGAATGAATAAATCCTTAAAATGAGATGGTTGGTTAGGACGATTTCCTTCACGTGGCTCTTCCTGAGGTCTGAGTCTCACCCACCTAGGAAGTGGTGTCCTGTTCCCACACCAGCCTCAACTGAAGGCACACTTCATTCTGATCACCCCCACTTACCATTTGTGGGAGTTCCCTCGAGTTTAAAAATTCCTACTCGTGGCTTGGTTTCCTGGTCTCCTGATTCAGGCAGTCAACAAACACTTCTCCAATGCTTCCTATATGCAAGGCACTGTTCTAAATAGGGGATACAGAGAAAGGCAAACCAAAGCCCCTCCCCACAAGGAGCTCACATTCTAATTGGAAAGACAACATGTGCTTTAGGAAGATTCTCACTGTCCTTGCCAATCACCTGACTTCTCACAGCTCTTGTTGAATCCTAAATTCCTTTTCCACATTCACCAGAAGCTGCACAGCTGGTCCAAGTGACTATGCTTCTTATGCGATTAGGACTTTTACTAGATGAATAATAATGGATTTTATACTGTTTATATTGATCTTAGAAGCAAAAACCTGAGGGATGTGTAAGAGAGCTCAGTTCAGCTGTTAAATACCATTTGTTAAAACACATTAGCCAGAAGAAGAAATGAACTTGGAACAGCTGATCAAAACCATGAAGGATTATTTGAAAATTACCATTTTTTAAAATTAGGAAGTTGTCATCTTGAATACTGCCACCATAACTAGTGAATTAACTACCTTCTATGGTTGTTTTCCTGACATGCTCGGTCTGAAATCGTCAACTAGTTTAGCCAAAAACTTTCTCTTTAAACGACAAAATACATAACTTCTACCAACATTTCAATGGGTAGATAGAGTTTGATCTTTAGGGCACCACTGGAACTACATGCACTGTTTCTCTCCCCTTCTTGCAACCATTATATCATCATGTAACTTCATGCATACATATATGTATCCAGGTAAAATGGTATAATCTTCAAAAGAGGAAGCATCGTTACAAACAAAGTTAGGACTTGCTTCAAAGTATTTAATGTGTCCAATTACGACCTTCAGAATATTCTGCACAATTGAATTTTTCTACTACCTTCAGTTTTATGTGAATTATATTTGACACAATCAGACTATTCTTCAAAGACATAGACATGAGGTAGAATCCAAAATTTATTTTATTTGAAATGATTTTGGTCATGAAGTAAAGCTGAAGGCAATGGGACTTGTAACTGAAGTCCACGTACATTGGGGTTAAAAGACTACTATATTTCTACCATCTTCTGGTGCGGTGAACACTTTTTGAATTAATGGAAATGCTAGTTCAGTCAGTGGCATTTCAAATAAGGAAGCAGAGGCTATACTCTGGAGCTGAACATAAACATAATTTGAAAAAGTGATGATGAACTAAACCATATTTACACAAGCGTTTGAAATAATGGCTCACGAATCCTGTAGCGTGTCCTCCCTCCTCCTCTCTCCTTTTAACTGAATCACATGGAGTCGCCCATTGGTTCATTGCTCAGTACCTTATTCAGACTCTAAATCTTCCAGCAAGACACAAAATCTAGTCTGTCTCACCACTATTTTTCACATTAAGCATGCATCTCCTGCTGTGGTGCTGGAGCCAGGGGTGAGATGTTGAGGGGTGGAGGTAGAGGAAAACTCTGAGGTTTTCTCAACACACTTCATTATTTTTTAATTCTGAACTTCAACATGTTAAAATTAGAATGACAGGACCCCCCCCCAAACCTTACATTCATTGATGAATTCTGCAGAAACTATGATGATAAGGGGAGGGGGCGGATAGGTGTATATTACCCTGTCTATAGTAGATACTTCTGCTGTGCTTGGAGATCAAAAGGAAGTGATACCAGAATTCCAAAAAAAAGTATGCACGTAAATACTCACTGGAGGAAAAATATTTGCAATTATAATATGTGATGGACTTTCCTTCTACTACCAAATCCCTGTCAAATCCAAATGCACTTCAAGTTTCCTGTAAAATAAAATACCAAATAATGATAAAGTATATTAGTGGAGCGAAGCATTTTTTTCTGCTCCTGGGACAATGGATGTTAGTGATGTAGGAAAGTCTCCTCACACACATTCCACTTCCCTAAAATATTCAGCAGAATAGAAGCAATTTCAAAACACCTTCATCGGTGATGTGGTATTAAGTTACACATCCCTCATCTTGAAGTCTTTTTGCAACTGCTCACCACAGAACATTTGTCAGTCCTACCAGGACCAAGTCTAGAGAGCACACCATTGCCACTACCAGGTACAGGCACACGTTTGTGCTTCAGTGATAAAACTGACCATCATTTATATTTCCCAGACACAAATGGCTGCTTAGATGGTACAGGCACAAACTGCACTAAGCAGGGATTCTCAAAATATGATCCATAGACCTCTAGTGGTCTGGAAAGATACTTTAGATGGTTTGGGGCGTGTATTAAGTACCTTTTGCATGTAAGACATTATGATAGGTTCTGAGGAATAATAACACATTCAGGACAAGGTTTACAAAACACTTTACACACATTATCTTGGGTTTGTTTGCTTGTTTTTTAAAGAACACCATAATCTCTGCCTTCAGGGAGATTATAATCTATTTTGTGTTTTTAAAATGACAATGTTTATGCTTTTACTTCTGACATTAACTATTCATTATTTGTGATATGCACTAAATGAGGAATTTGACCTCCCCATTGACACAGGAAAGATCAAGTAGAAGAAGAATGTGTATTGCCCAGATTTCGAGATCACCAACAGCTAAGATAACATAGATAACAGCCAACAATTATATAGTTCTTTAAGGTTTGAAAAGAATTGTGCACATGTTAGCTCATTTGATCCTCATGATAACTCTAAGGGGTAGGTACTATTATTATCCCAATTTTACAGATAAGGAAACTGAGGCTGAGAGTTTAACTAACTTGCCCAGGATCATGCAGCTAACAAATGTCTGAGGGAGGATTTGAACTAACTCTTCCTAACTCCAAGTCCAGCACTCTTAGTCATTGCACCACCTAACCACCCAACATATATTGGGATGGATGCTCTACAGCTACATAGTATGTATATCTTGACATAGTACAGATGGTCAGTGAGCTAGGCCCAAAGATGCACAGGATGATGAGTGAGGCTATATTGCTTTCTGGACATTGCAAAACTCTTTTACTGACCTCGAGATTCCCACAAAAGGAAAAGCCCATCTTTTCAATTTTACCCTTGTTGCTATATTGTAGCTAGAAGAACGTCACTGCTTCTGAAGAACTAAAGATGATCATCCATAGAAGTCCATGAAAAGCCACGTGGTAGGTGTGAGCAAGTTACAACATAGAACCACTGAGGAGCTCTGAAGAAGAAGGAGAGAAATCAGGGAATTGCATAATAAGCAGAGAATACAGACTAATATATAGCAAGAGTGGGATGACAGGCGCACATCTGGAGTACTCCAATAGTTCAATCAGGAGAAGGCAAAGAAGGCATCCAGAATTCTTGAGTGAGTGCTGAACATTTGGGAGAATAAGGATTAGTAACACAGTACAGGCAAGTATAGATGGACTATTCCCAGCCTCATTAGAGAGATGTCTTGAATCAATGAAGTCATTGAACCATTTGAGTATAAATAAATAGAAGATATCATCTTATTTGAGATCTCATCAAAAGGAGCAGAAGTTTCCATGCTTATTCTTATGCACATTTTTGTAAGAGAAAACTGAAGTAGGTTGGGCAGGTAGCAAGTAGGGTCTTTGTCACATGGAAGTGGTGAATGGGGTGAAACATTGTTCTAACAATGGCACTGATGCACTTGTTCACTAGACCCTAGACTCTTAGTTGAATTTGAAGAAGTGTAATATAAAAGCAAACCTGAATTTGATTGATTTATTGAATGACATTGAAAGGTTCCTAAATAGTTCTACATAGAGGGTTTGCATGTTCTAGAGGAGATGGGATTTCAGTGGCTTTTAACAGGCTGTGGTATCTTGCTTGAATCATTTCCTTCAGCCTGGATCATGTTCCATTATTAAAATCCATATAATGTAGCTGCAAGTCTATAACCAATACCTTGAGAAAATAAAATGAACTTGACAGGTTTACCTTTGGTTGACTGGCATGTTCCTCACCAACTTAGGATGTAATAAAAGGGGACATGCTTGGTGGTTCTATAGTGTGAAAGAAATACAGACTCAAGATTGCAAGCAAAGAGGAAATAGATGAATTCCACTGATTTTTTAAAGGGTATAGTCAACACATTATTCAGGCTAAATTACCCCTGAAAAAAGCAGAAGTTTTAGTGGTGAATAGGCTTAAAAATATGGAGCACCTTTTGAGACAGCATAATATTCTACAAAACTCTTTATGGAACTATAATGTCTCCCAATTGGCTCCCACACATTAGTGCTGCTTCCTGGCTCCATAGTCACTTTTCTATAGGAATCTCCAAATCTTTCTTTTCTCCAAGGTTGGAACCCATTGACACCACTCTTATTTACAAACCATGCACAATTTTGCATGCCATCTATGCTACTATTGTCCAAGATGTATTATCTTATATCAGGTTTGTCTCTGAACTCTGGTTTTCGAGGGGAGGGAGCTATCAATCCAGCATCCATTCATCTTTCCTAATGCCAACTCAGAATGTATGTCTCCATCGCTTTTCTCATGCCCACATAGAGAAAGGATCCTCTAAGATGTTAGCTAATGTAAGCTTCGTTATCAAAATATTTAGCAATAAAAATTGTCACACTTAATAAATGTGGGTTTTTATTCATTTAATCATTTACTAATTTAAAAAATAATTTCAAAAGCAACTCAAATTCAATGATACATTCTCTGAGGTTGTGTGTTGTGGCTAAAGCAGAAATAGCAATTCTAGCTTCATTGAATGAAGGATGGTGATTCTCTTTGCTCACATAAACCCAGCCAACTCCTCTATATAGAAACTCAATCCATTAACCACAGGAACATGAGTCAAGTTTAATACTTAACTTTTCAAATGTATCACTGATCTCAGTGACATAGGTCTTTCCTTCAACAATGCGGATCACAATCAATCCATGCGTGTCAATGTCTGCATAACTATTGTCCATATCTTTCCAGGAATTTGCCACAGGGGTCCATCCAACATGTTAGAGGCCTTCCTTACTTTCTCCTGATGTAATGAGCATACTAATAGAGAACATGAAGAGTCTATTGGAATGATATGGGCATTCTGTTAAGAATATCAAATAAAATATCTTACTGGTTTAGCATTGACTAGTGGGTCTGATTGTTCTGCAAAGCTCTATATTTTCAGCAATGGAATTCAGACTATGTACTCTTTATTTTAGCCAATCAGGACTACTAGTCATCTCTAGTACAAGGTAGGCAGACTCACATACATGACTTTTGCTTGTGTCATTCCCTATACCTAAATCCCACTTCTAATGTCAGCTATTTCTTTGGAAATTTTACATACAGTTCAAATGTCACTAACTCTATGGACTTTTCCCTGACTCCTTCAATCAAAAGTGATCTTTCCTTCTTGTCATTATACACTACTCTGTACCACTTTTGTACCTTTTTCTTATGCAGTATTGCAATGTAGGTATTTGTATATATGCATTTGCCCCTACCTAGATGGTAAACTTCCTACAGACAGGGCAAGGAAGGGAAGAGAATAAGCTTTTACATAACACCTATATGCCAGGTACTGCACAAAATGCTTCTTACAAATCTTTTTTCTTCATTTGATCCTCACAACAACTCTGGGATGTAGTTGTGATTATTATCCTCATTTTACAATTGAGGAAACTGAGGCAGACAGAGACTAAGAGATTCACCCAAAGCCTTATGTTAAGTAAGTGTCTGAGGCTGGATTTGAACTCAAGTCTTCCTGACTACAAGCCGTGGGCTCTACTCACTTATCAGGGGTAATCTTCTTGATTTTTTTTTTAACCTCTCACCAGTACATAGCAAAATTCTCTGTATATAATTGGCAAATGGAATGAGTGGAAATGAACTCTGGACAAGTGAAGTGTTATCATCACTTGCATTTATAAAATATTTTATCCTTTAGGAAGAATGTATATTCATAAAATCAAGTGCATCCAGAAAAGAGCAAGCAGAACACTGAGGGACCTCAGGGCCATGTCACATGGGGATTATCTGAAGGAACTGGGAACCTATGACTCAGAGAAAAGAGCATGACAGCTGTCTTTAAGTTATCTGAAGAATCATCATGCACAAGGTTAGATTGGATCTTTTTGGTCCTACTAGGCAAAAGTCAGACCAATTGACAGAAGTGGCAAAGAGGCAGATCAGGCAGGAAGTTAGGGATTGTACCCACGTGGGATGTTTTGCATGTGGTTGCATATTCAGAAGAAGATGGAAGCTCCTTGAGGGCAAGGATTGTCTTTGGTCTTTTTTTTTCCATCCCCAGCGCTGGGCCTTTATGTCAAGGTTCTCTTTCAGAGTACCCTAACTTGCCTGCAGGGGAGTGGTTATTTACCTCACTCAAATAGGTGCTAGGGCATTTTAAGAACAGAAGAGTCATGGCTCGTAGGTATAAGCAGAGAAGGTTTATTGAGGTCTCTCCATGGGGAAGCCTTACAGCCAGAACTTAAGGCAGAGTTCTCCCTACCTCCAAGGCTTAGGTCTTATATATACCCCAGATCCACATACCACACATGACAGAGCCCAGCTGAACAGAATTGTGAGAGGGGAGGTGTAATCACAAGGGCATGAAGGCCCCAGGGTGTGGAAACACTAGTCAGGAACATCAGGTAACCCCACGTAAGAGAATCTTGAGCAATGCTGTACCCCCTGGCCAGGGGCAGTGCAGTATGCTCTGTCCTCTACATGACCCAACTAATTCCAGGGCCTCAGACACTTCCCTGTGCCTCAACACAACCGCTTGCAGCCTGCACATATTTCCTAATCCTCACACCCTTAGTAGGTGCTTAATAAATGTTGATCAATTGATTGAATGATTCATCAACTTCTCTTTTTTTCATCATAGCATCTTTTATTCCAGTTCTTCTTCATAGTTCCCCATTTGTTATTTTACAACCTATTCACATTCTTCAACAATCTCTCTATTGTCCTCTAAATGATGCTAATTTCTAATTTTGCTGATTTCTAATTCTTCAGAGAGCACTGTATTCCTTGACTTGTAACCATACAACAACAGAGGCAAACTACTGACATTGAAAAGAAAGACTTTTACCTGAGAGATGTATAATTTTGATAGACAACCTTGCTACCAAAGAAGAGATGAAAATATGCACTTCCATCCCTCTTTTGTAGAGTTTGGAGACTATTGGTGCAAAATCTTCTACATGATGTTGTAATTTGGTTGATTCATTGGTTATTTTTAATTAACTATTCCTTTGCACTCTTTTTTAGTCTTTTTTTAAGTAAGGGGTAACTCTGAGTGGGAAAAGGAGAAGGGATTTTTTTTGGGGGGGGGCAAGAAATGAAAGTAATGATTTTAAAAGTTTTGTGGAAAAAAAAAACCCTTAATCTTAGGTGGGCCTTTATTTTAGGGAGAAGCCTGGAATCACTAAAGTAACTCACCATTTCCCCCTTAGTAGCAGGAGACAGTGTTGGAAGACTTGTGTTCAAATCCTATCTCAAAAACTTGCTAGTCATGCAACCCTGGACAAATCATTTAAACTCTCTCTCAGCTTCAATTTCCTCATGGTAAAGTCTGATAATCAAATCTACCTCTCAGAATGGTTGTGGGAATCAAATAAGATAATATATGTAAAGCGCTTTGCAAACTTTTATGTGTGATATAGATATTAGTTATTTTACTATTATGCCCACTAATGATTAGCTACCACTGCCTTTACTAGTGCTGTCATTAAAGGCAATCCAGTATTCTTTCCTATATTTTGATAGATGAGTTCTATCAAAGTTCTATCTATCTTTATCTCACAGCATATCATCATTGAAACTATAGTCATTTTTCATCCACTTGGTTTTTCCTGAGTGGATGGTTTGGCCAAACTCTTTGGAGTAGTAATAGATATTATTCAAGAGTCTCTGAAATATTCTGAGCTTTGATGTAATGAACTTAAGATCGTTTACAAAGAGGAACATCTTAGAGAACTTGGCATGGAGTATTAAGAATTTAACCATCTATAGAGAACCCCTCTTCAATTTTTACTCTGCTTGGGATCTCCTGATATTGGCAAACATGTGTCTTGTTTTATGTCCTATCTGATAATAATAATCAGAGAGGTCATCAAACTAGGTCAACAGTTGTTATGAATTTCTAAGAATCTTGAATAATTTTGATGTATGCATGGGAGATGGGAAGAGAGGTTTTAAGGCAAGCTTTTGCTTTGGCAAGCCAAATGCAGAATTAGGATTATACATTCTTTATATCTCTAGCAACTATGTAATGGCAAAAATGTGGCCTACTACAGCAAAAGGTCACTTGAAAAATTTCTGCCTATTCCCCCACTAATATCCTAATCTAGGAAGTCCTTGATGTGTTCATAGATTATTTTCACTAAAATTTAATAAAGAAATACCAAATATACTTGATATATCAATTTGAAAACAACCACTCCACACAAGGATTTTGCAGAATATTTTTCCTTCTCAGAAGGAAGCATCGCCATGCCCTCTCAGAGACAAGGCAAGCATCAGGAACATTATTACTAGCTGAGGCTAATTTTGTCCTTGTTGTCCTGGGGCTACTTAACTACAATCCAGTTATCCGCTTGTGGCACTAACCAATAACAGGGAAGAATATCCGTGGCAAATCCATTGTACTTAGTCAGTGTGATGCCAAAAACAATTCAGAGATTTTAGGTCCCTTCATAATGATCAGATATCTCTGAGGTGTCAACATTTGAGGAGCTAAAAAGCTTCTGGTCATTTCCTTGGTAAATATGCTGAAACTGAAGGATCAAATAACTTGTTCAATTTATAATGTCTCATTACAAATTTTTAATTTTTTACAAATGAATTATTAAAGCCACAAGTGATAGTGGGTCCCTTTGAAGAATTATTTAACACCTTCCTTTAGAAATCAGCTTAATTCAGCACTTAAAAGATAGTAAAAAAAAAATTCCAAAAAAAACTTGTGTGATCTCAGAACTGTCAAGGTGCATGTGATGGTGAATACAATAGAAAATTTACCAGGTGACTTCAATCAAGCTATATGACATGACTTATATTCAATGAATAGGGGAAGTTATCAGGGGAAGATTAGCCAATGTACCAAATGGCAAAAAGATCTGGTCTGAAACATGGGTAGCAAAAATGAGTTTCTTCTTCACTTAAGGGAATCAAGAGGCCACATTATGGTTCTAGCTGGGTTGGCTTACTCTTGGAGGAAGCTCTGAACAAATCAGTTTCCCAATCTTTAAAATAAGAATTATTATCCCTTGGATATCATCAAGATTAATGGGGATTATTTTGAGAGAATAGAGACCTCAGGGCTTATCTAGAAATTGTGATGGTACAAATTTGTATAGCCCTGTGTGCCTAAGGAAAGGGGTATTAAATGAGAATGAGAAAAAACATCCAACTTGGATCTGGGTTTGAGTCTTGGCTTTGCCACTTGCTTTTTGTGTGCCTTTGAACAAGGTAACTTTGCCTCTGAGTGTATAAAGCATATGAAATCAGTGATAACTGTAAAGTGCTATGTAAATATGAACTATTTTGCATAGAAGAGACATTTTGAAAAGTAAAGTAGCATAGTAGATAGAGAGCTGGCCAAGGAGTCAAGAAATCCTGGGTTTAAGACACATACTGTTGCCTGACCCTGGGCACTCACCTGGTTTCTCAGTGCCCTAGACCACTCTGTGACTTTAAGTTGCAAAGAAGATATCAGTCTGATTTGGTAGATGTTACTCACTGGAAGCTTCCTACCCTGAAGAAATCACAGGCTCTATCCAAAAAAGAAGATGCAGAAGGAAGAACAGGTGAAGTAACAACAATAAGAAAGAGGGTTTATAATTTTTCTACTAGGTCTGCCAAGGAAGAAATAATAACAATAGATGAAAGTTTTAGCAAGGATGGTTTCAAAATAATGTGAGAAAAGACTTCATAAACAAATAGAGCTGTCCAAAGGTAGCATTGAATGCCTCGAAAATCAGGTTATTCCCTGACACTGAAAGTCTTCAAAATTTTTACCAAATTGTGGCGATGCTGTAGGTGAGATTCATGCCTTCAGTGTGGGTTGGACTAGGAGATTTCACAAGTCCCAGAAACACCATATTGTATGGTACTTGGAGGCTATTAATTCCAGTTATAGACAGCTGTGAGTTACTCACTGTTGAGAGATGATCTGCTTAATTTGGGGCTCAGATTCCTCACTGGCAAAAAAAAAAGAGAGAGAGAAAGAGAGAGAGAGAAGGAGAGAGAGAAGAAAGGTTCCCACTAAGCCTTTAATGTTCAGGATACCCAAAAAGTAGCATGTAGATTATAATAATAAAAATATGTCTTCTTATAGGCTCTAGAGTTGAAAGAGACCCTGAAGATCATCTGGTGTGACCTCATTGTTTTTAATTTTTGTTATTTTATTATTTTTAACTTAAGACAGCAGAGGCCAAGATTGATAACACGACTTACCAAGATTCATGCAGGGCTCATATTGAAACCCAGAACTCTTAATGTGAAACCATTTTGCACATATTTTTGCCTTTTTAAAGCATGTTATAGCAGTACTGTCCACTTGATGATTTTTGAGGGGCTATGCAAATCCACAGAAAAAAAAGATGCAACTCAGTCCTCGGTCTTGTGCAACCCACTTCTGCTTTTGTAGTGATGGTGGCAGAGTGGAGAGTTTAAGGGAAAGGATGCTAATCACACAGGGTTTTTGTGTGTTTGTTTGTTTTTGTTATTTATAGACATTAGCTGTTACTGCTGTAAATTTAAGATCCTTGTCTAACAAGTTACAAGTAGAAATAATGCTGGTAAATTGGGAAATGAAAAAAAAAGAATAGATAGCAACAAAGATTATCAACATTTCATAAAAAGGTCCAACTGAACCAATGAAATTTTCAAGGGATACTATATGGAATTTGATGACATAATATGGAAAACTATAATATTTAGACTATCAACGGAAAGACGTAGGGACAAAAGAGGAAATAACAGTTCTAGACCTGCAACTATATTATAAGGCTGCAGTCATCGAAACCATTTGGAATTGGTTAAAAAATAGAAAGGGAAATCATTAAAAAGACTAGATAAAAGAAAAGCAGAAGCAATGAAACTCAAATTGTGTTTGACAAACGGGAAAATGTAAATTATATGAGAAAACTCCCCCCATTTGATTAAAACTGCTTGGAAAACTAGAAGGTCCTCTGACAGAAATTAGGCTTAGACAAATATCTTAAACCACATTCAACAGTACATTCTAAATAGATACCTGATCCTAATATTAACATTAAAATCATACTATAAAAAATTTAAAAGTAGATTATGTATCTTTCACAGCTTTGGGTAGGACATATATTCTCAACCGAACAAAGGATAGAGGCAATCACAAAAGATAAAAGAGATAACAGTGATTGCATGGAACTGAAAAGCTTCTGCACAAACCAAATTAATGTTCCTGGCATAAGAAGAGAAGCAGTTGAACGGGGGAAAAAAGTCTTTGTATCAAACTTTGCTGAGAAGGATTGGTATCCAATATTATATGTAAACAATCTGTGTGTGTGTATGTCTGTCTGTATAGAGAATTTCCTATATCCATATATCTATGTTAAAGTCATTTTGAAATAGATAACTGGTCAAGGGATATGAGTGACATTTCTCAAAGGATGAATTACAAACTATTAACAACCTTATGAAAGAAATTCTCCACACAATTAATAAGAGTCATGTAAGTCAAAATAACCCTGAGATTTCACCTCATAATTCTGTAAATTGACAAAGATGACAAAAGATGGAAAATATTAATGTTGGCAGGGTTAGAGGAAGGTAGAGATGCTGGTGCATTGTTAGTGGAGTTGAGAACCATAAAAGCATTTTAGAAAGCAATTTGGAATTATGAAAA
>CM053580.1:233310191-233332682 GCA_028627135.1 Pseudochirops cupreus | reverse complement strand
GCATTGAATTCTAACATCACAGACCTATGATGTGCTGAATGACAAGGTGGAAATGGTACTGAAAGAAACAAAGGTGTGATGAACAGCTCTCCTAAGCTAAGTATGCAGAGAGGATTTTGATGCTGGAGAGGAAATAATTTTGACAGTATTGAGGGATCAATTCACAAAATGTCTGACAGAGAGAAGGATACAAAAGCCTTGGAAAAGATCTTGCACATTATTACTTTTTAAAAGCGGCCCATGTCTGCTTTCCCAATGCTAAAAAGAAAAAAATTGAGACTAATCTATATGTGCATTGAGGGCATCCTTGATGAAGGTTTAAGAGGCTGACTTTGGCAAAGATATTTTACATCAGACTACATCTTTATAGTCACACAAGTCATTGAAAAGTCTGGATATTGCTCTGCTGCTTTGAAGACTATTACAAAAGCACACAATATAAATACATACTATTTCTATCTATCTATCTATCTATCTATCTATCTATCTATCTATCTATCTATATAAACATTATTTTAATTGTACTGAGCCTCAGAATATGACCATGTATTTTAAATGCCATCCATAACTACTCAAAAGCATTTGGACTAATTACACAGGAAAAACAAAGTATATGAAGAATTTTTATTGTAAGACTATGATACAGAGTTGGATGAACAGCTCATAAAAATAATTTGTCATACATATATCCTGGACATACAATGCAAAGGGAAAATAAGCTGGACCTAAAATTGAATGAGAAAAAGAATCAGGAGATTCTTTTGGAAATTAGGAAGTTCTTTTAATGATCCCAAATTTCTCTCTTAATCAAATGCCCAACAATATTCTTCTAGTGATGCTATATAGCCATGATTCATGTAATGCCATAATATCTAAAAAATTTTAAATTGAGAATAATTAATAAAGCAATAGAGAATTTCATATTAGGTATGGACAGGTTATAACACATTACAAATGAAGAATTATACAGGAAAACTGGAACAAAAAAAAGGATTCAGAGATATATATTATTGGGAAAAGATCACATCAGATAATGAGAGTGAGGGACAGCTAACAGTCAATCTATTTGCTCCACTGGTAACTCATCCCATAAGAACTAGATAAAGGCCCTTAATGGTTTGGGTGGGCCGCCTTTGGAGAATTTAGGGAGGACATACATGGACAAGAAGCATATAAGATGGAAATGAATGGGTGAATTGTCATGTTCCCCAGAAGGAATATGCCAGGAGATTATACATCCATTGAAGTATCAAGATGTTTCTAGTAATATCTGGCATTTTACATTATGAAACAGTCTTCCTGAGAGTAACCAATGCATCTAAGATTGGTTTGCTCATAAGTTCCCCATTCCCCTCTAATAACAAAAACAAACAAACAAACAAAAACCTTGGGGAAAAAAACTGGAATGGGGGGTCACAAAAGCTTTTGTAATAGAAGAATGATATGATCAAAGAGAGATGTCAAATATTATTTTAGCACTGATGTGAATGATGAATTGGAGAAGATGTAGGATCCTCTATCAAAATTACCTATGAGGAAAGAGGTAAAAGCCTAAATTAGGGTAGTTAAGGTGGTAAAATTGACATAGCCGAGTAACTGACTAGACGTGGATGTTAGGACAGAAAAGATTCAAAGATGAATTCAAGGTTATAAACCTGGGTCCCTGAGGACGTAGTCTCATCAATAGAAACCTACACATTTAGGGGGTAGTAGTTGGGAAGGGGGGTGATGAGTTTGGTTTTGAACATGTTGAGTTTAAGGAATTGCTGGGACTTCTGTTTAGAGATGTTGTATCTAGTAGGTGGTTGGAAATGTAATACTAGAATGCAGAGGAGAAGAGAAGGTTGAAATTATATATTTAGAAGTCATTTGGATATAGATGATAATTGAAGCCATAGGAGAAGATGAACAAGGGAGAGACTGTGGATAAAGAGACAGCTGGGACCTTGGGAGACACCTGTCTTTAGGATGCTGGAGAAAGATGATGGACTGTCAAAGAAGGCAGAAAAAGGAGAGATCAGAAATGTATAAAGGGATGCATGAAAATACATCATGAAAGCCAAGGAAGGAGAGGCTAAACTTTATACACACACACACACACACACACACACACACACACACACACACACATGAAATATATATGTATATATAATACATATTATATATATATATGATCACATACATTTGTTCACTGTTTTACCCAGATGACTATGTTAGTGTTAATAGCACAAACACCTATAATTATACCTCCCTTCAACTCCACTTCCAGTTTCACCTCCCACCCCTCCCCCAACAACAAGGTATTCTGTTCTTTTTGTCTCTTAGAAAGTACACAGGAAGACAAGAGAAAAAGTAAGAATGAGTCAGTAGTAGAAAGAAGATCCTTCTGTCATTCTAAAATTTAATTCTTTGTCCTCTAAAATCCTACTTGACTAGAGCAGGTCCAATGCAATTGGAAAGAAATGATGTAACCCAGGAATAGGAGGAAGTTTTCTCTACATCCCTTAAAGACCTCACACAAACACTTTTTTTTTTCAGGGAGTCATTGGATTTCACAAAAACCTCTAGATTTCTTTATTTCAAACCTCAGCCTTAATTATCATTTTTGAGATTTGTGAGACACATAATTTTCTCTTAATTTAAACCTTTCTTTTTCTAGCAGGATTTCAGTTTTTGTAATTCAATGAAAGCCTGTACATGTGAAAAATAAAATTATTGGTTAGAAAGTTATTCTTGCCATGTTTCCAAGAATCCAAGACATGTAAGTTTAAAACAAAACAAAACACACTGTGATTTGCTTAGACAAAATGGCCTCAATGGGGAAAAAAAAAGGTTTTAGCTCAGCTATGAGTTGAATCAGAATAAGCATCTAAATTGGGAAAATTATTTTTTCCTTCTTTCTGTTCGCTAACTAGTTTTACACTCTTAAAATGACTTAACTTCTCAAATATCTCCAATATTATTGCTAAAAATATATTCATAACATTTCACATTTGAAATTATTTGCCTTATTTTTTCCAATAATACTATAAAGTTAATATTATTGACATTAAGGGGATGCAGAAATTAAGACAATATCACTGTTTGCAAAGAGACTTCATTGTCAAAATTAAAATGTGTTTTATATTCATTCCAATGGTGGAAAATGAATGAGTCGAGTTGAAGGAAAAGGCTTACTTAGTCTACTTAGGGGGAGCAGAGTGACGTGGTAAAAAGGCAGTTTGGGTTCTAGTTACAGTTTCACCATTAACTATCTGGGAGATGGATACAGTTCAACACTGAATTGAATTCAACAATTTTTTGTTCAATAAATATCAAGTAGTGAAGGGTCTTCACTTGGGAACACTCTCTACTTCTGGGCTTTCACAGCATTATTCTCAGCTACATGTCTGACAACTTCTTCTCAGTTTCTTTGGTTGGATCTTCATCCATAGCATACACCATAACCATTGGAGTACCATAGGGTTCATTCCTAAGTCCTCTTCTTTCTTTCTCCCTTTTGGTGATATCATCGACTCCTGTGAGTCAATGCAGACAATTTATAGATCTATGTATCCAGTCCTCAAATTCAATCCTACATCACCAACTGCCTATTGAACATTTCAAATTGGTTGTCCCATAGACCTCTTGTAAGTCTCCTTTATCCCACATATCCAATCAACTGCCAAATCTTGCCCTTTTCTGTCTCCCCAAAATCTTTCCCATCTTTCCCAACTTTCCCATTTCTCTTTATTCACATAGCCACCACTTTGGTTCAGGCCTTCAACACAACTTGCTTGAACCACTTTTAATGACTTCTTAAATTATATCTCTGCCTTGTTATTCCCTACTCTAGTTCATTAAGCTTAACTTTTCATTAAGCATGATCAGATCATTTTTCTCCCCAGTCAATTCCGGTGCCTCCTTACTGCAACTTGAAAAAATATAGACTCATCTGTTTGGCTTTTGGAGCTTTCATGACTTGACCAGAAGCTGTCTATCCAACTTATAACATTATCCATTGTATTCCATGCTTTACTCCATTGTTCGGTCACTGACATTCTCTGTTTCTCACGCATGGTATTATTTCATCTTCTGTCTCTGTGCTTTGCACTGACTATATCCATTCCTGGAATGGTCTCCCTCCACGACTAACTCATAGAATCTCTATCTTCTCGCAAGAATCAGTTTAAGTGCCACCCTCTCCATCAAGTTTTGCATAACCCAGCAACTGCCAGTGACTTGTATCTCTAGATAGCTTGAATTTTTTTTTGCATTTATTCTACATAGAAATGTACATAGCTGTATCTTCCAGATAAAACATACTCATTGAAAGCTGGAATTTTTTTCATTTTCTGTTTTGTATCCTTATAACCTAGCACATTGCTTGTTAATGGATAAATTGTCGATTCTTTAATTGTAGTACAATTAGGTACACAATTTAGGTACATAAGGTAGTACAATTAGGCACATTTTTTGAAAGTAGCAAAACCGTGACAAAACAAGTGATTACTGACTTGTAGCACTAGAAAGACTACTCCTCTTGTGGAAAAAAACCACTAGACCAGAAATTATTGAAAAAAAAATTTCTGAGGATTTTTGTGCTCAGGATATGGCAAAATGAAGAATTATTTCATTCAATGAGCCCAAGAAAGCATTAGAAAATTAGAGGGAGTTTTCAGCAGAACTTCTGACTGCTGTTTTCACTCCTGACTTTCCTGGACATTCTCTACAATGCCCCAGAAACCTCTTTATCCTAGAAGTTCACTCTACTCCAGGAATTTACACACTGGAAGTGCCCTCCACCTCTGTGGCCTCTCCTTCTGATCAGCAGGTTTAAAAAAAAAACACCACTTTAGGAGTAGAGCCAGGCGGGTCATATCTTTATTCTTCTCCAGGCTGCACTTTTATTTCTCCAGGAATTCCTCTATGAGGCATCCACAGTAGGCACCTTCATCTTTTGTCTTTTCTCCAGTACCCTTTTCAGCTTCCTTTTTATGTATTGTGTTCCCCATGAAAATAGTAAGCTCCTTGAGCGCAAGTACTCTCTTTCTTCTCATTTTCAAATACCCAGAACTTAGCAGAGACCCTAGCATGTAGTTAAGTGCTTAATAAATGCTTACTGCATTGATTTGATGTGACTAGACTCAAATGGAGATCTCTTCTCACAGATTTGGAAACTCCCTCCAACAATACAGATTACATAATTCATTCACACTTAGCCATCATATGGAATTCTTCTTCACCACCTTCCACAAATTCTCCGAAGGGAGTCTACTCAGCGTGCTAAGAATTGTTTTCTCCTGATATCACAAAGGAATCAGTGGATTCCTCTTGCTGCTCCCTTATTATTTTTTCTCCTTGTCTTTGCCCTTGGCATGTGGCTAAACCATCTTTTTTTTTTATCATGTATTTCCTTGGTGAAATCTTTTTTCTCCTGTTATTTCTGAGAGTTCCTAATTGGTAATGTTGCAGCCTGTCCTGATCACACTCACAATGAGCCTCTCCATTGCCTTCTTTTTTATATTTATTTTTATTTCTTCAGAGACTATTGTGTTACATGTCTTCATGCCATACAGCAAAAGTGGTAAGATGCAGGTGCTTAAAATATGGGCCTTTGTTTCCTTGAGAAGCTTGGCATCATTGGTGGAATCTGGCAAATTTCCAAAGGAGATGAAGTTCTCTTTCCTCCTTCTGTCTCTCTTTGGTTGAAATTCATTATCCAATTGTATCACAAATATATATAATGGTGGTCACAATCTAAAGATTATTCATTCAATTGCATGCCATAATCATGGAAGGATATATTCTTCATCCACTTGGTCTTTCCTGTATAGATGTTCATGTCAACTCCTTTGAGTGACATTAGCTCTCTCCCAAGAGGCTCTATAATTGCCTAGGGTTAAATGCAATCCTAAAAAACACCATCTGGAGAATCTCACCATCTATATAGAAATTCTATTCAGTTGGTACTCTGTACTGGATCTCTTTTAACATTAGCAAATACTTTTGGCTAACATATATTTCATTGTTTTATTCCTCACCTGACATTTATGATCAGTTGCACTGACCAGAATGACTTCTAAAAGAAGGAAGAAGGAAGGAAACAAACACTTATTAAATGCCCACTCATTTGATCCTCACAACAACCTCGCTATTATTGTTCACACTTTACAGTTGAAGAATCTGAAGTAGGCAGAAGCTAAGGGATTTACCCAGGGACATGTTGTTTTGCAATTGTTTCAGTCATGTCCAATTCTTCTTTATTTCCTCATTTAGGTTTTCTTGGCAAAGACACTGGATTGGTTTGCCATTTCCTTCTCCAGCTCACTTTATAGATGAGGAAACTGAGGCAAACAGAGTTAAGTGACTCGCCCAGCATCACACAGTGAGTGTTCAGGCTGGATTTGAATTCAGGGACCTAGGTGGCACAGTGGATGGAGCGCTGGGCTTGGAATCAAGAAGACTCATCCTCATGAGCTCATGAAGATGGTTGATTAAAAATAGTTGGAGAAAGAAACAACAAACCATTCCACTATCTTTACCAAGAAAACCCCAAAAACAAGATCACAAAGACTTGGACAGAACCTGAAACAAACAACTCAGCAACAAACACAACTTTCTGACTCCTGACCCAGCCCTCTGTCCCCCAAGTCACCTAGCTGACCTGACCCAGGGACACAAAGCTAGTAAATGACTAAGGCCAAGTCTGAATTCAGTTCTCCTTGGCTCCAAGTTCAGTACTCCATCTACTGTACCCACCCATCTGCTTCCAGTGTTATAGTTTTCAAGGAATATTGGATGATTTTGATGTATGGATGAAAGATATCTTATTGCAAAAGAGCCTGCAGGATAACATTTTGCTCTTTTATAGCAAATATTATTTTTTGTAATAAAAAATAAGAGCAACAAAATCTTATATTCTCTATATTTTTCATTCAAGTGAAAACTTTTAAGACAGTACACTATTATTTTGGGGAGGGGTATTGGGGTTAAGTGACCTGCCCAGGATTACACAGCTAGGAAGTGTCAAGAGTCTTAGGCTAGATTTGAACTCAGGTCCACCTGACTCCAGGGCCAGTATTCTATCTACTACACCACCTGGCTGCCCTAATTCAGTGTACTATTCACTACCACTTGTAAAAATCTATAGAAAACCAAAAGGACCCATAAAGTAACAGTTTCTTTCCATGATTCACTTCACTTTGCCAAAGTTCAGTTGGACATGTTGTGAATTCCCTGGATCTTAGATAGATATACTTACTAGCTTTTCTAATTCATACTTCATGGTGCAGCAGAAAGAGCAGTGAATTTGGAGTCAAAATGTTTAGGTGATCTCTGAGGTCTTTTCCAACTCAATAATCTCATGATGCTATGATCTATCTTCCAATTCCTGATGGTAATAGCTGAGTTGGTGATTGAGATGGTGAAACAGGATCAAACTGTTTCCACCCAAAGGAAGTTGATCAGATTTCCATGATGCATTCATGGTGCTAGGTCCAGTCTCCAGGCACAGAAGCTACTGTTCCTTTGTTTCCCCATCTTTTCCCTTCCGCCTTGACAAACATACCAAAACAACAGCAACAACAACAACTAAGGTCTTGCTAGCACCCAGATAATCAGTTAACATTTGTTAAGTGCCTGCCACATACCAGACACTGTGCTAGATATTGGGGGCTACAGAGACAAAAATGAAAGAGCCCCTGTCGTCCAAGAGCTTTCATTCTATCAAGGGAAACATATAGATATAGGTCTATACAAATATATGCACAGAATAACCACATAGGAATTAGGGGAGGAGATCACTAACAGCTGAAAAGGGTTTCTTGTAGAAGTGAGTCTTTGAATTGAGTTTTAAAGGCAAAAAAAGACTCTAAGAGGCAGAGGTGAAGAGGGAATAAATTTCAGGCTGGGTATCAGCAAGGTAAAGATATGGGGATGGGAGATGGAGTGTTGTGTGTAAAGAGCAGCATGAAGGCCTGTTTGACTGGCTTATTTGTTACTTGTTCAGTAAAGTCTCAGTCTGGGCTAAGAGTCTGTTTAGGAAAATAGCCCCAAACTTTTACCTCATGTGCTTCTCTCCATTGTATACATACATATCTGGCATTAAACATGCCACCCAATGATCATATACCTCAAAGTGCCAGCCAAAACTGGGAGAAGGGGATACTGACAGGATCTAATAATGTCAGGCCTCACCAAGAAAGTCAAGTTCCTCCGCAGGAAGTTAGAAAGACTTTCAATCTAAGTCTACAGGCACTAAACTTTGCTGTTTAAATTATTCAATGAGCTTCATGATGACCCCCAACAATCTAGGCAATCATTGATATGGGAGAAATCATCAAGTAGTTAATCTTCAAACATAACTATGATAATATTTTATTGGTTGCACTTCATTTTAATTGTAGCATGGCTAACTCTCCATTGAGACAAACACCTTCCTTTATGTGAGTACTCCAGAGGACAGTAGCCATGAAACATTTATCACAGAAGCAAACACACACAATTACAGGACAATTATAGCATCAAAGCATGTCAGTGGCCAACCCAATGTAATACTACATCTGAAAATCAATGGTATCCATCAAACGTTGAGCGAAGAGCATGATTCTGTGGCTAGGCAGAATAATCCAAATCTCAAGAGTAAGCTGAGAAAAAAATGTCCCTCAATTGCTGTTCATTTAAACTCCTGACATTTTGATAACAACCTAATTCTATGATCTATATTCAAAAGTCAACATCTGAGTTGTTCAAGCATGCTGTCAAAACCAGAGTATATGTATTTATTTTTCTACTTAAATCCAACATCCAACAAGCCTTTGGGTGCATTTATGACATTAAAAGGGCCCACATTTTCTCTTCAAAAGGCAATAGAGAGACTACGAGAAAGGGAGAAGTTCATGATAGCCTTAATGAATTACTGTCCCTTTTCAACTTATCCATTTCAAAGAGTTAAATACTAAAGTCACTACTTGAAAATTCCTTGTGAATAGGAATTTATTCCTTCATTGGCTTTGTATTCTTAGTCTAGCACAGTGCTTTGCACATGGGAGCTGCTTGTTAACTGATAGAGCCAAAGTTTTACTGTGTCATTAATTCCAATCATGGGTTGTTGAGTTGGCTTCTCATCCACTGTCTCCCTCCCCCCATGTAATGAGTCTGTGCTCATCCATAATATTTCTTTTGCTGATGCTAGACAAATCAAAGTCTTTAAAAAACAAACAAAAGCGCCACAACCCTTTCTCCATTACAGATGATTAGAGTCAGATTCCAGAGTCCAAATATGAGTGTACTCTTACAAATATAAAAAAGAAACATAACTGACCTACTGGCTATGGGCCTGGAATGGGATTCCTAGCACACTACCTACATCTTTTCCCCTTTTCCCATGAAAACTTTACTATGTCTGAATTTCTCCTCCATACTTGTGTGCTGCCTTAGCAAAGTATTACATCTCTTGCTAGATGATCAAGATCTTTTAGTCAAATGGTTCTAAGAAATAACCAAACAATAAGTTTCTTCTTTATCTAGCTTCTGGCTTATTATCTTACTTGTGCATTAACCATTCCCTGGATTGCCTTTCTCCTTTTGTTGGCCTCTTTCAATGACTTACATAGGCCATTAGCAGTTCCAGTAGAGGAGACATAGGGAAAGAGAATAGATAAAATGTAAGTTTAGATCAATCAAAAAACTTACTTATGGATAGTCCTGGAAAAAATACTTAGTGGAAGAGAGAATGAAAATTATTAGTTAAAACAAAGTTTATAGATTATACGTCATAAGCACAAAAATACTGGCTATACTTTAATAGTCAAGAGACTAGATCTGGGATTTTCTTGGTTCGGGGAATTTCTAGGTGAGGAAACTCCCTCTATCGATGCAACTAGATGTCCTTTATTAAACTTACAATCATAGAGAGGTGCTGAGGGCATTTGGAGATTAACTTACCCAGGTTCACCCAGCTCATATATGTCCAAGGTACAGCTGGAACCCAGGCCTTACTGACTCTGAGGTAAAGACAAACATCTAAACACCTGTAGTGACCCACATTGAGTATAATTGTGATCCCCTTGAATGTCCCACCAAGGCCTTAGACACCATGGTAAAGACTGACCTTATTATTTCTCTCTCCCCACATACCCAAGCTCCTTCTTAAAAACTCCTATGTTGACAGCATAACCATCCTGCTCCTAGTTCGCACACACTCTCAGTTGTAAATACAGTGTATCTTTAATTAAACCTCCCCTTTCATCTTCCATGGTCAGTTTGTCACTAAGACCTGTCAATACTTCCTTGGCAGTATCAAATTCCACCCTCTCTCTCTGCTTCCATACCTACCACCCTTGTCTTGGGCCCCATCACCACAATTCCAGCAACAAAGCAGGTTCTTAACTCATTATTCTGTCAAATACAGTTGTCAACACAATCTTCTTCAAACACTGTTCTGCTCATTGAAATCTCCTACGCATTTTTTTTTACTTTAAAACAGCAAATATATCTGATTTTGGTAATGTCCACACTCCCTCCATGGCAAACAGATTTCAACCCCTTAACAACTTAATAAACGGTCTTTGAGAATTGCTGTGGCAAATGTGGTAATAATGCACCTCTCCAAACGGGTCGTCAGACATCCATCCATTTGATCACTGTGGCAGGGATAGCTTTTTGGCCCCTGCTTTGGCCTTACCTACCGTGAAATAGATCAGTGAGAGATCTAGGACAGGGATGGTGAAACTGTGGCCTTGAGGCCACATGTGGCCTTTTAAGTCCTCAAGGATGACACTCTGACTGAATCCAAATTTTACAGAACAAATCTCCTTCATAAAAGAATTTGTTCTGTAAAATTTGGACTCAGTCAAAACGCCACACTCAAGGACCTAGAAGGTCACATGTGGCCTTGAGGGTGCAGGTTCCTCACACCTGACCTAGGAGAAAAAGTGTGATACTGACCAAGGACTGACAGGATCGTGACTATCCATTTTCTCTTATGGACCATCTAATAGAGCGGTTCTCAACCTATGGGCTGCGACCCCTTTGGGGGTCAAATGACCCTTTCACAAGAGTAACAGGGGTCGCCTAAGACAGTCGGAAAACACTGCTCCTCTATCTGTCTCCAGGCAGGTCTGCCGACATACAGATACGCCCATGTACAAGTATTAAAGAGTCGCGGCTTTAGGAAGGTTGAGAACCGCTGGTCTAGTATATGTTTCAAGCTGAACTATAGAAGAACTTCCTATTGTGTAAAAACCTGCTTTGCTCAGCTTTTCTTTTCTCCCTATAGAGATGTATAAAGAGGTATCATTTCCATTTAATTTAATTGGCATTTAATTTGCATTAGACTGCCCTTGATGAAAAAATTGATGATAATGATGAGGATGACGATAAATAATGATAGGTAGCCTTTATGTAGTTCTTTAAGGTTTGACCCGTATGAGACAAGTGCTATTATTAACCCCATTTTACAGATGAGAAAACAGGCTGAGAGAGGGTAAGTAACTTGCCTAGTGTCACATCACTAAGGAATGCCTGAGGCAGGATTTGAACTCAGTTCTTCTTAACTCCAGGTCCACACTGTGTCTGCTGTACCACCTAGCTGACCTAGATGCCTTTAGTCAAATAATGTCTTACTCATTTCATCATCTCTATTTCTCAGTACATGAAACCAATGCATTGAGGATAATCATCCTAACTAAAAGTTATATTGTGCTTAAGATTTGCTAAAGATGAGGAAATTTACTTTTTTTTGCCTAGGAGACCTAGGATAGGTCTTCTTCATTCTTAGTGATTTGGGGGAACTTTTCCTTTTAACCCAACTTATTCTAAAGATGCCTGTGACACTTTTTTAATCACTCCCCCAATAATCAGTATTACATTCTAACTTGCTTTTGAAGTAGTGCTTCGTCCAAATGGACTGGTAGGGAAGCAATTGAGACAATGCATTGGTCTTTAAACTAGCAAGAGAACGTGACTAAATGGAAGCTGGTGTTAATGGACTTAACACCACTTAATATGTCATAATTATGTAAGAGATAAGTCTAGTCATCAGACAGGTGGGTACCACTGGGATCAAGAAGACCTGAACCCAAGTCCTGAGTGCCAACCTACCTCTGACACATAATAGTTGGGCACCTTGGGTAAGGCACCTAAATTTCTCGGTATAGCAAACAGTTCTCTAAAACTATAAATTGCACAAGTTGCTGATTTGCATCAGCAAAGGAAGTTTCCCTAGTGGGAATTTTTCACACTGGTGAAATCATTGATCTGAAATAGAAGAAGTTAAATAAATGTTTGATGCAAAGGATGTAATTTTAGTATACACCAATTGCATAGAATCTAACGTCCTAAATTTTTTTCAAGAATTTTATTGAAGATAGAGGAAGGTTATGTTTTGTGGGGTTTTTTTGTCTTTTACTGACTATAAAGATTCAGTCTTTGAGATTTTAAATTTCAAAAAATGTACTCTTAACTTTGTATTCAGGGAGAATATTGCAGGTACAAATACTGGAGTTTGAACTGTCCCTTCCCCCCAACTCCAGTCCATTTAAACAATAATTTCTCATAATCCTAAAGGCTAAATTCTGGCCAGAGTTTCTGTGTAAGTTTTTTGTTTTTTTTTTGTTTTTATGAGTGATACTGGGTGTAGACAGCATCATTTGGGCTAAATTGACTTCTCTAGCCTTAGGAGTTACTAAGTGATATAGGTATGAGGGACAGGCAAGTTACCAAAGTGACTCCTGGAGACTGAAGGAGTAGAATCATTTCACATCCTGATGCTAAGAATAGGTCAAAAGGAAAGATGAAATAATTATCTCTGACCTCACAAATAGACCAAGCCATCCATCAATCAGTGGTTCTTATGGTTGATTCCATTAAGTCCTGTTAAGGATAGAATTTATTAACTATTCATATGTTAAAAGGCAAAAGGCATATGCATTAAGAGGTTTGAAAAAAAAAAGTAGCATATGTAGCTGATAGAGAGCTGTCCTCAAAGACAGGAAGACCTGGATTCAAGTTCCACTTGTGATACATACTAGCTGTATGACCCTAGGCAAGTCACTTGGTCTCTCAGTGATCTAGATGGTTAAGACTGAAATTTGCAAAGAAGGGCTCATCTGTAGAAGCATTTTCCTCTCTTGGGAGTTTTCTGCATCAATGACATCCCAAGACTAGTTTCTAGCCCTTACCATGTATTAAGATGCAGTTTGGCATAGTGCAGGATTTGGATTCAGGAAAACATGGGTTCAAATCCCACCTCTGATAAATCAGTAACTCTGTGATCCCTGGTAAGTCATTTAACTTCTATACATTTCAGACAATTTCTTAGGAGAAAAAAATTATATAGTAAATAAGTAACAAACGTACTATTCATCAGTTATTTGGTTTTGTAGCACTTCGAATGGATTCTCATCATTTTCGCTATTGCATATTATAATCCTCAATTCTCAAACTTACTGAGCTCACAAAATCTGTATTATATTATCTTATGTGGCTCAGCTTTCCACAATAACGTTCTGAATTAAATCGTTCCCAGACATCATCTATCAACTTCCTACTACCTTCGTCTCAAATATCCCACTTACTCTATATACCTTTTGTATGTAGGTACATAGTTGTTTCCACGTTGTCCTCCCCCCTCCCCATTCAAATGTGAGCTTTTTGGAGGCAGGGACTGTGTTTTTTGCCTTTCTTTGTTTGCCTAGTGTTTAGCATGGTGCCCAGAACACAATAAGAGCTGATAAATGGTTGTTGACGGACTATCCATCCAAAGTCACTTTGTGGTTTTCTTCTGCTAGTCTTTGAAATTTGCAAGTTTCAGTTTCTTCCCTACACTAATAGCTACCAGTTGAAATGTCTTCTTAGAATAACAACAGATGGGTAGTATTTAATGGATCTTGGGCATTCCTTGTTTTGTTCAGTAGAACATTGAAACTATTTCTTTTCTCTAACTTGTAGAATTTCAGTGGCTAACTCTCAGGGGCTAGATTACAGCAGTTTTCAACCTGTGGGTTATATTCAATTTGTAACAATGAAAATACATCCTGCATATCAGATATTTACATTACGATTCATAACAGTAGCAAAATTACAGTTACGAAGTAACAACGAAAATAATTTTATGGTTGGGGTTCACCACAACATGAGGAACTATATTAAAGGGTCATGGGATTAGGAAGGTTGAGAACCACTGGGCTAGATGGTCCTAGATTTAGAGCTGATTAAATATTTCAAAGGTCATCTTATCCAATCCCTTATTTTTTATAAGTGGAAACTGATGGTCAGAGAAGCAAGTAGAAGCAGAGTCAGATCTGATTCCATAGCATATGACTCTAAATTCAGTACTCTTGAAACTCTAGCATTTTGAATTTGCTTCTTTCTGAGGAAGATGAACTGTGAGTTATACTCAAAAGACACAGTATGATACAACTGGAAACAGCACTGGTTCTGGAGCCACAGGAGTCTAAATAAACTAATGCTTATTATCCATGTGATGCTGGCTAGCAGTATTATACAGAGGATAGAGCATTGAACTTGGTTGAAATCATGAAGACCTGGAATCAAATCTCACCTTTGACAATAGCCACATGACTCTTGGCAAGTAATTGGAGCTCACCGGACTTCTGGTTGTTTGACCAAGGCTTCTTTTGGTTCCACATGTCTATGACCCGGCGAGCTTCAGAAAGTTGGCAAGCCCAATCGTTAGAGGTGTAAGTGAGGCTCTATGGAAAAACCCAACAGTTTAAAATATGAACAGGAGGCATCATAAATGTGATGCCATACTAAATCTCACTTCTGAGATAAAGGGAAACCAGGAAAGATCTATTACTAGGTACTGTTCAAGAATAGGTCCAGCTCCTCTCCTAGAGGAAATTTTTCAGTAAAAATGAAATGAGTTTCTCAAGAGATTAAAACTTTCTGCTCAGAAGTAAAAACAGTTCCAGGAAGGCAGGAGGGCCTCTGCTTAATTTGCATTTTCATGAACAGCAGGACTTTACCTCCCTCTGTATTCATTTCCACCTGGCTTGATTTGAATCCTTTCCCAACTTCATGGGTCATTGGGACTGAAGAGAAAATTGAGAAGCCTTCTGACTTCTATTAATGGGTACTATCATAAAATAGCATGCTGTTAATGCTAGAACCCTGAGTGATGATAGAACCCTAAATGTTAAGAGAAACCAAGCCGATTGAGACAGATGAAAGAAACAGTCATGTCCTTTATCCTGGACCATTTTTTGTCCTGGGTCAGGTCAGGAAATAGTAGTGGGATCTTGCCAAAATGTACCTGAAACTCCAGTGTGTGACAGCATCCTGCCCTTTTCCTGTGGCGAGAGTAACAGCAGGGACCCAGCATAACAGAAAAAACTGTTACTGGCTCAGTAGCAAAAAAGGAGCAGAGGGCCAAGAGGAGCAGGAGGGGAAAGAAGGGAGAAAGACAGATACAGAGATGCAGACACAGACACAGGCACAGACAGAGAAGGGAAAGGAGAAAATGGAGAAGAAAGGAAAAAAAATGTCTTCAGGACACCTTTGTCATAAGAGAAAGTCCTGAAAACAGGATGATACCTACATCTATTGCAAAAAGATACTAAAATGTCAAGAGGTAGTTATTTCCAAAAATAAAACAAGCTGTTTGTTTACCTCTAAGACAAATGGAAACTATATCATATTATGAATCTTTTATCTGGTCACCTAAGTAGAAGGCATATCCAGCTAGGTGGCACAGTGGCCCAGAGCCAGGAAGGCCTGAGTTCAAATCCAGCCTCCGACGCTAGCTGTGTGACCCTGGGTAAGTCACTTCACCCTGTTTGCCTCAGTTTCCTCATCTGTAAAATGAGCTGGGGAAGGAAATGGCAAACTACTCTAGTATCTTTGCTAAGAAAACCCCAAATGGGGTCAGAAAGAGTCAGACTTAACTGGAATAACTTGATAATGACAACGACATATTTATCCAGAAGAAAAATAGATATACAATTAAAAACAAAAAATTAAAAGGAGTCAATATCACTAAATGCAAATGTACTCCATAGTAAAATTTTTAACGTTATTTCTGTAAAGCCAGAATGACCATCTAAAATAAGGTAGAAACATTTAAATTTAAAGAATTTGATAGTATTCATTTTTATATTGATTTATAAATCTATTTGACTTGAGACATTTTAACTATATTAGCAACTGAATATAAGAAAGTCCAAAGTTTTAACAATATTCTCAGCAAAAATTGTATGAAATTTGTTACTTTATTTTCATATGCCTACGAGCTTTAAATTTAGTTCTCAAGCTTTTTTCTTTTAATTCAGTATGTGTGTATTAGGACAAATAAAAATAACATACAATTACTAGAATATGATGGCTTTGTTATATGAAAGGCTTTTTTTCTGTAAAAATATATTAATAAAAATCTTAAAAATCAATCAACTTTTTTCTATTTAATGATGACTGATATGACAATTTGTGAATCCAAGGATTTAGCTGTAAATACACAGATAGATAGATAGATAGACAGACAGATAAACAGACAGACAGAGATATTTGATAAAAATAAAACAATAAAATTACTACCTTATATTTATATAGATTATTTACTCTGAATAGATCAAACCATTGTAATATGTGCTACTCAATTTTTCTTACATCATTTCTGTGCTATGTGTAGGTATTTTAAATCCCACTTTCCATGTGAAGCAACTAACCTGTTGATGAAGTCATATCTCCATGAAGTAAGTATATCTAAATATGATTTGGCTGAAAACATTCTTCCTCCTTTCCCCATTTCTTTAACTATATGGCCTAACAGAAACAGAACAGAAAACCATTTGTTTAACTGTATGCCAAATAAGAAATTGAAAGGAAAACATCTGGGCCAAAAAGAGAAAATGTTCTGGTTTGAAACAAACATTCTGGCAAACCATTGGTGGGTAGATGGAGTTTTGTTCTGAAGAAACTACTTCACAGATTTCTTTTACGCTAATTTTTCTTTTCCCACATTTGTTTCTTGGTGTGTCAACACTAGTCCAATCACTGCCAAAGGTCACACTATTTGTGTCTCTGCTGAGGTCAGAACCCACGTCTTTTCACTGAGGCCTGCCTCTGCACTCTACTAGACCTCAAGAACAGTTTGTTCTGGGGTAGCTAAGCAGGGCAGTGAATAGAGCACTGGCCCTGGAGTCAGAAGGACCTGAGTCCAAATTCAGCCTCAGACATAACACTTACTAGTTGTGTGACCTTGGGCAAGTCACTTAACCCCAATTGTCTTGCCTTTCCCCTTAAAAAAAAACAAAAAAATACAAAAAACAAAAAAAGAATAGTTTCTTCCAACATCCATGAAGGTGGCTGAAGCAGGCTCTGGGGATCTACAGCTTGGCCATCAAAGATGCCAAGATCATCCGCTGCATCTGGGGCCATGGCCAGTCATCCTGACTTTTGTCTTGCCACTGGATTCTGAGGACTCTGGAAGAGAGAGTGGGGCTAGTGACTTTGTGCAACTTGGCCTCACTTAAAGCCAATTCACCCACAAGTAAAGACGTCACCCATCATCCACTATTTTTCTGCAATATCATGATGTCATCGGTCCTCTTCAAAAGGAAGACCAAACAATATTGCCTTGAGAAATGCAAATGATGAAAAAGTTAAATCAGGGGCCATAGACATCTCATAGAGAAAAAGAAAGCTAATGTGTCACAGAATCCTCCTTAAATGTTACTCTAAGTACAGCTATTCAAGACCCCAAATATCCAGATAATCTAAGAACACTTTGTATTTTCAAGATACTTTAGGCCATATAGAGTTTGTCTTAAAAAAAAACAATTATTATTAAGTTGTTGTCTGCTATTTTTTAATTAGCTATTCTCCATAATTTGTCTTTAAAAAGAGAAGTCTTAATAATTCCTTTTTCACTAATAAGAAAACTAGAACTGAGGGAATACATGCACTGGCCAAGGTCATGAAGTTGGTCAGCAGTAGCCATGAATTCTAAGTTAAGAACTCAGAATTTTTTACTTAGACTGTGTCTATATATGAAAACAATTGGTCAATTTTTGTCGATTGTGAAGTTGTCATGATGCTATAAAGTGAATAGAGTCAAAATGGCCCATCTGGAAGTCTTGGATCTGAACACTGTCTTTTATATCTAATTCTGCCTGCTCTTTACTTTATTTAGTGACCTACCCTGTTTTGAAAAACTTACTATAAGATGAACAATTTAAGAGGAGATTTTTTTTTACATATTTTTGTAGTATCATTTTTTAATCTATAGTTTAAAAGACTGCAACAAGTTTGAAGCATAAAATAACTGACAAGCATATGTCTGTAACCTTATTCTTAATAATTATGCCATGCATTGCAGAAGGAGAAGCCAATAAGAAAGTACTTTTTCATCACACGATTTCTAGCATTTATTTTTTTTTTAAGTTAAGAATTAAATAATTTTTTGAAATTATGAAAAATCTGCTGATGTTGCCCTTTTAATTACTTAAAGAATATAGGTCCAGGATCGGGCCAATTTTTAATTTCACTGATTGGCACAGTAGGAAAATGCTCATATTTCACAGGTATACCATTATTAATGCCCAATCCTGTAGTCTTTCCACAAGCAGAACTCCCACTGGGAGTACCACATGAGAAAGAAATGTAGGATGAGGCCCGATTATTATAACTCACAAGACTAATTATGACTTTGAGTTTTCCTGGATAAGCTAATTCTTCTGGTGCCCTGGGATCAGTGAGCACAAAAGTAGTCTCAGAAGGGTCTCACTGCATTTAACATTACATATATGTATAAATAAATGCAGAGACATTAAACCAGAGATCAGTGATAGTCTGTTTTTTTTTTAAACACATTTCTGCTTTTTTAAAGAAATAAAGAGAAGGGAAATGAGGTAGTGCCACAGGTGTAGGGCTATTGAAAATAAGCACTTCTCTTTTGGCACTGGCTCATTTGTTTTAAACAGACTGTTTATTTTTGTTGGCATCGGTGGTGAACGGGACTTGAGCAGGGCATGGGAAAGTGAAGAGTAAAGAGAACTTGAAAGAAAGGAGAAAGACAGAGACAAACAGGAGTTGGAAGGAAAAGAAAGGAAAAAGAACTGCTGTAAGATTTGAAAGAAGGGTAGCAGGAGCAACTCCGCTTAATTTTCATTTATAGGAAGCTTTGTGAAGGGTGTAAAATGATGGGATGTTTTTGAATGGTCTGAAATCCATGTTTGTTTTATGGTGTGACAAATCTCCCAAACACTGATTCCAGGCTTTTCTATGATGCCACTATCAACAGATCCTCTCCAAGAGCCCCCTTTTTTTTCTTCAGTTACCCATTGTATATCTACATGAGAGGGAATTTTTTCATGCACTGGGTAATTTCCACGTTGTAAGGTTTCTCGTCTCTAGCTACCTCTAGTTTCATGCTGTAGGGAAAAAACTCACATAACAACGATGATGCTTAAACTCAAACCAACATGGATTTCCGTGTCTTTATGCAGAAAAGAATCTCTATCCTACTTCCTACATAGAAACAGAGTATTTGGGATCAACATTCCTTTTCACATTCACCTTGTTCACAACTTCAGTGTGAACACTGATTCTCTCTGGCTACATAAGAAGGGATACAACACTGTGATCCTGTTAGTTAGCCACAGAGAAATAGTTATGCACCTGGCTAATGAAAATATTTTTTTTAACTGGGAGGGGAGGGGGGGAAATCCATCATCCAAGACACCTGGGGAAATGATGAAGCGTTTTCTGGAAAGAAAGTCTACCAATAAAACTTCCTAGGATGGAAGTATCATCAGGCTAAGGTACCACACTTCTCTATAATAGCACATTGTATCCTGGGTATAATACAGTGTACCTGCCATACACGGCAAACATAATTACCGCTATTTTCTGTTGACTTTTTTGTCAAAGTGACCATTTTCTCCATTATCAATTCATCCAATGTTTTATCAAGAATACCATTTATTGTCACTTAATGCTTACTAGGTAGCCCTTGATTATGACTAAATAGACAACTAGGATCGTTATCAGGTCCTATTGGAGTTAGCTATTTTGATCATAACTGTGACTACACATGCTACATGTGGAGTCAATAAAAAATAGACTTTCATTTAAATGAAACAAAATATGATGGCCTTGCTTATAAATGCAGGATCTCAAATAGAAATCTATTCTAAAGGGGACCAAGGAAATTTGAGGACTTCCACAGAAGAGATTTATTTAAAATCTCTCCTGTGTGTTCCCCCACTCTGACATGCACCTACCCCTCATTGAAACCCAAAGGATTTTGTTTCCTTAACTATAAGCATAACTGCATTGGAGCCTTTAACTTAATCCACCAGGATGAATAAACTTAGAGCAGAGAGAGCAAGTGCAGCTACATTTAGGCTTATATCAGCATTTCTGTTAACACATTTTAAAACTACATTTAAGTAATGTTGAAGTTATGACACAAAGTGACAAAACCCATATATATGAGCATGATGAAACTATCTTTAACCAGCCTTGCTGTACCAAAAGTATTGAAATATATGGGTTAAAGGGAGTTTAGGCTTTTACTCTGAATTTTCTGGGGTGGGATGGCTCTTTTCAAAGTCTTAATATCGAACATATCTTATCCAGCCACTATAAGGGCATCTGTGGCTAGCAAACAAGTCAGTGAAGCTTGAGGAAGCTTTCCCATCCTAATCTTTTATTTTCATTTGCTGCTTGCTGCCTCCCCCTGTCCCAGACCTACCAACACCTCTCATACCTACAGCAGAAACCAAATAAGCAAACAAGTAAGAAAAATGTCTTGGGGGATTTAATTCAGGGGCTGGGTTTTCTATGGTTAGTTTTAGCTGAGATGTAACTTTTCTGAACAAAGCTCTGAAATTGGTTCAACAGTGTGCAGTGAGAATAGACTTGAAGAAGAGAGGAGAGGGTGCTTGCTTTTTCCATTAAAAAACAACAACAAATCTAATCTCTTTATATAAGCAATAGAAACAAATGAAAGGAGAGCAGGTGGGCAGGTATGCACAGAGCAAAATGTTATATAATTCAAAGGATGCTGGAATTGGAATTGGAAGATGTGAGTATAAATCCCCATCTCTCTGGGCCTCAGTTTCCTTATCAATAAAATGATGGGGTTGGAATTAGGTGATCTCTCAGATTCTTTCCAATTCTAACATATAATATATATATATATATATATATATATATATATATATACACATACATACACACATATATACATGTGTGTATAGTGTATATCTATGTATGTGTATGTGTGTATACTTATATGCATACGCACATGTGCATGGCAGTATACATGTGAGAGGAAGCATGTGCTAGTGGGTAGAGAGTAGACCAAGACAGGAAAATGTAGGTTGATGTCCCACGCACGCTGGTTGTCAGTCTGTCAGTCAACAAGCACTTTAGTAAGTATGTGCCATGTACCACTGTGTTAAAAGCACTGGGGATGTAAGGAAAGGTAAAATCTAGTCCCATCTTTCACAGCCTAGTGGGGGAGACAACATGTGTGACCATGGGCAAATCACTTAGCCTTTAAGTACCCCCAGGTAACTCTAAAATTATAAGTGATATACTTCTTTAAATATTCCTTGGTAAAGGAACTTTACTCACCAGGAGTTTCCTATTAGCATAGGAAATCACAGATGGGAACTGCCCCCAAAAGAAGGCCATATATCCCAAATTTGACCCTATAACTTATAGAAATCTTCTTAGTGTCCATCAAGGAAATAAAAACTGTTTTTGATTGGGCTGTTATCACTTCTCTGGAATTGTATTTTTACTGTCAATATTTACTCTGAAAAAAATATACGTCCTGTTTAAGTAGAGGTTGTTAGGTGGTAAATACATGAATAATTATGATGTGATGATACCTGTAATGATAAAAGAATTTTAAAGAACTCTTTATTTTATTGCTGCATCATTTTGAGTGAAACTTTCTCTAATGAAACTAATAAAAATTATGACATGGCATAACCTAATCCAGTTTCTTCAATTTTAGCTATTAAAGTCTTAAAAAATTTTAGAAAAAAAATTTAAAATTTGTACTATTTCTGTTTAAAGAGAATATTCTTCCAGTATAAGGGGAAAGTGATTACTGTTCAATTTCATAAATGCATATGGTATTTATTCATTATGACAATTAATTGTGAGAATTAATATTTATTTATAAAAATACATTTAGGATTTCTTTAGTGTTCCGTATTTCTTCTAACACTAGAAAGAACTCAATTGAACTAATCTTAACATGTTCAAAATTTGAATTACAGGAATGAACAACTATATTTCCAAAGACATCAATTTAAGTTTTACATTTAAGTGAAATAAAACCAAGTCTGAGTCAAGTCATTCCAAAACCATATTATCTGATTTTGTAAAAACCTGCATCAGAAATTAGTCTAACATTACAACTGAATTGTTTTTGGTAGATTGAAAAAAAATTAGGAGAAAGACTTTCATTTAGAAAAACATCAAATGAATCAGTATGCTTAATTAAATTAAGGCCATACAAATTATTTT
>CM053580.1:233284557-233310091 GCA_028627135.1 Pseudochirops cupreus | reverse complement strand
AAAAAAAAAGCCACCCAGGTAATTACAGTAGCCCTGATGACCTGTATATTTCAAATGCATGTAGAACAAATGTGAACAGTAAGGATAGAAATGGAATTTTTAGTACATTGCATGCCAAATGCCACAACTCCTAAGCTAATGGGATGTAGGGGACATTGAGGTTCAGCCCCCGTACTTCACTGCCATGATCATTTATATTCAAGCAGATTTTAGTGAGAATAAGGGTCTCTGGGTGTTATTACTGAGCTGTTTGTCATATTTTTCTCCCCAAATTTGATTACTACCAAGATCTCCCACTTTTCTGGATCTCACCTACATACAAAGTTTTTTTTTTTACCCTGTGGTTTTGTAGGGCACTTAACACTTCAGCAAAAATCCAGTGATAGTCAAGAATCTTCCTCGTTAAAAAAAAAAGTTTTCAGGTGAATATTTTTCCATATAGACTAACTGAAGGAAAATGGAGGATATTTTGTAAATGACTGAAAACAGGAAAACAAATATAACTAAAATCAGATCGCAAAGGAACCAGTGATCATCATCCTGGAATACAGAAATCGTTCTCATCTATAAATAACTAAATTTTATTTCTAATGTAAACGACATCCCTAAAAATCCCTCCCTGGATTTTAATACTTTGAGCTTAATCAAAGTGAGCCAAGCTATTGTTAGAATACGCAATCTAGTCAAGTCTGAAGGCTACAACCACTTCCCTCTCATCCTTGCTCAATTCCATGTGCCAATGTCTTTCGGAAAGGGAAAGAAAGAAAAGTCTGCCACTGTGCTATGTGGAAGAAAGGGGCAAAGGGGCATCACTCCAATCTCTTGGCTCCGGCTCTCTTCACTCTTGCATCCCCAGAGAAAAGAGATGCTCTTCATTCACAAAACAAAACAAGAAAATCTCTATAATTATTTTTGGCTCAGCTCCATTGAAATTCATTCTCCTGGAAGCTTCTGTGCTTTAGATTAAAACAATGCTTAGAATATTCATTCTCTGAGCAGCAAACGTGTCCCCCTCCATCTTTCCTCCTCGTTTCACCCCCTCCCCCACCATGTTTCTCAATTTCTTTTACAATGCTTGTCTCTCTCTCTCTCTCTGGATCTATTTTTCTTCTTATAACTAAGTCAGGCCTGAGAAGTATCTAACACCAATGCCTAGGTTCACCTCTCAAGCTCTTCTTCATGGGCTTGGGGTGGATGGAGGGCTAGGGGTAAATATGCCCTCAATTTCCAAGTTACAGAACATCACACCTCATCTTTTCTTGTTCATTAAAATTAGGCATCAAGCTCATTCCCTATCTTGTCTAACCCCCAAAGATGGATAAAATCATAATTGCCCACAGCAGGAGGTACTGTGTTAAACCCCAGGAGTGGAAAAGAAGGCATGGAAAATCATGACTTTAAACCCAAAGTCCTCTTCTTAAATCCTGACCAAGTGGAAAACCAAAATATTCTCATTTTAAAACCTTGAGCTTTCTTCCCTATCACCGATTACAACTGCGGCTTTACAAAACTATCCAATCACTAAAATAAAAATAAATCTATCAAGTGGAAAAGGGGAACTGCTCTCCCCAAAGTAAAGTTCATGGCTATTCAGACAGGAGGAAGGGCTCTGCAATGTGAGATGTGGAGTTCTTTTTTCTTGAAACAATAGACTCATTTGATGCAAGTTCTTTGTAAAGAGGAAAATGGTTTTTTTCAGTCCATAATTAGGAATTAAAGTTCATGGAATCTAATTCTTTATACCTTTTCTTCTTTGCTAAGCCTGGGAAGAAAGATCCTTAGAAATATATCCTGCCTAGGCTGGCACAGAGAGAAGGCTTAGACACCTGTTTTGTTTACCATTAAGGTCTTTCCCTATTTCTAATGCTTCCAATACAACATTTCTAATGTTTTGACTGGAAACATTTATTTCCCCCCCCCCCTTTTATTTTTAATTCTAAATGGTCTGCTGGTGCATTTCAGTGTATTGCCCCTCACCTATAAAGTTTGGACACTGAGTCTATCTATTCTTGCACTGTTGGATAATCTATATTTTACATGGATACAGTTGTCTCTTATAAGACCTTTTCCTTCTGGCACCATCTTGACAAACAAAACAAAACAAAGGAAAAAAAACCACTAACAGCTCATGATACCTTAAATTTAACTGGAAATTGCTACCTGCCAGACGAGACTAGCGCCAATATGAAAGTGAGTATTTGTAAGAGTTTGCTTGTCTGTTTCCAAGTCTTTGCAAACAGTCCTGATTACTGAATTCTATTTGGTTTACTAGGCTAAAAAAATAAAAAAGAGCATGAGTCTCTACTGTTAATTACATTGTAAACATTTAATAAAGATTCCTTCCATTTATCCTTCGCCCTTTTCAAAAATGAAAGGTTGTAATTTACATGTACTGTGACTTCATGTAACCTGATTGTTTTACTCCTTTCGCCTCTCCCTTCCTTTCTTTGCCTTCTTGTATTAGGAAGAGGTGGGGCACGTGAGATAGAACTGTTTCTCTAGTACATTTTTCCTAAGAGGAAACAGCCTAAGTACCTTGTGAATTTATCTACTGACCTCTGCTTAACTATTAATTCCTTCAAGCTGCATTTTTAATTGCCAAATGTTAAAAAAAGGAATACAGTAGAAATGCATAGCACTCAATGACAGGACGTTTAATAGCAATGTATGGCTACAGGGATGGTTACGTTTGGGGATCCATATGCATGTTCAACTCACACATTCAGGCAGGGCAATAAAGCAGAGGAAAAACAGCTGATACACAAAAGGGACCGTCTAGACAGTGCCCCATCAGTCTGGCTAAATTTGGTGCTGGCATTCCCAATGGGATAGTAATATAATTGTTCTGGTGTCTGCGTTCATTCCCCCTGTCAAACACCATTCTAAAGATACATCCTTTCTTACACCCCCCCAACCCCTGCTCCTTCTTCATCTTCTAAAATGAGGCCCAAACTAACTGTACCACTTTGCAAAGAGCTTCTAGATGACCTGACCCCAAGGAAACATAACAATTTAGCAAAATCATACTGTTTAATTCCTGGGAAATCCTCCTGTTATTTCTTAACCCAAACCAGAATTAATTTTAGTCAAATTGCAATGATTTTAATTAAAAACCTGGAAACAATTTAGAATGCAAATATAAGTATTCCTAAAATATTGAGTACCTTGGATCAAAGCAAATATGTCTTTTTTCCTTTTACATTTATTAACCTCTAAAGAAAATTTAACAGAAATCAGAGATGTGAAAGTATAATGATGGGCATGGATCATAAATTCTAATGAAGAAAAGGCTAATGAAAAAAGGGAAAGTGATAACAAGCAAAAGCATTGAAAAATGTAAATTATGTTATTTCACCCTTCTAGCTTTAAAAGGAATAATATTGTTCTCTATTAAATTTAGCCTGAGTCACAATTCTGTTTATTCAGACATGGATGTTTTTTATACTTTCTAGGTAATATTTTATAGACAGGAATATTTACCCAGTGACTTATTCTCAATTAATACTTTTTTTTTTTGCAGTAAGTTATTGCTATAAGGTATAAAAAAAAAATCTAAAACCTCTAATTTCAAAGAGGAAAAAAATAAACCAAGGAGATTATAAGAGACATTTAGGTATCATCATTGTGTACATTAGCCACAAAGCATTTATAATCCAAAAACTTCCATAACATTAGAATTAATATAGAAGCTGTCAGACTAATTCTAAAAAAGTAAGAAGCAAAGGTATATTTTTGGATCTCAATGTAATATATTCATCAGAAATGTTTTTTTACCCTACTTCAAAGTCACCTCTGTGTTTTGCATTGTTTAGAGATTAAACTAGATCATGACTCTTTTTTTTTCTTTTTTTCCCCTAGCTTCTCTCCCCCCCTAAGAAATATTACATTGGGAAAGGAGTTCTGGCATCTGTTTTGTTTTGTTTTGTTTCATTAAGTATGGACCATCATGTGGCCTTCAGATTTTTTGGAAAAAAAAAATCTTTTGAATAGAAAATTGTCTCCTATCACCCATCAGACCAAGAGATGGATCAGTAGACCAAGTAAGGGAGGAAATTCCTCTCTCCTGCATCTCTCACCCCATCAATGACCCTTCTGACTGGAGAAAACAAAATTAAAGAAACCTCTACATAGTGTTCAAGCTTTGCCCAACTTCCAGAAACTGGGACACAAGGAAACCAAGTAAAACTAGGAAAGGATAAAGTTACTATCCCTAGAAGACCCTGACAAGCAAGATCCACTGGGTTTCCATTCAACTCAGAGACATCAGCAGCACAGAAAGCATCACCAAACTTAACAAAGTATCCCAAGAAAATCCAATTAATATAGTTTTGAATTCTGAAATGGCAAAGGATTGTGAAAAATAAGTGGTTTCTATTTGAATTTCAAAAATGCAAATAGTGATGATTCCTATGGGTTGTTGTTCTGTTGTCTTTGTTTTTTGTTGTTGTTTTTTGTCATGAAGCTGGCACTCTAAATTAGCTTAATGTGTACTGGAAACAATCCACTATTAAAAAGGCCACATATGATAATGTGATCAAACAGTGCCTGCCTCAAGCTGGATTGTTCTGTTTAATTTTTTTCCCCTTCTTTTTTCGGAGCTGCATTGGTAGAAAGTGAGAGAAAGGCATTGGATAAGGCTCCTTTGAGATCACCAGTGTTGCAAAATCTGAGTTTTATACTTGATTTTCAAACTATTGAATAATGTCCTATGAGATCTCTTAGGTCTTAACTGGATTAAAATGAATATATTTGTGCTAGAGCTCTTTTCAACTAACTAATGTGCATGTGAATTGATGGTGTGTGTCAGTGAGAGGGTGTGAGAGCAACTGTAGGTGACTGTAAGAGTGGGTGTGGGATGCAGGCTGGGTGTGACTGGGGTGTAGAGACAGAGAGAGAGAGAGACAGAGAGAGAGATGGAGACAGAGAGAGAGAGAGAGAGAGAGAGAGAGAGAGAGAGAGAGAGAGAGAGAGAGAGACTATCATGAGAGAGGGTGAGGGAAATGAAAATTAGCAGGCCTGTGTGTCTGGTGGGTTTTGTTGGGCACCACGAGAGATGCATGGGGGTGGGGAACAGGATGAGGGAAGGGGGGAGGTGGAGGAGAAGGGGAGGTATGGCATGTGTATATGTGTTGGTGCGGTGGCTTCAGTTATGGCTGGGGCCCCAGGTTTTTGTTTTGTAGATTCCGGGGGTAAATAGGCTGGAGTTTCAGGTTCAGGTTGGAGTGCATGGAAAAGGATTGTTTCTGTGAGTTCCTCTTTCTGCTCTTCACTGTGGTTGCTGCTGCTTGGAACATTGCTGGGGGAGGGAGGCGGGAGGGAAGGGTAAGGGCCTGTCTGCAGCTGCCCCTCTCATACTTGAATAAAAGAACTTTTTTTTTTCTGGGGTGGGGGAAGCTGTGAATACCTTTCCCAATAAGAGATGAGGCATATTGAAAACTATATTAAATTACCCTGATTAACAATTTAGCCACGAACAGGGGAGCTTTGGGAGATCTCTATAGGCAGGGCTGGGGGCTATTCATGCCAGTAGCTAAGAGGTCGAAAGGTTTCTGAAGTTCACAGGCTCAGATCCTTTGTTATGCTAACAGACAATCTCAAATCAGCTGCCTAGTGGAGTGTGAAATATAAATGATTCCTTGAGAACTTCCAATAAGTTGTCACTCTTGCTCTCCAAATACCAGGACAGGCTGCTAATTTCTAGCAGGCCCTTTTTGCAACTTCGCTAGCCCTAAATGAATGCCTTTGTAGTTCAAATAATCTTTTCAAGGGAGCTGTCCTATCATAATAGCCCAAATGCATCTTGGTTTTGACTATTAAATGAAAATCAGGCCTCAGATGTGCTTGACTTTTCCAAACTGCCCAGTGCTTGGGAAGGGTGGTAGCGGCCCACAAGTTAGCACCCACTGCAGGGGGCTAGGGCATTAATAACACTCTATAGACTGGGAGTTACTGAGAATGGAGCTTCAACCTCAGGCCTCACCCCTCCCCCTACTTCAGACAAAGCTGGGGAGGTAGGGGGTAGGGTGCGATTTCCGTGTCTTCCTTCCCTGACTTGAGACTACCTTGCTCTTTCAACCCATCCAACACTGCCATGATTTATGGACATTTTGTCCAGCAAGACAGAAAGCTGACCCCCAGTTTGGTTGCCAGTATCTTACCAGTCATCTCAAAGGGTCAGTTCTGAGAATGGGTGTGCTCATTTTTCTAGGGTGAAGGGAAGAAGAGAGTCAAAGGGCATGGTGTGCTTAGGCCATGTCCCTGCAGTTGAAGAAAGGCTATGTGCAAGGCTTGTGCTCTCAGATGAGTACTTTAAATACGGCCAAAAGAAAGCATATTCTATTTTTCAAGGGTAAGATGTGCTTATATTATTAAAAAAAAGAAAACAAAATTAGGCAAAGAGAAGGAGAGGTTAAAAAAAAAAGCTATAAATTCTACCATATCTGTCTTCCCAAGGGTAGGCAGAAAATGGTAATATGGCAAAACAAGCTTGAATTCAGCAAAATTTGCCCTATGTTTTCTTTGCAGTACAATATGACACTTATGGAGATACAAAAAAAAGTCTGTGATTTTATAGGAGTCCAAGCTTTTTCCTAGCAATAGAAATTCAGTTTGTAGGTTGGGGATAGGAAGGAGGAAAATAAAATATTTATTTCAATTGAATCTTAAGAATAACTCTGTAAAGGTTGTTAATACAGGCAGTCTATCCAGAGAAACTGAAATGCCTTAGTTTCCCTTTACTCATCTACTGCCGTGACTGTGCTCATTTAAAATGCTACATAAAAAAGACTTTTTTATGAGTGTGGTTTGGCATAGACAAACTTTTAAGCAAACATTTTTTTCCAATCACAGATGTCCCCTCTCTATATTTATGCCAAGTATTTTGCACCTTCACTAGAAATTAACAAGCAATGAGGTCTGTTCTAAGAAGTGTAACTTTCGTCAAGCTAAATTTCTTCTGTATAAAAATTCCAAAACTTGTTTTCAGATAAATCGCAGTAGTTGATACAGCAGGAAAAAGGACATGGGGTGTATGTAACTTGATAATTTTTTGATGTGATAAGGTATTTAGAAATCAGATCATTATTTGTCATTCAAGCCCTTTGTTAATTTTCTGCAAATGATAATGGGGCATAATATAGCAAGAAAAAAAATTCATCTGGATCTCTGACATTGAAGAGGCAGAAGTTTGAGGTTTGTTCCAACAGATGTCAGAATCAGACTGTAATTTGTTATCGATCTTCCCACACCCCTTTCAGGGGTGTCTTCTCTTCTCAGAATCATTGTTATCACTGTTTTCACTGGGATAGCAGTGTGACTATTCATCTTAAGATCTACTTTTAAATACACAAAGAGTTAAAAGTTTTAAAGACAGAAGTCATTTCAAAAGTAATTTTTAATTTTTCCTTTTTTTCTTTTAACAGCTGTTCAACTATGCATTGTCTATATCTTAATCGAATATACGCTACAATATAAGACACGGGAGATTCAAGGAAGAAATACCTTCACAGGGCTTTCCAAATGCTTATTCTAATACTTGGAAGTATCTTCTCTCTCTTTCCTGTCTTTAATACATCAAAACAGGAAAGAAAGAGCTTTTGTGTTATGACTACAGAGAAAACATTTGAGAATGTGTCAGTGTGGTGAATGCCAGCCTCAGTTTGGGGGGTGGTTTGGTTTTCCCCTTGCCTTGGTTTTCTTTTTTCCTCTTTGCTTTTGCAGTCTTTAAATTTTGGCCACTTTGTGAAAAAGCAAGAGCTGAAATGTAAAGTTAGGATGAATTACATTAAACGTGCATGTTTCAAGAATATGAGCATGATGAATAGCAGGTCTGTGACATCATGGAGATTGATCAGTCCTTCACAGAAAGCCTCCTCCTTTCCTCCCTCCCTTCACCCCCTCCCCAAAATCCTCTCTTCACCCTTTCTAAAACATCCTAGTTCCAACTGAAAGGGGGCGGGGGGGGGGCGGGGGAAGAGGGTATTGAGTAAAAAAAAAAAGTTTGCAGTGTTGCCATTTCTAGGCATGAGGAGTGGGAGCTGGGGGAGAGGGGGTACATAACGGTGCTGGACACTGTACATAGGAATACAGAACCAGTTCAAATAGATATTGTTTCTCTGAATGAGTTGTTTACAGGTCTCTCCCGATCTGTGGCGTAAGCCTTCCTTTAGGTGTGCATTTATTTAAGAAGGTAGAAAATAAGCTAAGTACATTGTCTCTAGCCTCGGTTAATATTTATAGCCCACAGTGGGTAGTAACTTTTACAAAGGTGTATTCATATTTACTTACATCCCTTGTATTATACTTATATCGTTTCCATTATAATTTGGACAAATTAAAGCAAAAGACAGTCTTTCATTAACAGAGACCTAGGAATAGAAAGACTAAGGATTAAAAAGCAAAATGACTCCAAGATGGCTGCCTTTCCTTCTTCTCCCTCCTTACTGCCCAGTTTCCGCAGAGAAATTAATGCAATATTTTGTTTAGAAACCACATTTTAGGTCATTTGCAAATGAGGTAGCCCAAGTGGTACCCACAGCTGCCTGGAAGACTGCAATGCTATAATCATGGTATAGAGAAATTAAAATGCAAACATTCAAATGTATTTAGATGTGTACACAGTGAATAGATCCACACATACACACTTGCATGTGTGAAACACACATACAACGGCAACACAAAATAAAAGACAGAAATCCTACTTAATTCTTAGGACAGAGGGGCAAAACAGAACACCAGGGCCACTAGCTTCCTCCCCAAAGGTTAGAAAATGCAGTGCTCATAGTCTAGATTTGATTTTTTTTAAAGATATATCTTACTGATGACTCTCTCATTAGGCAGACTTCTGAGGTCTGGGGAGACAAGATTTCCATAAATTATCTCTGTAACTCATCTCACGCTGGTGCAAAATGCAAAGCTAAAATTGAATTTTATGTGTGTGGTTTATTTTTTTTAAAAGATAGAATATCAAGTTGCTCAGTTTCCCTGACAAATATATTAAAGGGTTGATGACTAATAATTACTACTATTATTTATGATAATAGTGTATTTTTTTAAATCACAAGATTCCACCCATAAAGCTAAAATGAAAACAATATACTGAATAAATAAAGCTATATTGGGGGAGTTTACACCATTCAATATAAATGGTTAGCAGGTTATTCTGCTCAGAGTACAGGCAAAGAACAAAGCAAATGGTTCAGTTCCACTAGGAAATATATTAAAAAAAAAAAAACCCAACCCTTTATCTAAAAGCCATCAGGGACAAGCACTCAATACAAGTTAACAAGCAGGAACTGATAAGATAACATTTATATGAGGTCAGAAGTCAAATGCCAGTCAAAGGCTTTTAACCTCTTGGGTCATAAACAGGAATAGTTAAAACTGAGAGATAGTTATTTATCGCATTTTAAGGGTACCTGATCATTGTCACAGGATCACCGATGATGAAACTAATTGGGATTTATAGAAGAACTTGTAGCTGTTCAGACAAATAAAATCCCGAACCTATAATTCTTCAATTCTTAGGGAAAAAAAAATTCCCCCCCCCTTTTTGTACATAAATCTACCAATTTAAACAGATTTAGGAACAAAATATTGTGCACTGTCTTCTAAACAGGAACATATGTAACCAACACACAGATTGATTAGCAGAATACGTGACTAATGTCGTCATATGTAGATTCAATATTTACAGTCTGAAAATAATAAATAAGCAGCCATAAAACCCCCTCCCCATTGTGCTGCTGGTGCTCCTCCACCCCCACAGGACTCCCAAATCAGACAAACTGTAGCCCCAATATTAAAATATGTCTTGACCCACAATGCCATCTTTTATACATTCATGAAGTTATTTTTTTTCATTGCAATTATTGGCACAACTCCCTAATACAGGAAAACTGAAAGCCACTTAATTATATATATTTTTTTATCTCAATCTAGTCAGAGATACAGGCATCCCTCCTTTTCTCTGCTGTCACTGTATTTTTTTTCTCTTTGTTTTGAATTTTTTTGTTTTGTTTTGTCTAGTGTCGGTTTACATTCTAAACTCTCAAACAATTCCTGGTCCCCAAGCCTATACCTAGCTTGTATTTTCAAAGCCCATCTCCTCCCCCCACCCTTTTTTTTTCCTTTGCAACAGAAGAAAGCAAATCTAGATATTTCTTTCTACAGAGAGATAGAGGGATTGTTGTAAGGCCTGCTAAGGCCCACTGTTTCTTTAAACAGAGTCCACAATACACTAGGCGAACATTGTGGATTTAAAATGCTTTTAAATATTTATCAGAAGTATTTTATCATCATATTCAAATGACACCTGGAGTGCACTCACCTTTATTGACAATCTCTGTTCTGAAAGTCCATTTGCTTCCTTAAAGCCCCCCAAGCAGAACAAGCACTACCCGTTTTCATTCAGTTAATGTTTAGTAAAAAACCAAGCAACCTTAATCAGCATGCTGATTGCATCGTCAACTAACAAATAATTTACTACTCTGAGCATTGCATTCCATTAAAAGCTCATTAAATTTTCTGTTCTCCAATGGGAGGTTTAGCTTTTGAACTGCATGCTTTTGCTTCAAATGATCATTTATTCAATTTTTGCAAAATGTTTTTTTTCAAAGTATAGGTGAGCATTTCAATACCTATAGAGTGCAGACATATGAAAAACACAGTCCAGGGTTTGATTTTGTTCAGTCATTTGATTTATAAGCTATCTTTACCAAAATTCAACACAATCATTCGCACTTTTAAAGAATTGTAAAATAGCTCTGTGTGTGGCTATGTCTGACCCAAACTGATCTTGGGAACATAAAGAGATACAGTGAAATATCCTACAAGTATTATATGTAATATAGGTATATATAATATGTCATATGTTATACATGTAATATATAATGCATGTATCTGAAATGCCCATATTCCCCTCAAGTAACACTGCATTATTATCATTTTTCTTATTTTCCTATTTGTAAAAGGTTATGGATCAACTATTCCTAAAGAGGATGACATTGCAAAACCCTCGCCATACAGAATGTCAAACTTAGGCTATTCAGTAAAAATTAGTAATAATAATAATAATATTCTTAGTAACCCACAGATTTTGAGCCTGGACAATTTTAACAATCCCCCTGGCTCCTTTTCTTGCTCAGGCTATTCTAATAAGGTGCATATTATCATTCTATTTAATAAAGAAAAATGTAAGAAAATATCCAAGCCCCAAATTAACATGCATCTTTGGATTGCTAATTGTGCTCATTGCAAATTTGGGTCATTTTGCATGAGTGATTCTAATGCAGGGCTGAGATTGCCACATAGCATAGCGGATTCCTGATTCCCTGCGCTAATCCTGAACTCGTGATTGTGTCAGGTGCAGTTCTGTGTGCTCTAGCAGCTGGCTCGTCCTCATCAATGCAAATAAGGCAACTCCTACAATCAAAGCCTCCTGAGTGTAAAGCCTGATTGCTGAGGGCAGGCTAAAGCACTACACAGACTCTCACTTTCAAATCACATTAAGTGACAAGACAACTGCGATGTCCCCCCGGTTCAAAATCAACCTTTAGAAAACAAAACAAGAAGAGGAAGAGGAGGAAGAGGGAGAAGAAGATGAAGACGAAGAAGAAAGAAGAGGAGGAAGTCCCCGCTCATTCGAATGGTCAACATTCTCGTTTAAAGGGCCTTTCTTTGGATGTGGACTTGGGAACTTCAGACAAGCCCACACTTGGGCAGACACTACCTAATATCCATATAATTAGTAGGCAGGCACCAGACCTCACCAACAATATACCGATTATTTTTTCAAGGAACTTTCAGAGAGAATGTGTCTCTGTACATACAGAGAAACAACAGCAACAACCAAAACTGCAGAATTCACCATGTGCCTCAATTGGAATATCATTTGGTCTTATAACTAAATTCCCATTTGACATATTACTCTTACTCAGAGCATGGAAAATGCTATGAGTGATAAAAAGCCCAAATGCTTTCTCCAGCATTTCTCCACAGAATCTGGACAACCCTTAGTAGCTCTAAAAATGTAAAAGAAAAAAAAAGAAAATAATGTTTTTTTCTTTTTAGAAAAATCCCTAAACATATACAGATTTCTGACTCCATTTCAGCCCCATCCTCTTTGTTTTCTTTTCTCTTTTTAAAGGATGCTTAACAGCGGCATTCAGCTTTAGCATAGAGCAGTTTTCTAGGTAAGGACATGTATCTGAGAGTTGAATAAATGCCTCTCCAGAACTGTTTTGAGCGCATAAAGAAGCTTCATTCTGGGAACCAGCACTAGATCCCTATGTTGACAGATCAGCAGAAATATTAAGTCAATGTTGGGATCATCTAAAGATATATAAGCAGATACCTATGACTAGCTGTGCCACCTTAAAGAAGTGACTTACTCTCTCAAAGCCTCAGTTTTCTCATCTGTAAAATTTGGAAGGTGGATAATGAACTAAATGCACTCTCAGTCCCTTCCTGACAGTCTGTAATTTGGTATTGTTCTTGCTTCTATCCTGGTTTTTTTTTTTTCATTTTGACTCTTCTAGATGTAGGGCACTGGAATATTATATCACACTAAGGGAAGAAAAGTAATATTGGCCAGGAATGGGTCAGCTCCCACATAATGCCTAGTGCTGCCTGTACTGCTTTGAGACCCTTTTCCCCTTCAGGGGAGAGTAGATGCAGTTAACGCTGCTGAGGAGATTTAACCCAGATAGCTTCCTAGGTATAATAATATTCACTCCTGGAACCACCAGCCAACACCACTTCTTTTGCCAAACACAGTAAATACTCTGAACCTGGATACTAGGAAGTAGCAAAATCCATGAAAGAAAGGTAAACAGTTTTTGAAGACCTCTTCAATTAAGAAAAGGTCAGTCCCTTGATTTTGACCTGCTTCTGTCCATCAATGAAACTAGTATGATGCTTAAGGGCCCACTGAGGTAGGATGCTGAGCTGGTCCAAGTATGACTCTGGGACTCTTGGAAATCATTGGCACTTGGGGGATGGAAGTTGGGAGAATAAGTCAGATCGGTGAGTGATTCGATCTTTCACAGCTACTGCTCAAGACTCTCTCCTTCTCTTTCTCTCTAATAGGATTAACAGATATTTTCCTAAACGGAAATCAGAATGTGTCAAATCATCTGTGACAGTCAATTTGCTGACAATGCCCACATTCTTGCAGTACTGATGCAGCACTATTCATAAACAGTTTCATTTCAAGAGATACAATACATCTGAGAGGTAAACATTTATCTTCATAATCTTACATTCCTTTCAGACTCCTTAATTCTTCTTCGTGTATTCTCCTCCTCTTTCACCCTCCCCACCCCACCTCATCTTCAAAACATCTCGTACAAAAAGACATGACATCCCAAGTGAGCTAGGGTCTCTAGGATCCTGATGATGCAATATGAGCGCTGTATTATTCCTAGGAGGTCCCTTGTAATGTTACCTTCTCCTATGCCTCAGCTCCAGGTATTTTAATTCTTCCCATTGCTTACAGGCTCATTTTCTAGATGACCTGTTAGGGTTGCTTTCTTTCCTCCCTCCAACCTCACCCCAAAGCGATCATCCTTCTTCTCCTTCCTTCCTCCCCCACACTCAGTTTTATTGTTTTTATTGCAATAGCTATTCTTACCACTGGCACATCCCTCTGCAGTTTCTCCTTGGGGATGCATTAGGTTTTCCTCCCTGCGCTCCCTCCAACCTGTTTGTTCTCACACTCTTCTCTACAGCATGGGCAGGAATTATCTCTGGAACACTCCAAGAAGGAATGGTTATTGGAGGATTTCACACCTGAAGTTCCTCTACCCTTTTTCAACTTCTCATGAAGACCACTTACAAAAACAATGGAGCAGATGCCCTTAACTGAATCAAGAACTATCAACCAGTTTGCTTTTATTCCTAAGTTTATAAGGACAGATATTTGATCAGAGAAATAGCATCTACCTTTATTTCTCTTTCTGCAGTTTACTTCAATTCAACAAGTATTTTATTAAGTGCTTACTGTGTACAAGACATTGATGCTTACACACTGAGATACAAAAGATAAATTTTTAGTTCACACAAAGAGATATATAAACTATATGGACTTTCAGAAGTAGTGAAATATTTTGGGTATCATGGGATTTTAACTGGGTTTGACTTTGAAAATTATTTAGTCCAATGTCCTTATTTTACAGAAGAAGTCCTGCTGAAAAGAAGTTAAATGAGTTGGCAAGGACACAGCTAATTAGCAGCAGACCTGGGAGTAAAACCCAGGTCTCAACCCCTGGTCCATTGTCTTTCCACTGTACCTCATAGCATGAGTAGGCTATTTTAAACAAAAGTATACTTAAAGACATTGTCAAAACACAATTTAAATATCAGCAACTCTATTTCCTTTGAAAATGAATGAGTATTGTTATTCCCAATATGCAAAGGAAAAAAAAACAGATAAAACCTTATAGACATGAGGGGAATCCAGGACTAAGCTAAGCAAGGGTGTGCAGAAGCCTATTCAAACCAGCTCATGAGAGACAATAGTTAAATTTTAGTGTTAACACTCACACCACAGAAATTGGAGAACACTACAAATCAGGGCTTGATTTTTTTTTTGTGGTGATGAAAGTGATGAAAAATATTAATAATGCAGATTAAATTTAAAAGTGTGTCATCCACAATTGTTCCCTCCCCCCCCCCCCAGAGCTGGTTGTTAAACATTTAATAGCAGACCAATGAAGTGAAATATCCTATGCCTGTGCAAAGCCAAGGTATCTCTTTCCTATCTGAAGAAGGGGAGTCACCCCTTCCATAGCCCACTCTGAACTCCCTCCTCCATTTTCCATTTATTTAATTCTTGATTTTGAGACTGTCTTGCTTCAGAATTTTCAATATTTTTTCATATAAATGATTTGTCTTTAGTAAATACATGACTAGATAACTTGTGAAGTCTGGGAATTAAAAAGTGCTATCTTATATCTGAATGAATAAATCATTGGTATTAGCTCCTTTCTATGTCTAGAACAGTCAGAAATTGGCAACAAGCAGCAAGGTATCACAACTCTGTGAAGTGGTGTTTTCATTTAGGATTTTTTTTAATGCTCCTGCATGTTGTTTACACAGAGCCAAATGTCAATTAGCATTGGCCAGAAAAGAACTGCTGGGTTACATGTGTTTCTATGTAGCTTTTCATTCATCAAGATTATTATGGCTTTCATTTGCATAATGCATTTATCTTCAAAACACACAAAAAAAGAAAAGAAACATACTTAATAGATAACATTTTGAAAAAAACATATCTTGCTCATCACTCCATCTTTTCTCTTTTGAATTTATTCCCCTGATAAGGCAAATGACACTTTAGCCTTAGTTAATGTAAAAACAGAAAGGTGTTAATCTCATTTTCAACATGTCAGCTCTTCCAAGTAGGGTATTAATACCCAAGGTGCCCCACTGTCAAACTCAACAGAATTGTTCTGGTAGTGAAGTGAGGTCCAAACCCAGCCATTTCTACTTCCCTTTATAGGATGTGGTCAAATTCATTGAATATCAGGAGCGATACACAACAGCTCAAGGGTCACCTGCTATGGAAAGCCTTTCCTAATCCCCACTCCCCGTGGTTGTTATTCTTTCTCCTCTCCCAGCTCCTGTAAATTACTTTGGATATGTTTTATTTTTACTTTTCCACATACCTGTGGATTTTCCCAAGTAGAATGTGTGTTTCTTGAGGGGAGCTTCCCCAGCGCCTGGTTAAAATAGCGCCCATCACATAATAGGCTCACAATAAATATTTCTTAAGTGAATGAAAAGAAGATTGGAAAACTATTAGAAATAATATTGATTTCATTTTTTTAAAATATTTACAAAAAATAGGCCAGTTTGGTTCCAGCCTGAGGTGCATAAAGAAGAGTAATGTGTAATAAATTCAAAAGATCAGTGACAGGGAGACATGGGGACTTTTTGAGCAGTATAGTTACATGGTCAGACCTGTGCTTTATTCTGTAAACTTCTAGTTAAGGTGGATGTTAAATAACAAACAAGTATGCCATATCCAAAGGATGCAGTAAATATATAGTAACAAATGATTTAAATAGCACATAACACGGAATAGTCAATTTGGGCCTCACAATAACATCGTCGTCGGCAAGGTGTAATAGATCTTATTTCCTCTGCTTTGTTGTTGTTCAGTCATTTCAATCATGTCTCACTCTTCATGACCCCATTTGGGCTTTTCTTGGCAAAGATACTGCAGTGGTTTGTCATTTCCTTCTCCAGTTCATTTTACAGATGAGGAAACTGAGGCAAAGGGGGCTAACAGGTTGTCCTGTCGTTGTCCGAGGTCACATAGCTATTAAATGTCTGAGACCAGGGTGTTCCTGACTCTCGATCCACCCAGCTTCTCCACTTACACATGAGGAAACAGGTCCATTAAGGTTAAATGACTTGCCCACAGCTAAGGAAGTGTAGAAAAAGGATTAAAAACATGGTATCCAGATGCCAAATCCAGCATACAACTCACCAGACCACACTGCCTCTCTGCCTGTGGTTCCCTGATATCATAAATATTCAGTCCTATGCTTTGTTTAATCTGCTTTCTTTTAAAAAAAATAATTTTAAAGAATAAGACAAGAATGATGATTGAAAATGATAGAGGACAAAAGCTAAGATCCCATTGCCCACAGGAAATTGTGTTTTAACTCCTAGGAGTGCTATGGGGATTTGTTAAAATAATTAGTACAGGACTTCCTTTTTTAGGTTTCTTCTTAATATAAAGGACATGAAGATGAAAGAAAAAGACTTGGTGACATTATGAGAATATTAGAAGCATTATGGAAGTATTATTGATAGAAAAAATTGGAAGCATTTAAAAAAACTTTCCTAACTAATTTTCTCATACCACATTACTACTATAGCAGAAACATTATATAAAATTCCCAAATTAGGCAAGAGACAAGGAACATAAACAATAAAAACATTAAATAAGTATATGTGTGTGTATATGTGTGTATATATATTTATATATGTATATATATAAAATTTAGGAAACTATAGCCTTGAATAATTATTCCTAATTCTAGTTCATTGCATACATATTCAAAACCTGTAGAATGTAGGGTCCTTGAGGGCAAGGACTATTTTTCTTAATTCTTTATATCTTTGACCATTAGGACAGCCCCTGACACAGAGTAGGTGGACAATAAATATTTGTTGAATTGAAAGACTGTATTTAAAAGGCCCCTTTCAAAATAAATGTGAAATTTTCTGGAAAATTCAGTTTTATCTACAAATAAGATTTTATATTTTTTTGGTACTTCTTTTTCCATCTGGCAAATGCTGCTTTTTAAGGAATTATTTTGACAAGTGATGTTTGAATCTCTTTTATCATTTGTCCAATTCTATTGTTTAAGGTGGTGCTTTCTTCAGTCTTTTTTGTGCCTTTTTTTTTAATCAAGCTATTGTCTTTTCACACTTTTCTTCCCTCACTCTCATTTTGTTACCTAATTTTTTTTCCTCTACCACTTTTATTTGGTTTCAAGAATTATTTCCAACTCTTCCAGGAATTTTTATTGGGCTTATGTCTAATTTACTTTTTTTTCCCTTCAAGGCTTTGAAGTTGTTTGAACATCACTGTATTCTCAGTTGGTGTCTTGATCTTCCACGTCGCCACAGTAACTTTGGATGGAAAGATTTTTTTTTTTCTGCTATTGTCTGCTCATTTTTCTGACCTATCTCTTAACTTTGTGTTAAAGCTGGGCTCTGTTCCTGGCATTGGGGGCAAGGCAGGGGTACTGTCTCAGTCTTCAGGCTTTTTTGCCCTGCTGTTTTCAGAGCCAGTTCTGGCGGTTTGGAAATTTTGAGTGTTTTAATGGTAGTGTGATTTGAGGAGAGGTGTGGTCGCTGCTTCCCTGGTCTGAGCTGGTACCCTTCTCCCTTGGGATAGCAAATGATACTGCCCCTCTGGGTTCCTGCTCCCTTGTTACTGAAAGTGCTCCTCTGCCTGAATTGTGACCTAGAAGTGGGTACAGGCACTGTAGTTGCCAAACAGCACTGAGTCTTTGTGCCTAGTGCTGGGCCAGGAGTCCCCTGTAATCTCTTTCTGACCAGTTGCCCAATCCCCTTTCCTTCTCTGGCTTGAGAATTCCCAAAGCTGCTACTGCTGAAGTCCACACCACCAAGTCCCAACACCTAGTGTTGCATCCAAGTAGGCTCTGGGCCAGCCAACACCCCCCTGCATCACAGATCTCTCCTTGTAACCTCCTAAGTTAGCTTAGGCTGAAAGAATGTCTTACCCTGACCTTTTGTTGACTCTGCTTCTCCAGAATTAAGTTTGTGGCATTATTTTAAAGTTGTTTGGAGGGGAATGTTGGGAGAACTCAGCTTTAGTGCGACTCTACCATCCTAGCTTTGCCCCTAGATTTTATTTTTTTAATGTTTACTTTGAAGTTCAAATAAACATTCAAATTAAGGTTTGTTATTAATAAATAAATAAATAAAATCATACATATAAATAAATATACATATGTATGTATATAATCTGATTTCTAGAAAATTCCATATAGCTTCATTTTAAGGATTTTTTTTCTCTCTGAGAGGGTGTTTTTATAAAATATAGTACGAGAAACTGATACATTCTTAGGAAATTTATGCTTCATTTTCATGTGTAGTTAAGAAAAACTCACATTGTAAGATGGCAGAGTAAGAGCAGGGACTTGCTTGAGCTTGTTACCCAGTTACCTCCAATACCTGTAAAAATGACCCCACAAATTTTAGAGCTATAGAATCCCCAAAATGAGGAGTGAAACAAATCTCCCACTGAGAGTCTGGCAGGCCAACAGGAAAGGTCTATCCGGCAGGGAATGCAGCACAGTCCTGGGGTATAGAAATCCATCTTACCGTACAAGAAAGTAGAAGGGGGCACATGAGAGAGGGTAGACTGGGGGAAGGGATGATCAATATGCTTGCCATGTTGGGGTGGGAAGTAGGGGAGAGATGGGGAGAAATTTTGGAACTCAAAATCTTGTGGAAATGAATGTTGAAAACTAAAAATAAATAAATTCTGAAAAAAAATTATCACACATGTCCTGGAAGTTAAGTGTTATTATGATGCCCATTCTACAATGGAGGAACCTGAGGTAGACAGAGGGTAAGTGACTTGCCTAGGGATCACACAGTTGGAAAGTATCTGAATCTGGATTTGAATTCAGATCTTCTTGTCTCCAGATCCAGCCTTCTGTCTCCTGCACCACATACCTGCCTTAATTTTTTTTTTCTAATGGCAGATTTGGACAGGATAGACATGCAGTTTGGATAACTCAGAAAACCATATACTCATTTTAAAGCAGGGGACCTAGTGTGGGGAAAAAGGAGGTTGTTGCTTCAGCATAAAAGCCAAGTTGCTAAACAAGATGCAGGTACTTATAAGGTGACTGGAAATTACAAAGGAAATGAAAGCAAAGGGGCAAGATAAGGGGAGATGTACGTGGGGGCAGACAATCATGTGGAGAGTTTGGGTGTTACAGATACGTCATAAACTCTGGGGCACCCAGCCAATGGGGAAATAGTGCAGGTAAAGACAAATGGAGAACAGGGAATAAAAAGCTGTGCATTTGTCTCAGTGTATGGGCGCCTCCTCTTGCAAGAACTTTTAATAAAAGTCCTTCCTAACCCACAAAAAAGAAGAAAGAAAATCATCCATTTATATGTTACAGATAGTGATGGCATATGGGTTAATAAACTTAAAATACCAAGAAACCTGGAAAGGATAGGATGCTTAAAAACAAGAAGATATAATTAGATGATGTAAAAAAAAGGGGGAGAAAAAAGAAATTAAGAGAGTTGTGTCACATACATGTGTAAAAAAAGTAGAAAGAAAGAAATGAGACCTTAGATTCAAAGAAATTGAACAAAGACACGAAAGAAAGATGTTTTTAAAAAAGTTATGAGAAGCAGGTAGAGCCAGGAATAACACCTCACACATGAATAGCACTTCAGTTTTCCAAGCACTGACTGTTCTGCCTTCCTAACGTCCCTGTGACATGGATATAGCAAATATCATCTCCATTTTATGGATGAAAAAAATGGAGACTGAGAGAGTTTAAGGGATTGCCACAGTTACTAAGTGGCAGAAGTATAGGGAATAAATATATTTCTTTATGCTCATGACAATCCTGGTCAGATGCAGAATAGATATGCTTTTGGACATGGCCAATATGGGAATTCTTTTTGTTTAACTCTGCATATTTGTTCCAAGTGTGGCTGTTGTTCAGTCACTTCAGTAGTGTTTGGTTCTTCATGACCCCATTTCTTTCTCCAGTTCATTTTACAGATAAAGAAACTGAGGTAAACTAGGTTAAGTGACTTGCCCAGGGACACACAGCTAGTAAGTGTCTGAGGCCAGATTTGAATTTAGGCCTTTCTGTCTCTAGGTCAATGTTGTATTCACTATGCCACCTTAATTGTTCCTTTGGTGGGGAGAGCAATGGGAGGGAAAGATAATAAATTCTTGTAAACTAAATGAACAAATAAATGAATAGATGGATAAATTAATACATAAGTAAACAAATAAAAATTAATAAATCAATTAATGTTAAGTGTCTACTATATGCCAGGCACTGATTTAAGCATTGGGGAAACAAAGAAAGGCATAAGACAGTCGCTGTTCTCAAGGAGTTCACAATCCAACATGAGAAGATAATTCACAATGCAACATGAGAAGATAATACATTAAAATAAGTTGGAAATACAAAGGAGGGGAATATCCAGTGGGGGGGGGGGCGCATTGAAGTCCTGAAGTAGGGCTGGGAAATGAGTTAAGCAGGTTTGAGTTGTAGTGTTGATTTCATCTTGCAGAAGGATGGGAAATCCAGGAGGTCAGCTGGGTGGGAAATGATGAGGTGAATTTCCTGGGTGCCCTCCTTAAATGATAGAGGATTATAGAGGAGCTCACCAATGGCCAACATCTTCCTTCTCTGATCAGAGGATTGCAGAGGAGGTGAGAGGTTCAGAACTGACAATGAATGAATGAAAGTAAGGGGAAAAAACAACAATATGTAATCTGTGGTGCCTATATTTTTGTAGGGATATGTCTAGAATCAGTTTTAATATTCTAAATTTTGAGAGAGAGAGAGAGAGAGAGAGAGAGAGAGAACATGTGTGTATTAAAACATAGAGAAGGATAATGAAAACTCTTTGGGGAAAGGAAATCAAAGTCAAACTTTTTATTGACAGAAAAAGATTCTATTGGTTCACAGGATTTAGAGTTGAAAAGGACCTTGGAGACCATGTAATCCAGATGACTTAATTTTAAAGAAAAGCCGAGGTTTAGGTGACTTGTCACAGAGGTAACAAATAATAGAATTAGAATCTGGTTGCAAATTCAGTATTTCTTTGGGTTACAGTCTAGTGAGTAGTCTAGGAAAGAGGTCAACCAACTCAAAAGAGAGCTGCCAAGTGGTTGGTTCCTCTTCCTCTAGCATGTGGAAATGGGTGAAGTATGCCAGCAATCAGAGTAGGCAAGGTATACAGGGAAAGGCTGCCTTCAACCAGAACTATCTCCCTTTCCAGGGGTTAGCTAAGGTGAGAATATTATATGCAAATGGACCATTTATGATATTTAAGAGATCTACTAGAATATTTTAGAAATTTGTTTGCATTAGTAGAACCTTGTATCAGAATTTATAAACTGATATAACCATATATCAATCACTGGGAATCCCTTAGTTTCTGAGCCCCCTAGTCTGGTTGGGGCCTTCCTCTCAGAAGGGAAGATTTGAAGGGAAAGATAATGAGTTCTGTTTTGGATTTGTGGTTTAAACATATCCACGCGTGAAAGAAGGAGACAAGATGATAAAGTAGCCGGGAGCAATACAGCAAGCTTGCTTCCCCTTAATTGTTCCAAACAACCCTATAAAATGTACCAGACTGAATACCGATGGGTAGATCCAGAAGAAGAAGAAAAAGTCATGTGTCTAAACAGTTTCACATAGAGAAACAGACAGAGAGATGTATGAACATTGTGGTCAGGGTCTGGTCAAGAACACCATTGCCCACAGCATTCTAGTGTCAAGGGAGAGACTATGAACCAGGACAAGAGGAGATCCCTGGCCCATTCTGGCACAATGTGACAGGGACAGGAGCCAAATGGAAGGGGTTTTTTGCCCACTAGAGAGTTCCCTGTCATAGAACCATGGTAGACTGAGAAAAGGATTTATATATATACCTTGGATAACATTGTCAAATAGGGAGACCCTGGGTCCTATACTTAGAAAAGAGGAACTTCAGAAACAAGCAGCAGCAATGAAACAGACTCCAAGAGCAGAGCAGGATCTCAATTCCAGTATCCAGCCTGTCCTACAGAGAAATAATCAGATCAGGGACAACAGACCAAGGAGCACCAGTAATACTGTCACTTTGAACCAACAGAGCTTTCCAACAGGTTGATAGGGTTTGGGTCTAGTGGTAGCCTACTGTTGCTTACACCCAAAGCCAGGTCAGAAGCTTTCAGAGTCCATGGGGGTTATACATTGAAGCCTTTCCCTAAGATAGTGGAATAACACAATACTCACCACTCCAGGAAAGCAACAATAGGACCAGCCCAGGCTTTCCCTTTAGAAGTGCAGCAAAGCCCAGCCCAAATATCAAGTCTTTGAAATCAGGGAGTAGATTGAGAGAATGACCAAAGAAAGAAAGAATCCCACCATAAAGAAAGGCTAAGGTAACAGATAAGATTAGGACATAAACTCAGAAGAGAATGACTCCCAAACATTTATAAGCAAAATTATTGCTTGGGCACAAACTCAATTAGAACTCCTGGAAGAGATGAAGTACAAGTTTAAAAACATAGTTAACTGTGTTTTTGTAAATAAAATTAAGATGCTTGAGGGAAGAAATGGAAAAGAAATGAGAGCTATGGAAGAAAGAATTGGAAAGCCAATGACTGACACCACGAGACAACAAGAGATATAAAGGCAAAATCAAAAGACTGAAAAATAGAAGAAAATTCAAGATATCTCATATGAAAAACAACTGACCTAGAAAACAGATCAAGGAAAAAATAAAAATTAAGAATCACTGGACTATCTGCAATCTATCACCAAAAAAGGAGATTAGATATCATATTTCTAGAATTCATAAAAGAAAACTGCCCACATCTCTTAGAACTAGAGGACAAAATGAAATAGAAAAAAATCTACCAGTTACCTCCTGAAAGAAACTCCAAAATGAAAACTTCCAGGAACATCACAGCCAAAATCCAGAACTTCCAGTTGAAAGAAAAAATGCTAAAAGCTCCCAGAAAGAAAGAATTTAAATACTGAGCAGTCACAGTCAAAACAACACACCATTTAGCAGTCATAATTATAAAGGAGGTTGGGATACAATATTCCAGAAAGTAAATTATATAGGCTTATAACCAAGAATAAAGAAGAATGGAAAGATAGGGGAAGAGGAATATACTGGATGGGAGTGGTGAGAAGAGGGAAGTTTAGAGGAAATGATCTCACCAGAGTGTGTTCTGGTAGATATCCATATAGCAAAGAGGAGGTGAAGGTGGGAAATGACTGACAACTGAAACTAACTTTTATCTGAACTGGCCAAAAGAAGGAATACTACACAGACACAGACACACACACACACACACATACACAGATACACACACAGACACACACACACACATACAAACAGAGAGAAATAAATTTCTCTCAGTAAGGAAATGGGAGGAGGAAAAGAGGGGAGAAGGAATTAGAGAGAGAGCAGATTAAGGGAGGGCTGAGGCCTAAACAAAACAAATTCTAAGTGTGTACAAAAACACTGATAACTCTTTTTTGAGATGGCAAAGAATTGGAATCTAAGTGGGTTCCCAGCAATTGAAGTTTGACTGAACAAGTTATACTATGTAAATGTGATGAAATACTATTGTGTTATAACAACTGATGAAGGAGATGGTTTTAGAGAAAAATGGGAAGATCTACATAAATTGATGTAAAGTGAAGTGAGCAAAACCAGGAGAAAATGTATAAAATGACAACAATATGTTAAAGGCAAACAACTCTAAAAGAACTAGGAACTCTTATCTGCATAATGACCACACACAATTCTGAGGACTAAAGATGAAACATGCTACTATTCCTATATATCACAAACAAAATCCTACAAGAAGGGATAGTAAGAGATACCTCATTTAAAATCACTCTAGAGAATATAAAATACCTGGGAGTACACCTGTCAAAATAAAGCTGGGAACTACATGAACAAAATTATATTTAAAAAAAAACCTTTTTATAAAAATAGAATAAGATTTAAATAAAAGGAGAGCCTGGGGGGCAGAGCCAAGCTAGTGGTATATAAGCAGGAAAATTCCATGAGCTCCCCCCATAATCAACTAAAGTACCTATAAAATATGACACTAAACAAACTTTAGAGCTATAAAACCCACAAAGTGGCAGAAAGAAACAAATCTCCCACTGAAGGCAGCCCAGCAGGCTGGCAGGAAGGGTCCATTGCAGTGTGCTGGGAGCCAAGCCCAGCCCCTTGTGAGTCCACAATTTTAGCCTGAGGGCAGCCCTGACCAGCCAGCTAGAGGGACTTCGGGAGAGTGGATCACCAGCAGCTGTGGCCGTTTCCAGAATTATCAACCCATAAATGCCAAAGGCAAAGTAAAAGGTCAGTGTGGACTTTGGGAACAAGGAGACCAAGAGTGCAGTCCAGCCTCTTTCCCCAGAAGGGAAAAGCATCTGAGGCATGGCAGCTATGCAGCCACAGCTTCAGAGCTCCTGGCCTGCAGATCATAGGAGGACCAAGCAACCATTCTGAGGGGTAATCACTCTTGCTTTAACCTGCTTGGATCTGAATTGCTGTCTTCGGTGGAGGTCCTGGGGTGTGTGATCAGGTGCCAGAGCCTGTGGAGGCTTCAGAGAGGGCATCCAACTAACAGTTCCAGCATCCGGGAAAACCCCAGCAATTTGGGACAAACCTCTCCTCTCTGGAAGCAGAGTTGTACTGTGGCAAAAAGCTCAAAAGCCAAGTAATTGAGTGGCAACATGAGCAAGTGAAGGAAGCAAAGCAAGCACAGAATTCCAACTTTAGATTCCTTTTTGTGGGACAAAAGGGATCAAAGCATGGAACTGCAGGAAGACAATGAAGTCGGAACTCCTGTATCAAAAGCTTCCAAAAAAAATATGAACTAGTTACAGGCCAGAGAGGAGCTTAAGAAGGATTTTGAAAACCAAATAAGAGAAGTAGAGGAAAAATTGGGAAGAGAAATGAGAACAATGCAAGAAAATCATAAAAAGCGAGTCAACAACCTGATTGAAGAAAATAACACCTTAAAAAATGGATTAACTCAAATGGCAAAAGAGGCTCAAAAAGCCAATGAGGAGGAGAATGCCTTAAAAATCCAAATTTGCCAGATAGAAAAAAAGGATCTCCAAAGCTCACTAAAGAGAATAATTCCTTCACAACTAAATTGGAACAAATGGAAGCTAATGACTTTATAAGAAATTGACATACTATAAAACAGATCCAAACAAATGAAAAAATAGAAGGCAATGTGAAATATCTCCTT
>CM053580.1:233232335-233284057 GCA_028627135.1 Pseudochirops cupreus | reverse complement strand
GTGCCTCTACAGAAGTGTGAACTTTCATCAGCCCTCCCCCCCACCCTGCCCTCCCTTCCATGACCCCACCTCTCATCCCTGAAGGGGTGATATTTAAAAGGTGAAATTGAGAGGTGAGAGAGGAATATAATGAGAAAAGATGGGGAGAGACAGAATGGGGTAAATTATCTCATAAGAAGAGGCAAGGCAAAACTGTTACAATGGAGGGGAAGAACAGGAAGGCAAAAGGGAATGGATCAACCTTACTCTCATTGAATTTGGCTTAGGGAGGGAATGACATACACACTAAATTGGGTATCTTGTCCTACAGGAGAGTAGGGGGCAAGGGGATGAGGTGGGGAGGATGGATGGGAGGAAAGGTTGGAGGGAGAATAATTAGAAGCACACATTTTTGAAAAGGGACAAGGTCAAAGTACAGAAGTAGGGGGTGGGATAGGGTGGAGGGAAATATAGTCAGTCTTTCACAATATATCCACTATGGAAATGTTTTGCATAGCTACACACATACAACCTATATTGAATTGCTTATCTTCCCAGTAAGGATGGGTGAAGAGAGAGGAAGGGAAAGAATCTGGAATTCAAAGTTTTAAAATAAAGTGTTTTAAAATATATATTATTACTATTATTATTTTTTATATGCAACTGGGAAATAAGATACACAGGCACTGGGATATGGAGATTCATCTTGCCGTACCAGAAAGTTGGAGGGGCATGGAGGAGGATATAGGAGAGAACAGATTTGGGGAAGGGGTATACAGTGAGATTGCTGTTTTGGGGTGGTGTGTAGGGGAAAGACAGGGAGAAAATTTGTAACTCAAAATCTTGTGGAAATGAATGATGTAAACTAAAAATAAACATAAAATTTAATTTAAAAATAAATAAATAAATAAAGGGAGAAATATGCATTGTGGGTAGGCAGGGCCAATATAATAAAAATGACAATTTTATCTAATTACTTAATTTATTTAATGGCATCTCAATTAAATTACAAAAAATTTTATTTAATTAGAAAAAATAATAAAATTCATTTGGAAAAATAAAAAAATCAAGAAAGGAAAGGAAATAATGAAAAAATGCAAAAGAAACAGATTTAGCAGTACCCAAGTATAAGCTATATTATAAGGCAATAATTATTAAAACTATCTAGTACTGGCCAAGAAATACAAAGGTAGATCAGTGGAACAGAGTAGAAGTACAATTTACAGCAGTAAGTGACTATACTACCTTTATGTTTTTGACAAGTGTAAAGACTTAAGTTTGGAGTTTTAGAATTCATTATTTGGTAAAAAATTGTTGGGAAAGCTGGAAAGCAGTCTCACAGCAACTGATCACAGACCAATATCTTACACCATTTACCAAGAAAATGTCAAAATGGATACATGACTGAAATATGAAGAAATATTACAGGAAAATTTGAAGAGCATGCAACATGTTACTATCAGATGTATGGGTAGATGAACAATTTGTGAATAAACAAGAAATAGCGGTGTGAGGTATAAAATGGATAATTTCAATTACACTCAATTCAAATTTTAAAAATTAAATAAAAATACAACAAATGCAGCCAAGATCAGACGGAAAACAGAAAACTGGGGGAAATTTTATAGACAATTTCCCAGATAAAGGTCTAATATCTCAAATACATAGAGAACTTTGTTGAATCTATAATATGAGTCATTCCCCAATTGATAAATGATCAAAGTATATGAACAGGCAATTTTTCAATGAAGAAATCAAAACAATTTGGAATCATATGAAAATGCTCTGAATCATTATTGATTAGAGAAATGCAAATTAAGGCAACCTTGAAATATGATTTTACACCTATCATAAATTGGCTAAAATGATTGAAGTTTTGGAAAAGCTACAAATGTTGGAGAAGATGTGGAAAAACTGGGATGCTTAATTCACTATTGGTGGAATTGTAAACTAATCCAACCATTCTGAAGAGCAATCTTGAATTATATTCAAAAAGTTATTAAATTGCCTATACCCTTTGACCCTGAAATACCACTACTAGGTCTATTTCCAAAGATGATTAGTGAAAAAGAAAAAGAACCTACATGTTTTAAAATATTTATAGCAGCTCTCTTTGTGGTGGCAAAGAACTGGAAACTGCAGGGATGCCAGTAAATTAGGAAATGGCTGAACAAGTTATGGTATATGATTGGGATAGAATACTATTGTGCTGTAAGAAATGATGAGCTCAGCAATTTTAGAAAAGCAAAGATAGACTTGTATGAACTAACGAAGAGTGAATGAACCAAGAGAACATTGTATACAGTAACAGCAATATTGTCTTAAGAACCACTTATAACTATTATAAATACCCGAATTAACTACAAAGAGCCTATAAAGGAAGCCATTATCTGCATCCAGAGAAAGAAATGATAAGTAGATGTGTAGGATGATTGTACATATTTGCATGTATAAATGTGTGTATATACACACACACACATATATATATATATATACACACACACACACACACACACACACACACACATATTTGTGTCTAATGGTAGTCAGCTCTGGGGGGGAGGGGGAAAAAGAAAAGGAAAAATAAACTTTACATGGTAACATATATTTGAACTGAAAAGCTAGTTGTACATAATAGATTTGCATTTTCACGTACAATCATCTTTTTTTTTCTATTCTACTATGTTACAAAAGTGCTTGTTTTGTTTCTTAAGTTCAGAATAAAATAAATAAAATTTTAAAACAGAAAAGAAACATGTTATCCATCCCCTAGTAGAGAGATGAAGAACCCCAAATGCAGAATCAGACAAATATTTATTGTATATGATCATTGTAGAAATGTGTTATAATTGACCACACATGTTTGTAACAGTGGAGGAGGGGGAGGAAAGCAGGTGAGAGAGTGAATTTTTACTGATTTTTTAAAAATGCAATTTACGAAAGAGATGTTTGTAGAAACTCCAGTTTAAAATGTCCATTCAGCCCCACAACAACAGAAAATGGGAGAGGTAGAACAGTATTGAAGCTCATGGCTTTTGTTCTGCATTCTTACAGATAAATCCAAATCTCTCCTCTTTTTTATACATGCTAGGGTGGAACAGACAGAGATTTGAAAATTATGCAAAATTATGCAAAAAATTTTGGGAAGAGGATAACATGTTAGGCCAAGCATGGAGCATCTTACATGTTGAAATCTGTTGCAGGTGGTAATAAAATGGTGAAATCCTTTTAAGAACTTGATAGGACTCTCCAAATTAAATCAATACATATTTTAATACTCTGTTACTTCACTGCAAAAGTGGGCATAGAAAGGAATGATGAAAAATATGACTTGGAAACAAAAGAGGCTAATGGCCACCAAAACTGCATGCTTTATTTATGAAAAAAAAGCCAGAAGGCCCTGGACTTACAAAGCGAAATAAAAATGCAATTTATGTCAATGGGTCATGATTATCATAGTTCCCCTATCCTCTTCCTCTGACAGTACTAACACCAAAACCTGATCAAGAAGACAAGGGAAGTTCACTTACCTGCTCAGTGACTCCGTCATTGAAATACATAGAAATAATGCAGAACTTTCTGTATTAACCACACAGCTGCTGGGATGGGTTTGGAGAGGCAGGGTATTCCCATCTCCTGGTTGTTAAGTGATGGATTAGAGGTGCAGCACAAAACTTACATTTCTAGAGATAGTTTATATGAGTGTATCTGTTTTGCTTAACTTTACTTTCTTGTTACGAGATAAGATTTCTGTTTGTAGGTAGAGGAAATTATGAGGGGGAAGTAGGAGGGTAGTGAGTAACACATAGAAATACAAATTTCATTCCTTGTTTTATCCCTGGTTTTATTGGAAAGAATTCTACTTATCTCCATTACATCAAATGGTAGCTCTTAGTTTCAGAGATCTACTAATTTTTTTTTTAAGCAAAGGCCCATTTATTCATGTTTTCTAGTGTTTTTTTTCTTTCAAACAAATTGATGTATTTTGTCAAGAGCTTTTCTCTGCATCTATTGATATAATCATATGATTTTTATTCATTTTGTTATCTAAGCTCAGGGTTTTCCTAATATTAAACTAACCTTGTATTTCTAGTATGAATCCAAACTGGTCATAATGAAATCATTAGATTTTGCTAATATTTTATTTTAAAATTTTTTAGACTGATGTTTAATATAAATATTCCTGGTTTATGGATTTCTTTTCCTATTTTAACTCTCCTTGGTTTACCTCTCAAGACCATATCTACATGACAGAAAGAATTTGGTGGGATCACTTCTTTTGCTAGTATTGAAAAACAGTTTACATATTATTGAAATCAGTTGGTCTTTGAATTCATTTGTGATAGAATTCATTTGTGAATCCTTGTGGTCCTGGACTTTCTCCCCTTTGCAAGTTAATTTATAGCTTATTCATTTTCTTCCTTTGAAATTGTGTTGTTTAAATTCTTTATATCTTAATATGTTAATCTAGTATCTTATATTTTTGAAAATATTCATTTATTTAATTTAAAGTGATAGCTTTATTGCCATACAATTGGGCAGAATAGTTTCTAATAGCATCCTTTATTTCTTTTTTTCTTGTGAATTTTCCTTTTTCATTTTAATACTGAGTAACTTGGTTTTCCTATTCTTTTTAATTAAACTAGTTAATGGTTTTTCTATTTCAGTTTTTTTTAAATAGCTCCCACTCTTTCCCTCAAGATGGCGCCGAAGGCAAAGAAGGAAGCCATTGTCTTTCCCAAGACAAAAGCCAAGTCCAAGGCCTTGAAGGCCAAGAAGGTAGTGTTGAAGGGTGTCCATAGCCACAAAAAGAAGATCCAAAGATCCCCCATATTCTGGAGACTCAAGATGTTAAGACTTCGAAGGCAGCCCAAATATCCTCAGAAAAATGCCTGTTGGAGAAACAAGCTTGATCACTATGCCATCAAGTTTCCCTTGACCACTGGGTCTTCTATGAAGAAGATTAAGGACAACAACACCCTCGTCTTCATTGTGGACATCAAGGCCAGCAAGCATCAGATCCAGCAGGTAGTAAAGAAGCTATATTACATCAGTGTGGCCAAGATCAACACACTGATCTGGCCTGATGGAGAATATAAGGGCTATGTCTGATTTGCTCCAGACTACGATGCTTTAGATGTTGCCAACCAAATTGGAATCATCTAACCTGTGTCTAGCTTTCCCACTCCACCTACAATAAAAAGTTTTCCAGTAAGAAAAAAAAAACTCTCAGGTTTTTTTTTAATTCAATGGGGTTTTTTGTTTGTATTCAATTTTATTAACCTCTTTCTTGATTTTCATAATGTGTAAAGGTCTCATTTCCAAGACAGAGAAAGAGCTGATTAAAATTTATAATAATAAGAATTCTCTTCTAAGAGGCATTCCCCAATTGGTAAATGGCCTAAGGATGTGAACAGACAGTTCCCAAGGGAAGACTTCTGAGCTATCTATAGCAATGTGGGAAAATGCTCCAAAATATTACTAATTAGAGAAATGCAAATTAAGTAATTGTGAGATTTCATCTCATATCCATCAAATCAGCAAAGGTGACAAAATAGGAAAATGATAAGTATTGGAAGGGCTATAGGAAAACAGAAACTTGGATGCATTGCTGGTGGACCTGTGAATGGGTACAACTATTCTGGAAAACAATTTGAATTATACACCAAAAGTTACTAAACAGCATATGCCCTTTAAACCAGTGATACCACTGCTAGTCTTATGCTGAAAAGAGTTATCAAAGGCAGAGGGAACAGTCCTTTAAATTAAAAAAAATATTATAGCAGCTCTTTTTGTGGTGGAAAGGACTGGAAACTAAGGGAATGCCTATCAAGTGCAGAATAGCTAAATAAGTTGTAGTGCATGGGTATGATGGAGTACTATTATTCTCTAAGAAATGAAGAAATTAATTATTTCAAAAAGATATGGAAACATTTAAATGGGCAAAAGGAAGCAGAACTAGAAAATTTATACTATAACATCAATATTATAGAAGTGAACAATTTTGAAAACTTTTACAAACTGATGAAGAATGAAATGAGCAGAACCATTTGTGCGACACTGTGAAAACAAACACCTTGAAGACTGTAAAGACTGTGATCAATGCAATGAGCACTCATGATCCCAGAGGAGTGACGACAAAACGCGCCATAACATTGCAGAGAGGTAACGGATTGAGGATGCAGAATAAGTCACATATATTTCACTGTATAGCCACTGTGGGAATTTGTTTTACTTTATTATACCTTATTGTTACAAGAAACATGGCTTTTTCTTCCTCAATGAGTGGGGGTAAGAGGAAGAAAAAATAGGTTTCTATTCATTAAAAAAATAGGGAAGTGCCTCGTGTGAAACGTTTCATGAAGTTTTAGATGACGTCTATTATCAGTTTTACTTGGCTGTTTTAATTTGTTACAAGAGACTTCTCAAGAAGTGGCATTATTCTGTAAGTGTTTGTCATGTAAAACAAAGCATACAAAAGAAACTTTTTAAAAAAAAAGTAAACGGATGTGAAACAATTGAACTAATAAAACTAGGGACTGGCTTTTTAAAATATATTTGTGTTTCTTTTTGTTTAAATTTTTCAATTATATGTAAAAAAATTTAACATTCATTTCTTAAAAATTTTGGGTTTCAAGTTATCTCACTCCCTCCTGCCCCTCCCCTTGCAAAGGCAAGCAGTTTGATATTGATCATACATTTGAAGTCACGTAAAACATATTTCCATATTAGCCATTTTGCAAAATAAAAGAGACCAAAAAACTCCAAGAAAAATAGAGTAGAAAAAAATTATGCTTCGATCTGCATTTGGGATTCATCAGTTCTCTCTCTAGAGGTGGATAGCATTTTTCATCATGGGTCCTTTGGAATTGTCTTGGATCATTCAGCGGTTCTCAACCTGTGGGTAGCAACCCCTTTGGGGGGTCAAACCACCATTTCACAGGGGCCACAGGGGTCGCCTATGACCATCGGAAAACACTTATTTCCAATGGTGTTAGGGACCGAGACACCACTCCTCTATCCATCTCCAGGCGAGTCCGTCCACATGCAGACATGCCCACATACAAGTATTAAAGGGTGGCGGCATTAGGAAGGTTGACAATCACTGAGAGTAGACAAGTCTTTCACACTTGAACATTCTCGAATTATTGCTGTTACTGTGTACAATGTTCTCCTGGTTCTGCTCATTTCACTTTGTGTTGAGTTCATACAAGTCTTTCCAGGTTTTTTCTGAAACTATCCTACTCATCACTTTTATAGCACCATAATATTCCATCACAATCACATACCACAACTTGTTCAGCCATTCTTCAATTGATGGACATCCCCTCAATTTCCAGTTCTTTGCCACCACAAAAAGAGCTGCTAGAAATATTATCATACATTAGGTCCTTTTCCCTTTTCTTTGATCTCTTTGGAATACAGAACTAGTAGTGATATTGCTGAGTCAAAGAGTATGCCAAGTTTTACAACCCTTTGGGCATAGTTCCAGACTATTCTTCAGAAGAGTTGGACTACTTCACAACTATATCAACAATGTTTTAGTGTAGGAGCTGGTTTTATGAAAAATAAAATAAAATACATAAGCCATTGTTAATTTGATTTCTAAAAAAGAAAAGTAAATGGGTGGAAATAATAACTCGTCAAAAGAACGTAACATGTTTTTATTTTGATGAAGAGTAGCAAAACTCAAAATAGGAAAGTACCAGGTTCTTTTGTAAAGGTTTTGTTTCCATCCATTTCCATTGCTATAGGACTGTTCATGCTAAATGGACATCTCAAATTGGATGCTCTTTAGACATCTTAAACTCAACTTGTCCAAAGCAGAACTCATTATCTTTTCCCTAAAACTTCTCACTTTTAGTACTATACCTCCTAGTAACCCAGACTTCCAAGCTAGATTTCATTTTTAACTCCTCACTGGCACTCATCCCACATATCCAATCTAGCCCTGTCTTATTCTGCCTATGTGTGTGTGTGTGTGTGTGCATTAATACATACATAAATAGATACATACATACATACCCTTTCTCATATATTCTTCCCTTCCTCCACTAATATTAATGACTCATCACCACATGCCGGGACTATTGCCATATAGCCTCCTGACTAGTGTCTCTGCCTTCTCTCTCCTTGTTCTACTCCATCTTCCACTCAGCTGTCAAAATGGTCTTCCTAAATTGATGACCTGATCATGTCGCAGGATAGATGGCTCCCTATCATCTTCAGGATCAAATATTAAATTTTCTGTTTGGCTTTTAGAGCCTGTTACAACCTGGCCACTTCCTACCTTTCCAGCCTTGGGGGCAGTCAGGTGGTACAGTTAATATTGTACCAGGCCTGGAATCAGGAAGACCTAAATTTAAATCCAACCTCAGATACTTACTAGCTCTGTGACCCTGAGTAAGTCACTTAACCTCTACTTACCTCAGTTTCTGCAGCTATAAAATAGAGATAATAATAGCACCTTCCTCCCAGGGTTGTTGAGAGGATAAAATGAGATTACAATTATAAAGCATTTAGCATAATGCCTGGCATATGATAGATGCTGCATAAATAGTAGCTTTTATTATTATTTTGCTGTCCCATACCTACTCTACAATCCAGCCACACTGACCTTAGCGCTATTCTGGAAACTCTGTCTTCCAGTCTTTTACCCTGTCATTGGCCAGGGAAAATCCTTGACTCAGCTCTTCATGCAGGACACCTTTGCTGGTCCACCCCAATGTTAGTGTCTTCCCTTTGAAATTACTTTCCATTTACTCTATGATTCTTTTTTTTTTGTACAAAATTGTTTGCACGTTGTCTTCCCCATTAGAATGTGAGCTCCTTGAGGTCAGGGATTGTTTTTAGCTTTGTATCCCTAATTGCTTAGCACATATTACACACTTAATAAATGCTTTTGATTATTGACTAAAGCCAGGTCATAATCAATTTATTGAGTATTTATTGGACACCTACTATGAGTCAGGAACAGTTCTAGCAGCTGCAGTGACAAAGAATGAAACAATCCCTACACTCAAGGAACCTACATTCTAATCAGGAAACAATGAGTACATCTAATGCGTATTATGTGTGTGTGTATGTACATATGCTACATTTCATGTCTACGTAATATTTATTTTAAATGACTAAGTACAAATAATTAAACACAACATAGTTTGGGAGGGAAGGCACTAGCCATTGACTGAATTCATGCGGAAGATGGTGCCTGAGCTGAATCTTAAAAGAAGAGAGCTCCTGTAGGGTGGAGATAAGAGCACACATTTCAGGTACGTGGGACGACCCCTGCAGAGGTGTGCAGATGGGAAATGGATTGTCATGTCAGACCAACAGAGAGAAGGCTGGTTTGGCTGGATCACGGAGTTGAGGGAGCAGGAGGCAATCACCAGTGAGGCAAGATTGATGGGTTAGGGCCAGCTTTCCAAAGAGGCAATAAGAAACAATTGAGGTTGATTAAGTAGGAGTCACATGGCCAAATTTATGCTTACGGAAAACTACTTTGGCCGTTGTGTGTAAGATAGACTGGAGTGGTAAGAAGCAGGAACACCAATTAGCTAAGTGAAATCAACAAGTTTTTAATAAATGCCTACTATGTGCCAGGCACTTTGCTATTAAGAGGCTGTTGCAGTGGTCTGGGCTACAGTACTGGGCTATAAGTTCCAGTACTATGTCATAGCTGTGTGAGTGAAGAGAAGAAATTGAATTAGACAAATATAAATGTAGAAACAGCACAATTTGGTAATTGATTTGAATAGGTAATGATAAAATATAACAAGAGCTCACTAGATTCACTCATGTTGAACATGAGGATTTGTAGCAAAAAAAAAGGGGAAAAAAGATTATTTTTAAAGTTTTCTCATTATATTCTCACTCTAGTACTTACTAGATTTATTTGACAATTTTTAGGGAAATAGTTGCTAACAGTGTGATAAGAATCCTAATTATATCTACAAAGGTACTTAAATTTATTTGGCCTCTGATGATTTCTTTGTGGACAGGTGCCAAAAATTAAAAAACAAAAAAAAATGTGGTTAAAGCTAGATCTCAACCACATTGTGAAACACTCTTTTGATTTGACTCTGCAATCAAACAATAATATGGTATTAATTTTTAAAAGTACAGAATTACTACCTTAAACTATAACCTTTCAAAGTATCCCTGGTGCGGTGAAAGTAGTCACTTTTATGTAAGAATGGAAAATTAATTATCGGTGAAAAAGCATTCACCTCTTTCAGAGTTCACATATTTATTGACAGATAAATGTTCCTTCACCTCCCCAGAGGGAAGATCTATGTTAAAAAATTCTTTTGTCAATTTACTGACTTGGAGTCAAAATTCTCTGAGAAAAGAATCAAGGGTCTTTCTCTTAACTACTCCTTTAATAAGACAGGTTATTTGGACTAGTTTCCTCCCTGTAGAACCCAAAGTATTGTTTTAGTTAGAAACATATATAAGATAAAAATAGAGAAATAAACCGCTTATCTTTATAAAGCAGTGGGATATTATAAAAGAACATTTAACTAGAAATCAAGAGATATGCATTCAAGACCCAGATCTGCTATTTCCTAGCTGTGTGACCTGAGACAAATTACATAGCATATCTGAACTCTAGTTTCTTCATCTGTCAAATGAATATAATAATGCTTGTATTAAGTATGTTCATAGAATCTTACTCCTAGATATTGAAGGGATTTTAGAAGCCATCTAGTTCAACTCCCTCATTTTACAGACCCAGAGAAGGTATGCTTTGCTCAAAGTAATACATGTACTAAGTTGGAGAATCAGGATTCAAACCCAGAACTTCTGATTCTAAATTTAGCACAGCACTTTCCACTGTGCCAAGCTGTTGTAAGGAATGCAAATTTGATAGCACTAACTCCATATGTAAATGCTAACTGTCACTTACTACCTGGTCAGTTGTTGTCCTTTGTGCTCAGAGAAGACCAAAATAGCATCACTATGTGAGGTACAATGTTTCCCTAAACGAAACTCACTTGCAAGACATCACCCCCCTGATGTCATTGGTCCTTTTAGAGAACAAAGGATGAACAACAATCCATGAGTAGTAGTAGCTGCCCCCGGAGGACCCAACAAGCCAGTTTCAGTTCCAGATTAAGGCCAGTTCGTCCTTCTCTTCCTCCTCCTCCTCTTCCCCTTCCTCTTCTTCCTCTGTTCACAGAGAGAGTCATACTAGAATATATGGGTGCTTTATCCAAAGGAATATAAATTTTGATTGCTTATACTTCATAAGGTATCTTGAGATTTGGGAGCTAGATTTTTTTCTTTCCTACTTGTTTATTCTATCACTTCAAATTTCAAAAAACTGGGACAATTAACTCTTTTGTCTCATGTAGTTTTCATTTATGATTTCTTAAAATACAGCTATGGAAAACCAGGCTTTGATAAAGTCCATTGGGATTCAAATGGAGCTACTTGACTGTGCCTTTAAACTCAAATCACTCTGGCTCTCATTGATTGACCAATAGTAGGCCCCAGCCCAAACCTCATTTGCTCATTGTTTTAATTCTGATGATTCAAGAGTGAGTATAAACAGCAATTATTTCTGTTCTGCCCAGAAACTCTGAGAGTCTTCCCATCTTCAATTGATTCTTTTGTGAAGGCAAAGTAGACCATCTTTTACCTCAGTTCTTACCTAGCCTTTGACTACTCAATGGGCATTGCCTCAGACAAACCGAGTCCTGAGAAGGACCTTAGTGTACAAAGGCCAAGGTCTCCCACTGCATCCTGGACCATCTCCAGTGGTCCTGATCTATGTCTTGCCACTGGATTCCAATGACTCTGGAGGAGAGAGTGAGGCTGATGACTTTGGACAGCTCTGCCTCACTTAAATCCAACTCACTTCCAAGTCAAGATATCATCCTTCTGATGTCTTCTTTGAGAATGAAGGAAAAACAACAAAAATGTGACCACCTGTAACTGATCAGACCAGTGCAAGCTCAGAAGGCTCTACCATAGGTAAGGCACAAATAATTCATGTGAAGATTTGGAGTGGTGGTATCTCTAAACTTGCTTATTTTACGTTTCTTTTGAGCTACTGTAATTCTACTTTGCTCAAAAAGCACAGCAGCTTCTTTGATGTAGGCACACCATACTGGGTAGTCCTCTGCCAATATCTCCCATGTCTCAAAATCAATTCCAAAGTTCTTCAGAGAGACCTTGAGAGTGTCCTTGTATTGCTTCTTCTGATCTCTGTGTGACCACTTGCCTTGTGTGAGTTCTCTGTAATATAGTTTTTTTAGGCAACCATGTGTTTGGCATTCAAACAATGTGTCCAGTCCATCAGAGGTGCCGTCTCTGCAGTAGAATTTGAATGCTTGGCAGTTCAGCTCAAGAAAGGACCTCCATGACTGTGTCTGGTAGCCTATCTTGCTAAGACAATTGAAAGCAATTCAATTTCCTGGCATGGCTCTAAAAGACTATCCAGGTTTCACAGGCATCCAAAAATGAGGTGAGCACAACAGCTCTGTAGACCTTCAGTTTGGTGGGCCGTCAAACACCTCTTCTCTTGCATGCTTTCCTCTGGAGTCTCCCAAACACCTATGTGACCCTGAGCATCAGTTTCCTCTTTGGCAAAAACCCCTCATTTTGGATTAGCTGACTTCTACAAATCCTTGAACTCTAAATTTATGAACTTTTAGTCCTAGATTTTAGCTTTTCCTTAAATATTTCAAGTTATCTATGATTTCACTGATGTGGATACTGCTTCCGCTAATATAGTAGACAGTGTAATTGACTTCTGTGATAGAAAAATTCACCAGTTGATAGTAAGTCTTCCAGTAGAGTCTCTCAGAACTCAACTAATCTGGTTCCCTGGATCTGTATTTTCTTTCTCCCTCCATAAAACCTGCAATAGTCCATAATGAGATATCAGAGCTGCTATTATGAATTTTCCTCATTACATGTATAAACCCGGTTTTAATTCTTATGTAAGCTATCAGAGGATGAAGTAATGTGACTCATTTTTTAATAAATATACATGCTACTATTTTTATTCAAAGTATTTACCTTGACTATGAGTATATTTCAATGGTTCTTATTTTACTGTTTTCATTGAAAATTTTCAAAATAATCCAATGTCCAATTCTTCATGACCCCATGGATCACACAGCATGCCAGGCCCTTCTATCTTCCACTGTCCCTCAAAATCTAAGCTCATGTTCATTGTTTCTATGACACCATCTATCTCATCCTCTGCTGTCCCCTTCTTCTTTTGCCTTCAATCTTTCCCAACATCAGGATCTTTTCCAATGAGACTTATCTTCTCATTATATGACCAAAGTATTTAAGCTTCAGTATCTGACCTTCCAGTGGATAGCCTGAATTAATTTATTTAAGTATTAACTGATTTGATCTTTTAATTTCATCACTGCAGTCACTACAGTGATCTTTGAGCCCAAGAATATAGCATCTGATACTGCTTCCATTTCTTCTCCCTCTATTTGCCAGGAAATGATGGGACCAGTTGCCAAGATCTTGGGTTTTTGGAAGTTAAGCTTCAAGTCAACTTTCATTCATATTCTCCTCTTTCACCTTCATCAAAAGGTCTCTTAATTCTTCTTCACTGTCTACCATCAGCCTTGTATTGTCTGTATAAGTGTTGATATTTCTCCAGCAGCCTTAATTCAAGGCTTAATTCAGCCTTAATTCTTTTGATTTGTCTAGCCTGGCATTTCACATAATGTACACTGCATATAAGGTGAATAAACAAAGTGACAATATACAGCCTCGTCATACCCCTTTTCTAATCTTAGACCAATCAGTTGTTCCATGTTCAATTCTAAGTGTTGCTTCTTGGCCTACATACAGGTTCTTCAAAAGACAAGTAAGATGATCTGGTACTTCCCATCTCTTTGAGGACTTGCCACATTTTGTTGTGATCCACACAGTCAAAGGCTTTAGTGCAGCCAACAAAGCAGAAATAGATGCCTGTTTTCAACTCCACAGAACAGGATACTCCCAGGCCAACCACTCCCTTTCCTGCCTCCTTTTGTACATTGTCCCCCTCTATTAGATTGTAAGCTCCTTGAGGGTAGGGACTCTTTCTTTTTATTAACTGTATCCCCAGTGGTTAGCACAGTGCCTGGCACTTAGTTGGCATCTAATAAATGTTTATTAGATTGGACTGGATTGGATTAATGGGGATCAGGAAAGGCTTCCTGTAGAAGATCAGATTTTGATTCAGACTTGAAGGGAAGCCAGAGAAGTGAGGAGGGAGAGATGAAGAAGAGGAGTATTCCAGGTATGGGAGAAAGTCAGTGAAAATTCCTGGAAGCTGGATATTAAGTGTCTTGTATGAGGAAGAGCAGACTTAACAGAAACACAGGGGATTAAGAAGAGCTTGTTGATTACATCCAATTTATTCTGTGTATAGATGGTGCATAATTTTCACATCGCCTTCCCAATTCAACTTGAGAGCGGGAATTATCTCTTGCCTTTCTTGGTATCTTCAGTTCTTAGCATAGAGATGGCACATAGTAGATAAATTTTTCTTGATTGATTGACTTCATTAAGTAATGAGGCTGAAAAGTTGTAAGGCAATCAATTGTGTGATTTGCCCATAAACAGGACCTATGTCAAATGGGCCACCTGATATGTGATAGTGAAGGGGCTCCGTGTTTAGTACCATTCTAGATACTGCTTAATATAGTCTTGACACACAAGAGCTGCTGTTGGGTCCCACTATTCTCTATCAGGATCAGAGCAAAGAAACTGGGTGCTTTACTATCAATGGTTGAGGGAGAGAAGTACCTCTGCATCTTCCAGTCAATATGTGTGCATTTGTATGTATGTGAATATATATGTGTGTGTGTATGTGTGTGTGTGTGTGTGTGTGTGTGTACAAACATTTTGTTGCATTTGAAATTAGCTTCATCTCAGTCACATAAAGGAATACAATGTGGTGTGATGGATTTTGAGTTAGAGGACCTGGTTCATATTGTTTCACAAAGTCAATAAACATTTATTAAGTGTCTATTATCTGCCAGACACTGTTCTGAGTGCTGTGGTTACAAAAAAAAAAGTAAAAGATAGTCCCTGCCCTCAAGGAGACCACAAGTGAATGGGAGAAGACAATTCCTAAACAGAAGGTGAAGGGGCAGGAATAGGGAGGGAAGATGAGGAAAGTCCTGAAGATTGACGCTGGGTGAGAAATGAAGAGATGACCGCCTCCCTCCTTAAATGGAGGATCTGGAAGGAGCTCTCCACTGTTCACCTTCCACCCTCTTCATTCAGAGGGAAGAAGGGGCCCCAGGGGCAGGAAGTACTAAGGAGGTATGAGTTTCAAAATTGATGCAGCCTTGCAGGATGATGATATTTCAAAGGCATGGTAAGTGTCCACTGTCACTGCTTCTTTGACCTTGGGCAAGGCACGACTTCTCTGGTCCTTGGTTTCCTTTTCTGTAAAATGAAGGGGTTAGTTGGTTTCTAGCTCCAAATCCATCATCCTGATCCTTCACCCAATGCGTACATGTGTGTATTAATATCTGTATATATGTGCATGTTTGGGGGGCAAGTAGATGGTGCTGTTGATCAGGGCTGGAGTCAGGAAGACTGAGTCAAATCTGGCTTCAGACACTTGCTAGCTGTGTAATTCTGGACAAGTCATCTAACCACTTGCCTCAGTTCCTCATATTGGAGAAAGAAAGGGCAAATTATTTCATTGACTTTAAAACCCATAGACAAAAATCCATGGGGTCACATAGAGTTGGGCACTACTGAAAGACTGGACAACAGATGTACATAAATGATTATCATTGGGTTATGTGCCCCCAAAACACCATCAGCTGGTGCCTTATTTATGGTGATAAACCTCTTAGGCTTCAGTCAAGGTAGAATTTACATAAGTTAACAGTGCATAAAAAGCAATGGTGGAAGGGCTTGGATTTAGGCTTAGAGACTTTCGATCGCCATGATTTCTAAGACTCCTTCCAATTCTAAATCTATGTTCCTATGGAACCTACTCCTTAGAGCAAAAATTGTCCCTGGATATGAAGACTGGTTAATGGCTTTCAGTGGAATTACAAAAATATTTCCTCAGAACAGTCTCAGAATGGAAGCCAGCACAATCTCCTAAACCTTGAAGTCATAATGGTAGTAATAGCCAGCACTTTAACGTTTGCAAAGCACTTCATAAATATTGTATCATTTTGTTCTTGCAACAACTCTGGGAGGTAAATACTTTTTTTAATCTCCATTTTACAAATGCAGAAACAGAGGCAGACTTTCCTAGGATGACACAGTAGTTGCCTGAGGCTGTAGTTGAGCTCAGGTTGACTCCAGGTCCAATGCTTTACCCATTCTACCATTTAGCTGCCTTTCCAGGTCTTCCTTAATCTTAGGACCTTCCCTTTGAGATTATCTCCAATTTATCCTCGACATATCTAGCTTGTACATAGCTGTTTGCATGTTGTCGGTCCCATTTGACTGTAGACTCCTTGGGAGCAGGGTCTGGTTTTGCCTTTCTCTATATCCCTAGTGCTCAGCCTGGCATATGTTAGGTGCTTAATGAATGCTTGGTCACTTAACTTGAAATAACAAACTACTTTTATTCTTTAATATTTCCTTCTCTTTCCTCAGCCAGAGGTCATAAATGACTAGATTGGCAAGATCCACATAGACATAGTAGTGGGACAGCCATTCCAGGTGTATTGCTGAAGATCTGCTGTTCTTTCTAAGAATGGTCGGTCACGTATTTGCTAAGATGTTGGCTTACTGAGGCCCGTTTATTTCCCTGTTGTTGCAATTAACTCATATTGGCTGAACTTTTGGATGAAATTATTGTAGTCAATATTGATGTCAGTTCTATTGTTCATTTTTTATTTTCAATTACTTGTTTAAATAATTCAACATTCATTTTAATTGAATTCCGTATTATTTTTTTCATTATCATTCTTTCTCTTCTCCTTCTTTCCATTCTTTTCTTTCTGTCTTTGACTAGACAAAGACAGATAATTCAGGGCTAACACCTCATTGACAACTCTTTACTGTCTTATTGATCACTGGAAGAGCTACATTTAAAGTATCATTTGTCAAGTTAAAGTTTTGTAAATGGTCTAAAAATTGTATAATTCCTAGCACCCTCCACTTTGTTTTCCACAATTTGGTAGCTACTCTGTCACTATTACTGCAGAAATGGAAGGGGGCTACACAGACCTGCAGGTAGGTTTTTTTGTCCCTTTGTTTCATGCACTTATGTGGTCAGAAAGTGTCAACAGTTGGTGGCTAGCATACTATTGACATTTTTCTCTGTGATTAGCTAAACTGGTCCTTGAAAAACAAATTTGGTCTATATTTAGGGTCATTATTGAAGCCTCTTCAGCACAAAGAACCTTCTAGAGCTCATACTCTCCTGGCATAGCTAGTGATCATCATCAATACAATCCTAACAATGATATTAATAAAACATTTTTCAAGAATATCATTGAAGAAAACAAAAAAGTACAGAAAGGGTCATAAAATAGAGTAACTTTGTTACTACTTTGTCAAACTACATACACACATATACACATGTGTATACATGTATACACACATATATACATGTACAGATAGATACATGCATGTGTATGTACAGATATATACATATATTTCATAAAAACAAGTTACAAATTTTCTCTTTTTTTGCAAATTAAAATATACATCTTTTTATGATTAAGATCATGAAAACATAAATTTTAAATAAAAAAGATATAAATGGCTAGTGTTGGAGATGATATGGGAAGACAGACACATTAGCACATGGTTTGTAGAACTGTCAATTGACCCAGGTGTTCTAAGGTGGGGGGGGTGAAGAATAGAATTTTTGCATAAAATTCTCCAAAATTACGTCCTTTAGGCCACTATTTCACTACTGGGTATATGCCCCAAGGATATCAAACAAAGAGAGGTCTATATATAGGAAAACATTGAGAATGGCATTTCTTGTGATAGCCACAAAATAAAAATATCATAGATGCTCATCAATCCAGTCAGGCCAAAATTGGTTCAAACTCTGCATCGTCCACTTACTACCCATGTGATTTGGATAATCTCAACTTGTCAGCAGTTCAATGCGACAGCTAAAGAAGCAATACAATATTCTTTCTCAATGCTCTAATGGATCGATGATTTCACAATGCAGATCACAATCCATCCTTACCTTTTCATTCTATCTGAACTTCATCCATGTCCTCTCCCACACCCACCCTACACCCTTCCTCTGGGCTTTGTTAGTGTTCTGTGTTGACCAGCTCCACACCTGGACTGCACATCTACCTCACAGACATGACTGTCCCACCTTCTTTTCTGAGTCTAGATTTTTTCTGGATGGCATCTTTCACACCACTTTAAATCTTAATTCTGAACGATTCTTGACAAATCATTTAATCACTCTGGATTTCAGTCTTCTCAATTGAAAAATGGAAAGGATGGGCTAGATGGCCTTTAAGCTCCTTGCATCTTTAAATCAGAGATCTTCCTTTTAATGACTGCTTTACACAGGACCAACATCCGTAGGAAATGGTAATAAGGTAAATCAATGTATTTATTCTTATCTATTTCCTATTTTTCAGAAACAACAACTTATTTGAACATTTTTAGGAATTTAGACTGGAGCTGTTGCAAGTATAATTCATGTCTTCTTATCACCTTTGTCTTTTCTTCTAAGTTGTTCTTCATTTTGACTTTTGTTCCATAAATTTGTATTCTGTCTGCTGATTCATAAATGAGTCCCACATTAGTTTCTGGCTGCTTCCTGACTGTTAAGGTACAGTTAACTTCATTTTTGTGATGTTGGTAAGTGGTTGACTCTTCTGAAGAAAGTATCCATAACAATGTAAGCATAAGCAATCTGTAAGCATTTGGTCTCTTTTCTTCCTTAATTCAAAACCATATATTCCAACATATTCTTCACCATCTTTCTCTGTACCACCCTTCACATGAAAGTCACTGAATATCAATACATAAATTGGCTTCCTGTGTAGAATTTGTTTAGTTCATCATAGAACTTCTTCCTCTATAACCAGCGTTAGTGTATAAGCTGTAATTCTCTCCATGATGGTCTTTTTGCTTATTCCCATCAGGAACACCGTCAGGCATGCTGATCAAGAGTCTTATGAAATGATGTTGTTTGCAATATTGTTATGTAGTGACAACAATTCTGACGATCCTTTTCTCTCTGCAGGGAAACATATGAGTCATGTTTTGATTTAAATACAACTTCCTTTTATCTTCTGGTTTCATTTCTATTGAGAATATAACTTTACTTATTGGTCATTGAACAACAATCTCACTTTTAGAGAAACAACAATTAAAGTAATATTTATAGGTAATAAAATTGGTGTGATTTTTGGCCCTTGCTTATCATCATACCACCATCAATGCAGAAAATGGAAAAAAGGTCCCACTAAATTCATCACATGGGGTCAACCTACTGGTAATGAGCTAGGAGATACAGTGAATACAGCACTGGACTTGGAATCAGGAAGATTGGAATTCAAATCCAGCCTCAGACATACCAGTTGTAAGATCCTGGGCAAGTCACTTAACCTCTCTCTGCCTCAGTTGCATCCTTTGCAAAATGGGGATAATAGTATCTATCTCATAGGGTTGATGTGAGGCTCAAATGAGGTAACATATATAAATCTCTTTGTAAGTATATAAATGTTAGCTAAAAGGGAAATCTTTTTAATCACTGAAGCAATCTGAACGTGGAATTAATTACTTCAGAAGCCAGTAAGTTCTCCATCTCTGAAGGTCTTTGAGTAGGGGCTAGATGTTACAGAGGGGGTGCTGCAGGTTGGATCAGATAGCTTCTGAAAATCCTCTGCAATGAAAAATTCTACTACCTCATATATGGGTTTTACTGTCTCTCTCCCTTATTAAAAAATTTTTGCATTAATTTTTCCATTAATCTCATATATTTCAATGTGGATAGAGTTGGTAACTTTTTTTTTGAGTGGATGATTGGGTTTCTCTCCTTCCCCACTGAATTCCTACCTTACCCCACCCCCACTATATGCTGCTCAGTATTTGATGAAAAGGTAAGAAGAGTGAGATGCCCCACTATACCCAGAGACCAGCAACTCAGCAAACTTCATGAGCATCTACTTCTGTGAAGCACTGGGGATAGAGAAACAAGACAAAGCAAAACAAAACAAAAAAAAAATGAAAAATAGTCCCTGTACTGAAGGAGCTTAGAGACCAGTGAAGAAAACTCGAATATTCAGATGGTTTTGTGATCTCACTGATGTGGGTATTGCCACCAATGGTTCACATCCATGACTTTAAATCTGTTCTCAGACACTTACCCCATATGTGATCCTGGGCAGGTCACTTAATCTCTATCAGCCTCAGTTTCTAAATCTGTCAAATGGGGATAATAATGGGACCTACTTTACAGAGTTGTTGTGAGGATTAAAAGAGATAAGAATTGTTAAGGGCTCAGCACATATTAGGTACTTAATGAATGGTTATTCTCCTCTCTCCCTCCTATCCACACCTGTCATACTTCTGGTACTTCTGTCCATGCCTTGCTATACATTAGCCACAGGGAACCTACATAGTGTGCTGGGGACCTTTTTAGGTTTTTAGTGACATACCAGCTAAACACAGAGGTTGTCTTTCAGTTACCCTCATTTTTTCCATGTGACTAGATCATTTTTTAATAGGGGATGCCACATGTAAACTGATACATATATGTGTATATACATATATCTGTGTGTGTGTGTGTGTACATAAACTTTAGAGAGAGGGGAGAGTACTAACAACTAACAGAACCACAAAAACCTCCTTTCACAAGGAGGAATAACCTGAAATGGGCAGTAAATGAAGTTACGGATTCTAGGGGGCCCAAGGTGAGGACAGACAGAATTCCAGGTATGAGAAACAGTTTGCATAAAGATGCAGGGCCATAAGATGTAATCATAGTTTGGGGATGGTAAGTAAGTCAGCATGTCTGGAATATCTATTGGGGAGTAAGCTAATTACTAATGTATAGAAAGGCAGACTGACAATGGAAAATTTTAAACATTAGGCCAAGGAGTTAGTCTTTTTTCTTAGAGGGAGAAGGGAGTCATTGAAATTTTTAGCAGGGGTCCAAATTGTGCTTTGCTAGCGTTTGGGATCATCTTTGTGGAGGATGGTCAATAGGGAAGCCATTTAGCAATATTCCATACACTTAAAAATGTGATTTATACAACACTATAAGGTTTGCAAAACACTCTAAATGTGTCACCTCGTGTGATCTTCACAACAAACCTTTGAGGTAGAATCTTTTATTATCTCCATTTTTTCGATAAAGAAAATGAAGTCAGGTGGCTCACCTGGGCTCACCCAGTTAAGCAGACATCTGAGCCCGGCTGTGAACTCTCATCTTTCTGACGACAGGTCCAGGCTTCCATTGAGCTTTCTGCTGCACGGTGCGATTCAAGAAGTTAAAAAGAGCCCGAGAGGACAGTAAATCTTAGTAGTACTCTCCGTGCAGCACGACTGTTGTTGTTCTTGGGTCATTCCTGTCTAACTGTCCATGACGTCATTTGGGGTTTTCTTGGCAAAGATACTACAGTGGTTTGCCATTTCCTTCTCTAGCTCATTCCACACATGAGGAAACTGAGGCAAGCAGGGGGAGGTGACTTGCCCAGGTTCACACAGCTAATAAGCGTTTAAGGGCAAATTTGAACTCAGGTCTTCCTGGCTCTAGGCTCAACATTCTATCCACTGCGCTACCACACCCTATTTGTCAAAGATTTGTGTCTTGCCTATATGTGTGACATGGAGAACTTATCAAATATTTCCTCAGTGTTTAATAGCATAAAATTATTTAATACTTATTATTTAATATTTATCATTTAATAAAATTATTGTTTAACATAGAAAATGATTTCATATTATAAAAATCTGGCTCATTCTGCAGAGTTCACCAAGAGAGCATTTTTAAACCCTATGGACATGGGCACCAAGTTAAATTTAAAATGTTCAAAGAAGTGCCCCAGAATTTGCATTTTAAGAAGTGCACTATAACAAACAGTGCAGACAATGAATACACTTTTTCACATTGCTGGTTCACTAGTCTTCTCTATAATACAAATTAAATGGAAGGTTTTTTTTTTAAACAACAAAGCATTTATCTAAATAGGAAGACCAGATTCAACAATGCAGTATTTTATAACCAGAAAAGCAACTATTTCTCAGATATTTCCTCTTTTAAAACTTAGTTCTTCATTGGCTTTGTGCCCTTCCAAGCCTTGGCTAATATTCAGTACAACGTATGTAAGAAGGCCCAGCTCCATTCCAAAGAAAAAACTTCATCACATCAAAACATTATTTGCATATTCATAAGCTTCCACCTTCAGGCAGAGACATGAGCTCTTTTTCTTGCAAACTATTACATCGATAGAAATATACAAATAAGCATCTAGAAGAACGAACAAGGATATTAAATGGAAAAATGTTCACTCACCAGTGCACTATTTAAGATCAGGTTTAGAGTATGTTTGCTTGATTACAAAGTAAATTTTAAAGGGAAATAATTGTGTTCATTGTTCACATAAATATTTCATGGCCATTATTACTAATTATTGCTAATATTGTTGACTGTGCTTCTTAGGAACTGTTTGCTTTTGCTAGAAAATATACTAACAAGGTAGCTTTTTTTTTAAATGAAAAACATATTTAAATTTTACCTTAGGGGCTACTTTTTTAATCAAAATAGCACACCAAGGCATGGCTGAAAGCACTCTGCTTTATCAAAGGTCTCTCAAAACTCAATTGTTATCCAGAAATGAGTATTTTCCTGCTGAACAACAAAATATTTACTGCGTGCACCCGTTTGCCAGAAATTAGATTATCCTGTTCATTGATTGATTTTGCATATTAGTAATTAATGATTTTTGCCAACTGCTAATGATATTATTCTTAAATAAAATATTCCCTTCTGAGTATTCATTCACAAGCCATGGGCACATTATTTTTGCTTACCAATGCCAGTTACAACTTCAATCTGTTTCAGTTTATGGAAATCGTCTGCCATCTTCTCACCCAAGACTGGCAGGACTCCACAAAACCACTCAGAATGGCTAGAGGCTGTTACTTTCCTTTAAAAGGTTTGTCTTGAGAATGATTTTGTGATCATTGCTGGAAAAAGATGGGAATATGGACACCCTTCTCTTGATTAAAATATACTTTTGAATGATTTTGGTGGCATCTACACATTCTCCTAGATTGGTCTACTTCAGATGTCAACATTTCATCCAAGTATCAAGGGGTGATATTCATTCTGCTGTCAATAGTAGAATATAAGCATTAAATGAAAATGGTTGAAATCCTCAAAAGCTTTTATTTGGTAATCATTGAACACTTCTGCCTAATGTCATGGAATCAATAAAACATATTATATTAGTCATAAACAATAAATAATGAGTATCTATGGAACACTAAATCCTATTCAAGGAACATCCTTTATAAGTCATATTTTGGTGGATCACCTTACTGTTTCTTAGCTTACTCATTAGGGGGTGAGACTGTCCTCTGTATGACCAATCAGAAGGGTTTCTGTCTGTTTTCTCTTGAAGATGCAAAACTGTCAGTTCTTTCAAGGAATCTTATACCAACCATTCTGGCGTGGGACCATGGCAGATTTCCATAAAGTGAGACAGGCTGGATCTGGGGCTGGGCTTGCTAAGCACATTCAGCATGTTTGCGTTTTTGCAAAAGGGCAGAACGAATGAGTTTGTACTAGGATGACCATTTATTGGCAGAATTTCTGGAGCTGGAGCTTCTTTAACCTTTCACTTTCCCTCAGGTACCCTCCAAAGAAATAGCATCTTCTTGGTCAGCTGTGGTTCTGCTTTCATCAGGAGTGAGGATCAGGAGATGAGAATGCCATGCCCTTTCCTTAGAATGTAAGACAGTGTAGGCTGAAGGCACTTTGGCAGGGCTTTTTTGAAGAAGGTTGCCATCAGCCTGTTAGCTTGCTCCTTAGCCTCAGAGCATACTGCACTGACTTTATTCTTTATGCTTGTTCTTTGTGAAGCAGTGAAGTGGATTTAAAATTCCATTCCTGACCTCTAAGACCTTCAGTGATCCCAGTTCCCGCAGACCTGCCTAAGCTACTTTTCCCACTCACACATGGCAGGTGTAAGCCCATTGTTCACATCTATTAACTAGAGTATTGAAAGGGGCTTACATTTTATGCACTATACATCTAGAACATTTCCCTCAATTTTAAGTTCTCATATTCAAGCTAAGACTTTCAAATATTCAGGCCACAAGTGAGAAAATAGGCTACATTTAACTTAATTAAATTCTTATCGTCATTCTCAAATACCAATTTTGAAGGATTTGAATATACCTGAACTGTAAACATTTCAAAAAATGAAACAACCAGCCCAAATGATGTATGAAGAAGAAAATATTCAAACCTCTCAGTTTTATTTAAAAGGAAATGCAGGACTCAAATGAGAGTTATTGTTAAAATTGTATTAGTGCTTAGTGGTTAAACCAAGTCATAACACACTGCAGGCCTTCCCAGTACTTCCCACATTGCTCAGCAAGAGTCCACTTTCCTCTCAACAACTTGCTTCTTAACTCACAAAAGAAATTCAGTTTTAACATTGGGAAATAAATTAAAAGTTAGCTATAGAAAAATAGTAACCATTACACAATCGATATGGAGAAACTAATTTTCAGACTTGGACATCAGAACAGAAGGCACCCAATCTATCTTGTGGGTGCTTAAAAAGGATAATTCAAAAAAAAAAAGGTTTTAGGAACATTCACAGAGGGCACTGGAATTCAATGGGCTAAAAAGCCCAATATCTAAAATTAGGTTCTTTAGGAAAAATTTTAGAGCCTGGAATTTGCTTGATTCTGTCTTTGGACATCATAGTTCAATGGTTGTAAAAAAAAAAAAAAGACTATGATTCTGACAGTGCCCAGAAAAAGAATGACAAATTGAGAAAGAGCGCTTTCCTAAATAAACGTGTCATGTGGGATAATATGACAATATTTTTATTAATGACAGTAATTCATTGAAAGTGATCCAAGTAGGACCCTCATTTTTTAATACAAAAGAATATATATGTGTATATATGTATACACACACATATATGAAACTCATACATTTTCTGTGTAAATATATATACAGAGAACAATTCACAACCACTAGTGCCTTCTATACTGTGCACACACGAAACCTGTTCTTTAATTCATGGCTCCATCTGTTCTTTAGAGAACCTGCTACTATTTGTGTCCTGGCTTCTTTTTCAGCCAGCATCTACAACACATCAGGGGCAGAACATTCTGACCGTCACTTATAGTCCAACCATCCAATGTGGGCCATCTCCAGGGTGACCGGATTGGCAAAGAAACAAAAGCATTGTGAATTCTGATGAAGGTGCTGTGCACACAGATTGAGCTGACTGGTTTCAGCAAATGGTCAGAATGTTTCCACAGCCACGTATCCAAAGACAGTCTAAGGTTTGCCAAACACCCTACAACATATACAACACAAACACAAACAATGACAAAAGGACATAGTGCCGGAAGGAATTCTTTGAACTCATACTCAATAGTTGACAAACATTTAGTAAGTACTTAATATGTGCCAGGCACTGTGCTAGGTAATGAGGGTACGGATAAGGAGAAGAAGGACAGTTCTTTCAAGACCTTACATTCTAATGGAGGAAAACAATGCACCCAAGGAAGCTGAAAAAGGGGTAGCATGCCAGAGGGTATCTGGCACATTGAAACTGGGCAGAGCAGCTGATAGTAAATGTCATTATTTGAAAAAAAAATCTGAGCCCTTTATAAAGGGAGGCCATGGGAAGAGTTCATTGCTCTCCCCTCCAGCTCTCCAATCAGAGGAGAGAAGCCAAGGAGGGTGTGTTGATTATCAAAGCTAAATTAATATCCATGATGATGAGATTTCAGGTGATGAACTCGTCCTGGGGGAAGCATGATGTTCTCAGAGTCAAAAACAAGCAGAGCTCCTGATGGGAAATGAAGTTAGCTCCAAGCATTGTGTCTTTCAATAAGTCCTTCATCAAGGAGCCACCGAATGTACTAGAGGTCTTCTTCTGATTCAAATCATATTTTAGGGGTATCAGCAAAGCACTCAGCTGACAGCAGTTATCCGGCACTCTCTCTGCATGACCATCTCAATGTGTATGTCCTTGCTTATGTCTTCTACACTGCTTTCAAATGCAAATTGTCATTAATAATGAGCTCCACCTACTGAACATCCATCTTGGATCTTTCCATTATCTTGGAGTCATCTGTATCTTGAGTTCTTCTCATAACAAAATGCTCCATGAGTTTTTGGACACATAGTTTATGCAAATAGAGATAGGAAACTTGGGAAAATTAAAATAACAACAACAACACACAATTTCCTAAAAGTGATTCCCCCTCTTTCTTCTTCCTCTTTGTTTAATTCTACATACAGGATACCATCTTCAGCATTTGTATAAGATATTTGCATATAAAATATATATACTTTATATATATATATACATATATACATACAAATACACATATGTGTAAATGTGTATGTATGTGTTTATGTTAGAAAACATGAATAAAGCATATTATCCATAACCATATACAAATTAATAAATAAGGGGAAGGGAACAAGTGTTTATTAAGTTCCTACTATGTACCAGGCCCCATGCTAAGTGCTTTATAAATATTTGCTTTATATACATTTATTTTCTTTATAAATATTTTCTTATTTTACATACATGATGGGCTAATTCATCCATCATAATCTGGGTAACATATGCAGTTTTATGTTTTTCTTGTACAGTTATTTTTACTCCAGTTTCTTCCAAATGACTATGGATTTTATTGGGGAACTCTTGTATTTCAGAACTCAACGAAATTAGCACAATATCACCTACTAAGAGAAGCATTTAGAGAACACTTCCCTGTCAATAAAGAATGCTTCTTCTATGGGGATTCTGAGGAGTATATTCTCCATGAAACCAGCAAATGTTGTAGGTTGTGGGATAATAGGATGATGGCATTTGGAACTGAAAGGGACCTTAGAGATCATCTCTAATCTAGCAACCTTATTTTACAGATGAGAAACTGAAGCCCAGAGAGATAATCATATGTTTTCTTGTAAGCCTCCCTACATACTGATGCTTAACAGATCATGGGAAAATTATTTCTATGGATATATCTTTCATATAAACTTTTAGGATTTTAACATATTTGTAGTAAACACTTTGAGGAGAGGCTATGTTGTACTCTACTGAGTCAAATGATCTTTTGAAATCAACAATAATGACAAAAAGATCTTATATTCATTTTAAAATGTTTTTTTTTCAATCAGCAAAAATCTGCCTTCTCATCTTCCCCCTAAACTCACCCACAGCCAACTGAGAATGCAAGAAAAACAAAACCCCTGTAAAAAACATGTATTTCAGAAATGTAAAATACAAAAAATGCAAATGTAAAGAACACATTTCAGAATTATCTCCCCCAAATACACATCTCATTCTGCACTCTGAGTCCCCCACCTCTTTATCAAGAGGTAGGAAGTGTGTTTCATCATTAAGCCTCTTGTCATCACAGTCAGTCAATACAAGGATCAGAATCCCTAATTCTTTCAAAGCTGCTTGTCTTTACCATGGTGTTGTTATCATAAAAATTGTTCTCCTAGTGCTGTTCAATTCACTTTGTATCAATTCATACAAGTCTTCTTAGATTTCTTTGAAATCATTCCCTTTATCATTTCTTAGAACACAATAATATTCCACCACATTTATATAGCATATATTATTCAGTCATTCCACAACTGATGAGCACTCTCAGTTTCAAATTCTTTGCTGCCACAAAAATAATTACTATAAATATTTCTGTGCATATGGGTCTTTTCCCTCTTTCTTTCATCTCTTTAGAGTAGAGAACTAATAGTGGTATATCTGGATCAAAAGGTATACATAGTTCAGTGGCTTTTTGGCCAGAGTTGCAAATTACTTTTCAGAATGACTGGATCAGTTTATGCCTCCACCAACAGTACGTTAAAGTACTTGTTTTCCCCAAATCCCTCCAGCATATTACTTTTCTATCAGCTTCACCTATCTGATACTAGGTTGTACATCAGAGTTGTTTTCATCTGAATTTCACTAATTATTAGTGATTTAGACTACTTCATATGGCTATTGATGGCTTAGATCTTTTTTCTTCTGAAAATTGCACATATCCTTTGACATTTATCAACCACGAAATAGCTCTTTTTCTTATGAAGTTGATTCAATTCTGTGTGTGTGTGTGTGTGTGTGTGTGTGTGTGTGTGTGTGTGTGTGAAATGAGACCTTAGAGAAACTTGCTGCAAAGATTTTCCCCCAGTTTCCTGATTCTCTTCTAATTTTAGCTGAATGGTGTTTTTTTAGCTCCAAATTTTTTAAAAAAATTTACATAATCAAAGCTGTCTTCTTGGGAGCCTCTATATTTCTTGTTTGGTCATGAATTCCTCCCCTATCCACAGATCTGACAAGTAATTTCTTCCATGATCATCTAATAAAAATATGGACTATTTCATGAATGTGTATCATTTCTTTCTTGTAAAAGGGGTATGCTGTTCTCTCTGTATCATTTAAATTTTAGTTTATGTGCTGCTAAAGCAACTACCAGAAACAAGAAATTGAGAAGAGATTCATATTAAGGGAAGAGAAATAATGAGTACTGTTTTAGATTGAAAAGTGCAACAGGGAGTGGCTAGGTGGCACAGTGAGTAGAGCACCGGCCCTGGAGTCAAGAGGACCTGAGTTCAAATCTGACTCAGACACTTGACACACTTACTAGCCATGTGACTTTGGGCAGGTTAATTAACCCCAACTGCCCTCCAAAAAGCAAAAAAAAAAGAGAGAGAGAGAGAGAGAGAGAAAAGTCCAACAGACAGTTGATGTAGGACTGCAGTTAAGGAGAGAGAATGGAGCTGGATGTTTGGTTTTGAAGTTAGCTGTATAGACATGATAGCTGAACAGATGAGAACTGATGAGAGCATCATGAGAGAGTGTGTAGAGAGAAAAAAGGACAAAGAGAACTTCAGTAGATACTTATATTTGAGGATCAGAAAATAATGTCCAGCAAATTAGACTAAAGAAGAATGACAAGTAGTTGCTGAAGTAGGAGAGAGTAGTGCAATAGAAATCAAACAAAAAGAAAGTATCCAGGGGTGGTAAGGTGGTACAGTTAATAGAGCAGGATCTGAGTTCAAATCCAACCTCAGACACTTAACACAAAAGCTAGCCATGTGACCTTGGGCAAGTCACTTAACCCCAATTGCCCTACCTTCCCTCTTCCAAAAGGAAAAAAAGAAGACAAAATTTTTTAAAAAGAAGTAATTAGGAGGTGAAGATGCTGAAGCAATGAATACAAATGGTTTTTTCCTAGATATTCTGTGAAAGGAATGGAAGAGTTTATCATCAAAGATGGTGGAGCAAAAACTAAAAGGAATATAACACAACTCTCTCCAACAACGATTGTGAAAAGGACTGAGGATGATTATCAAACCAAAGCGTGACGAGGAAATACGTTTTTGTGACTGTAAAAGAATAAATGGGGAAAACGACCACATCATAGAAGAGAGGGGCAGGAAGGCGAAGTACCTGCTCTCTCATGTAATCAGAGAGCTCAAGCATAAGACTAAAAAACAAGGGGGAGGAAATGAGAGGAATAGGTGTCATCTGAACCTCATCTTCTTCTGAATCAATCAAAACAGGGCAGAACACACATGCGCACACAGACCCACATGGAGTCTGATGGAGAGATACATTAAATTCAAGGAGGAAGAATGAAGAAATAGGAAGGAGGATTTAGTCACAAGCAAAACAAACTCTAACCTCAAAGAGTAGGTCATAAAGAGAGTTTTTTTAAAGCAAATACAGGGTAAGAATTGGTGATTATGATCTGGGCAACAGGAGGAGGAGAGGGGCTAGGTCAGCAGAAACAGATTACTCAAGCACAGAGAACTACTCCTAAGCATGTTCCTCTCACCACCACCCTCTTTGTAAAGAGGAGGGCAAGAAGCAGAGAGGGAAACGTATAAGAAAATAGAATGAAGAGAAATATACAATAAATAATCATAACCACAAGTGTGAATGGGATGAACTTATTCATAAAAAAGAAGATAACATAATGAATTAGGAAACACAATACAGAAATATGTTATTTATAAGAAGCACACTGGAAATATAAAGATTCACATAGAGTTAACATAGAATTAAAAAAAGGGTTAAAAGCAAAAGTCATTATGCTTCAGCATAAAGACAAAAAAAAGCAAGGGTATCAACTGTGATCTCAGGAAAGGCCATAGCAATAACAGATATGATTAAAAGAAATTAAATGGGGTAATGACATGATGATAAAAGAGATGATAGACAATAATTAATTTCAAAACTTAATAAGAAGGTTCCAAATGGAATAGCATCTAATTATACAAAGGAAAGGTTAAATAAATTGTCAGAAGAAACAGAGAATAAAATCATAACAGTTGAGGACATCAATGTACATCTTTCAGACCTCTACAATGACAATCTTTGATCATTACTGAATAGGAATAGAAAGAAGTATGTGTGGATGTACGTTTACACATAAACACATATATACACAAATATATATTTATCCATTTCTTAGCACTGTATAAAACCCTCATCAAAATTGACCATTAGAGCATAGAAACATCAAAAACACAAAAAAAGAGAAACATCTTACTAACCATAATACAGTAAAATTGTATTAAATAACAAGTCCAGGAAAGAAGGATTCAAAATTAACCAAAGATTAAGTAGCTTAATTCTAAAAGATTGGTATGTCAAAGAATAAATCATACAAACCATAGACAATTTTACCAACAAATAAACAAATTTTAGCCAATTTGATTTTAAAAAAGAAAGATGAAAACTAAACCACCAGTATAAAAAAGAATTCATAAGGAATGAATAAAAAGGGACATTATTAGAAACTAGGTTGCCCAACTACATGCCAATAAAACTGACATCTTAAACAAAATTGATGACATATACATATAAGAATAATGAAATTCCCAGCTTTATGTAACAAAAATATATAACAATCCAATCCCAGGGAGAAAAAAATGAAGAATTCATAAATGAACCCTTCAACTAACCCCACCCCACAAAAAATACTGTGGGACCAGATAGATTTTGATCAGTCCATAAGCATTTATTAAAAATCCTGCTATGAGCCAGGCCCTATGCTAAGTGCTGGGGATACAAAAAGTGGTAAAAGGCAGTCCTCGTCCTCAATAGCTCACCATCTAAATGGTGTGAAAACAAGCAAATAAACACATACACATAAGCTATAAGCTAAGGATAAATAGGAAATATTTAACAGAAGAAAGGGCACTAGAATTAAGAGAGATTGGGAAAAACCCTGAAGAAGATGAGGTTTTAGTTGAGACTTCACAGCAGTCTGGAAACCAGAAAGATCAGACAAGGAGGGAGAGCATTCCAGGCATGAGACCTGAGAAAATCCCTAGAGCTAAAAGATGGAATATTTTAATCATGGAACAGCTAGGAGACCAGTGTCACTGGACCAAAAAGTATGTGGAGTGGGATATTAGTGAGTAAAACAATTCCTCCCCCATGCATAAAAGGACTATTTCTGTTGACAGTCATGATTTTTCTCTCAGCTCTAGTAAACGATTTAATTGCTTCACATGACTCCTCTTTCCACTCTCTGCATCCCAGCCAAATTGGCCTATTTGCTATTCCCCAAATTTATCCTTCCATCTCCTCATTCCCTTTGCATGGACTCTTTACATATTGTATCCTCTAGTGATTATAAGCTCCATGAGGGTTGGTGTTTTGCTTTTTTCTCTGGTGCCTAGCCCAATATCCTAGAAGGGTGGGAATTTAACAAATGCTTGGAGAATTTATCTGAATTAATGCAGGGAAGAGGAAAGTCAAATAATACACTCTACATGTTAACTTTTCCACTTATACTTTAATTAAGAAAGCTAGTCTAAAGAGGTTGTAAAGGTCACCAGTTCTAGAGAAAAATCTACACAGAAAAAGGTAAATTTTCTTCTCTTTGGCTCAAAAAGGCATGTGTAAATCTACAAACATATATTAAGCCCTTATGATGCTTACTAGTTCCAGGAACAGTGCTAATGACATGATAGAAACAAAGGATACTGAGGTTACAAAGAAAGGCAAAAACAAAACAAAATAAAACACAAACAAAAAAATGAACAAAGCAGTTACTGCCTCAAGGAATTTATATCTAATGGGAAAGACAACATGTAAACAACTACATAGAAATAAAATATACTATATACAAGATAACTTGAAAGTAATACCAGAGGGAAGGTGGTTAACATTAAGAGGGATCAGGAAAGGTTTATTGAAGATGGTGGGATTTTAGCAGAGACTTAAAGGAAGTAGGGAAGCCTGAAGATAGAGGAGAGAGTGCATTCCAGGCATGGAGGACTGCCAGTGAAATTGTTCAGAATTTTTTGTTTGAAGTATTGCAAGGAGCCTAGAGTCACTGAATTGTCAAGTACATGGAGGGGAGTGACATGTAAGAATATTGGAAAGGTAGGAAGGACCATGGGCAGGAGTCAGGAGGATTCATCTTGCTGAGTTCAAATCTGGTCTCAGATACTTCCTAACTGTGTGACTCTGAGAAAGTCATTGAACCCTGTTTTCCTCAGTTGTGTGAAATGAGCTGGAGAAGGAAATGGCAAGCCTTTTCAGTATCTTTGCCAAGAAAACTCAAAGTGGGATCACAAAGAATCAGACCCGACTGAAATAAACAACAGGAGGAACCATGTTATAAAGAGCTTTAAAAACCAAACAGAAGATGTTATATTTGATCCTAGAAGTAATATCTTCAAGCATGTTGCTTAGAATTTTTAATTAAACATTTTATGAAGTACCCACTGGGTACAAAAGCCTGTACTGTGCACTGAGGATGCAAGAATGGAAAATACCACAATCTCTATTCTCAAAGAGCTTATAATCTAGTGAAGCTAGATGAGACACATCCACAAATAACTATAAGTTAGGAAATATTACGTGTATAAGAAAGGTCAAATTAAGAGAGTCACAAAATCATGGAATTTTATCTATCCAATGGTCATATGTTCTGACTTGGATTTGGATATACAGTATATTCACAAAGTGGTCATCTGAGACAGCCATTCTTCTTAGAAATAGGTTAATTGTTAGGCAGTTTTTCCTACCATCAAGTCTAAATTTGCCTCTAGAGGTAAGAAGAAAATGTTTAATTTCTGTTCCATATGACGGGCCTCCAAATACTTAAAGAATGTATCATGTCTCTCCTGAACCTTATTTGGCATAGGCTAAACAACCCTAGTTTCTTCAACTGACCCTTATATGATAGGGACTAAAGGTCTTTCACCATCTCAGTTGCTTTCCTCTGAACACTTTAAAATTTATCTAAGTCCTTCCCAAACTCTCCCACTTAGAGCTGAACACAATAGCCTAGATGTGGTCTGATGGAAGAAGAATAAAAAAAGTCTCCGTCTTCCTCCTTCCTGAAATCTATGCCTCTCTTAATACAGCCCAACATTACAAATGTTTCTGCTGGTTTTTTGACTTTCACAACATGCTCTTGACTCACATTAATCTTGAAGTCTGCTAAAAGTCCCATATCTTTTTCAGACAAAGGGTTATTTAACCATGCCTCTCCCATATTGTATTGTGAAGTTGATTTCTTTTTAAACTAAATGTCAGAAAAAAAGGTAAGTTCTACGTGATTGCAGTGGGATGGAAGTATAATAAATCAAGTAGAGTAAGGTAGTAACAAATGAAAAGAAAACATATCCTTCAGAAAGAGATTACCCAAACTCCATCACACTCATTTGAAGAGTTTGAGCAATGAGTGACTAATAAGGAAGAGGAGGTATCAAGTATAGACTTATTCTTTCTAGAATATTTCTAGAATATTCTAGAATAGTCTAGTTTAGCAATGAAAGGAGGAGAGCTTGCAGGAGTAACAAGGTTAAGGAAAAGTTGAGGTTTTTTTTTATAATGAAGAAGACACTTCTAGAAACTAACATTTGAGCTGAAAAATCAGATTTAATGTTCTAAACACAAGTGATATATCCTTCATTTTACTATACTTTTTGCCACACAACACTGAGAAATGATTTATTGCATAATGAGAATGGCCCTGCTCTCTATTCTTCACTTCTCATTTCAGACCAATGCTCCCACTAATCTTCACCTGCAAGCCCCAGGCTAGTCAAATGTGGAGACTCGTTCTTGCCTTCACAAGAAGCAAGAATGCCCCAGGAATGGAGCCGGGGCAGGTGGAAGGGTCAATATCAAGATCCTTTCTTGCTATTATTTATTTCCCTTTCCCTGGTTCTTAGATTCTTTTTTTCTGGATTTTTGACCCTTTGTTATCCAAACATTTTGCCTGATCTTTACTGATAGATCCTCTTGGATAGATCCCTGAATCACCACTGTCCAATCTATTTGCCTGATAGCTCAATTCCTGATGTCTAATCTGCTTCACCTATTCTTGCAATCTTTACTAGTTTCTGGTCATGTCTGCCTGGATTTCAATTCCTACCTGACCCTTGGATACCATGCTCACCTTGTCTCTAATCAGTCTTCCCATCTCTGACTTGTCTTGACCTTTGTGGACCCCGTTGCAGATCTGTTACGGGCTCCCTAGCTTGACTGATTCTAGTTGTGGTGGCTAGGGCAGAAAACAGTAATGGTATTGCATAAGAAAGTTTTTGCCATTGAGGGAACAATTCTGTTACTTTAAAAATGTGCTTGTGTATTGATATCTTTTGTTTTTATATCAACAGATTTTCCAACACATCCTTTCTCCTGCCCCCCTCCCAAAGAATCATCCCTTATTTAAAAAAAAATTAAAAAGAGGAAAAAATTAATTTAGCAAGATTAGCAACTAATCAAAAAATCTGGCTTTCTATACAATGTTCCACATCCATACTGCCAAGACTGGTGGTTATAATTTAACAATTTTCAATTTTAATTGTTTTGTTATTCTTCCCATTTACATTTTGAAAAATAATCTTCATTTTTGTTATTTTATATTTGACAGTTTCCAATTAATATAAACATTTCTGTCTGCAAATAACAGAAAAACACATACAAGAAAGTCCAAATCTGCTTTTTTAAAAAGCAATTAAAAAAAAAAAACCTGTCCATCTTTCTTGTCTGTGTCCCTCGATAAATCAGCTCCTGCACTGTAATAAATGCTTCATTGACCCACTCCTATTTCCTGGTTTTGTAACAACTATCATTTGCTCCCTTTTCCTCCAGATTACCCTCCTCTCCCAGTTTAAAAAATAAAAAGCTTCCTGACAAATAAGTACAGTCAAGGAAAACAAATCTATACATTGGCCATGCCTGAAGATGAATATCTCAGTCTGCAACTTGTATCCATCACCTATCTGTTAGGAGCTAAGTAGCATGCTTCATCATCAGGGCTCTGGAGTCATGGTTGGTCATTGCATTGATCAGAGTCCATAAGTCTTTCAACATGAATATTTTCCAGAGTATACTTAAGCAAGCAGGAAAAAGTTTATTCTTCCTGTCACAATTCATATTTTTGTTCACCTGAGTGGATGAATAAATATTGTATTTGACTTCACCACATTTAACTCTTCTCTTCCAAAAAATAGGATGGATGATTATGATGAAAAATAGAAATTCACAAAGTTTGGTAGGGAAGTGTACTGTGGCTCACCTGTGGGAAAATACATCTGTTCTATTAACTCTATTTTCAACATACTTAAGGGTGAAAACCTCTTCAATATTACTCTATAACATGGAGAAATTTAGCTAGACACTAGGGAGTGGGGAATGTGTGTCACTAGACAGAAGAACTCTAAGGCAAAACTCCCAGGGCAGCCTGAACCACATTAAAATGTAATTGGGAAATGTTTAACAAAACAAATACAAAACAGTTAATATTAGTGTATGATTTTCTAAATTAATATGTGGCACAGGGGTCCATTTCTGTTTGAGTATGACGTTATTGCTCTAACATAGAATTCAAGACTTCTATTAACACTCCCAAGGAGTATGGGGTGTTATGGGAAGACTAGCACCTCTGGTGAGAGGACTTGCTGAACCCTTTTCAGGGCTGCTCATCTACCGTTGGTGTCCACCTTCATTCAACTCTCACCTGTGGTTCCAAGAAGCTGCAGCATGTGCAGTGGCCACACCCTGGAAAAACTCTCTTAGAAGATAAACTAACCCAGGCTGAGGGTAATCAAGAGGTCTCAAACCTGTAGGTAAGTTAAGGGGAGGTCTACCCCAAGCTTGTGAAGACTTCCCCTAGTGGAACAGGCCAATGAGAACAATTTGTTCCAATGGCCATGAAGGAGGTTGTGGAGCACTTAGCACTTAGTCAGACATTGAAGATACCAAGTTCATCCCCTGCATCCTGGGCCATCGCCAGTGATCTTAACTTTTGTCCTGCCACTGGACTTTGTTGATTCTGGGAGAGTGAGGGTGACAGCTTTGTGCAACTCTGCCTCACTTAAATCCAATCCACCTACAAGTCAAGACTTCACCCATGATGTCATTGGTCCTTTTTGAAAATGAAGGACAAACAACAATTAACACACCCAAATGTGTTACCCAAATAGTAAAATAAAAAAATACTTTTTTATTTTAATTTGAAATACTAACTTTCTACATTATCTAAAAATATGCATGTTTGAATATTTACCATGAGCTATGTATTTCAGTACTTTAAGGATTCATGATTTCGATAGCGTGAGGATTTCCTCCACGGATGCAGACTGCAAACCCTCGGCAAGTTGGTATATATTTTTTGAGAATTGATGGAACCAAAAACGGTCCCCACAGATGACCCGTTGCTGATCTTTCCTAGCTTAGCTAGGTTCATCTGTAGACACTGGTTCTGTCAATTATGGCCCTGTGAGACCCATAGAAAAGAGAAAAGAAAAGAAAACTAGAAAAGTAAAACAGATAAAAGACTTATATAGAACTAGGTTTAACTTCCACCATAAAGAAACATTTGAATTGTGTTATAATTTGTAAGTAAGTGATTGAAAAAATTGGAGTACAACACTCATTTCACTTAGATGGCAGTTTTGTAGTGAGGTGCGTTGGCATAGTAGGATATCCATGGGAGTCAGGAGACCTAAGTTCAAATTCTGTCTTAGATACTCAATAATGTGTAATCATAGAAAAGGTCTTTATGTTCTAGGATCTTCCATTTCCACAATGATAAAACAAAGGTATCAGACTAGATTGTCTGTGAGGTCCCAACCAACTCTAAATATCCGTTCCTATGATCACATGACAGAAAAAAGGTCCTTGAAGCACTTCCATCTTGGGATGACCAGAGAGACTGAACTTTTTAGGTTTAACCTTTAAAGAACCAGAATCATCTTCATGGCTTGATGAAGCCAATATAAGTTTAACTGTCAACTGAGCAATTTGACAAAGGAAAAGTTTTTTTAAAAGAAAGAAAAAAGAGAAGGAAATACAGTTTTAAAATTATAGAAACTAAAGGGTGGAGGAAAGAAATAAGAAAATTGGAATAGTGTTTGAACATAGAATAAGAAAAAACAACAAAATTTTATTAAGTGCTTAGTATGTGGCGGGCACTGTGCTAAGTGCTGGGGATAGAAATATAAGCAAAAAAGAAGTGGGGGAGGGAAGGAAGATAAAAGGGAGAGAGAGGGGTGGCTGTAGGTGGCACAGTGAATAGAACACCAGCCCTGGAGTCAGGAGGACCTGAGTTCAAATCCAGCCTCAGACACTTAACACAAAAACTAAGCCTTGGGCAAGTCACTTAACCCCAATTGCCCTGCCTTCCCCCCTCCAAAAAAGGGGGAAAAAAGGCGGGGAGGAGGAAAAAGAGAGAGAGTCTGGGAGGGGAGAAACAACATACAAAAGAGAACTGGAGAACAAAATCGAGAGGGGTGAAGTGGGAAGACCAGCCTAATTTGAAAAGTAAAAGGATTCAACTACTCCCAACAACCAACTTTTTTAAAGAAATGGATGTTAATGTCTTAATATTCTATACTAGCCATGCTAATTACTGTCCTGTGAATCTGAAAATGAAAAAAAAGTCAGGTTGCTCTCATCTCATGAATTAAGTATTTACATGATAAATTTCCCCACCCAGTCTTACATGTTCTAAATAGCAGAGCCCTTTGGCTCCCTTGAGATCTAAACAGCAACCTACAATAACAGAGTTCCCGATATTTTTCATGATAAATCTCTTTCTGGGTCTACTCATGACTAAACCCTTCTATAAGAAGATATTGTGGCTAATAAATTGTAGGGCTCTTAGATTAATATCATAAACCTTTCCTAAGCAGGATTCTTGATCACAAAAATATATGAAATTACAATATTGCCACGAAATAGGGCCTCAATTGGGCCACCTTAATAGTTTCTATTACAAGGTTTTTTTATTTAAAGTGTGTAGACATGGCACTAATTCCTAATTAGTACTATAATCATCTGTTCATTGTTGAGAAATTCAACAAATATTTGAGCACCTCCTAGCTGTGACTCAGTCTGCTGAGTGGCTGAGGGAGAGGGAGACACAGAGTAGAAGACATCTTCTTGTCTTCATGGCTAGTAGATTCTTTATGGCCCAGCTATTAGACCATTTTAACAGGTAATTCATTTAAAATAGCTAGCAATAGTCATCACTCTGGAGAGAACAGTTCTTTCCAAATAGACTGAGATTTTCTTTTTCTTTTCTTTCCTTTTTTTTTGCTTTTTGGAGAGCAATTGGGATTAAGTGACTTGCCCAAGGTCACACAGCTAGTTTGTGTTGTGTCTGAGGCCAGATTTGAACTCAGATCCTCCTGACTCCAGGGCCAGTGCTCTATTCACTGCGCCACCTAGCTGCCCCCTAGACTGAGATTTTTCCTTGAGTGAGGATCTTATTTTATTTTTTTCAAATACTTTCTTTAGCTTAATAGAATGACAATTACCAAATCAATATAAAGTTATGGAGCTGTTGCTAAGGGAAAATAATGGTTGTCTCTTTGGCCCTATCTGCACTGTTTTATTCCTTCAGTTATTTGTCCAAATGACTAGGTTACATGTGCTTTTCCTGAGCCAAGAATGTGGAAGTATGGTATCCTAGGATAATAGAAAAGGGGGAATCATTGTTCACCTACCTCTCCCTACAAGTAAAATTCATCCTCACCATAAGAACTGCCTAATTCTAGTCAGCTGAAAAGGTAAATTGCTTACTTGGGTGAAAAGTTCCATAGATAAGACACAGAGACAGAGAGAAATGACCTCCTGAAGGTTGCACAGGTAGGAAATGGAAGAGCTGTGATCTGAACCTTTATCTTCTGCCTCCAAACCCAACTCTTGCAACAGTCCTATGAAGACCTGGAAACAAAGCAGGATGCTGCACCACTTAGTTTACCTCATTCAGTCAAAAGTAGTTTGCTCCTCCACAAAATTGTAGGCCTGGTCTATGGGTATACCCAGGGCAGTGCTGGTAAATGTTTAACAACTGGCTCTCCATTAAAAAAACAAACCAACAGTTATGTGTAGGACACACTTTTAAGTTTAATCTGCATTATTAACATTTTCACCATTACTCTTGTAAATCTAGGCTAGCCAGGGCTGGGGAACCTGTGGCCTTTTGACTGAATCCAGGTTTTACAGAACAAATCCTTTTATTATGGGGATTTGTTCCGTGAAGTTTGGATTCAGTCAAAAGGCTGAGCTCAAGCCCCTAAAGGGTGCTGATTTGTAGTGTTTGCCCATTTCTTTTTTTTTCTTTTTTCTTTCCTTTTTTGGAGGGGGAAGGTAGGGCAATTGGGGTTAAGTGACTTGCCCAAGGTCACACCAGCTAGTTGTGTGTGTGAGTGTATGTGTTAAGTGTCTGAGGTCAAATTTGAACTCAGGTCCTCCTGACTCCAGGGCTGGTGCTCTATTCACTGCTCCACCTGTTTGCTCATTTCCAAGGTGGAAATACTCACATTGGAAATTTAACAATCACTCCTCACTAGCCAGTACAAGCCAGCTTCAGCACATCCCCAGCTTTACCCCTCTTTAGTCAGCCTGCTAGTCTCTGGCTCATCATACTGTTGCAGGACTGGGTAGAGTCACAGGACCAACCTCAGCCCTCCTCGGAATTCCCAAATTCAAGCGATGATACAGTGTCAACCATAGCCTTCCTTAGTATCAGGCATTCTGAGGGCATGCTGCCACACTGGCTAGCCATATTCCTTAATATATCTTCCTATTTGAGCCTCAGAAAGAACCTATGAAGGACTTGGCTACAGGTGTTATTGTCCCCATTTTACAGATGAAGAAACAGAGAGGTTAATTACCTTTACCCGTGGTGATGTAACTAATAAATGTCCAAGGCAGAATCTGAACCCTGGTCATCCTGATCCCAGGTCCAGAACTCTAACGACAATGCCACCTAACATTTAGCACACGAAACATGAAAATGCCTTAAAATTTATATGACCTATATTATCTCATTCAGTTCTCACATCAAATCCATGAGGTCGACAAGACATATTATTTTATCCATTTTACACGTAGGAAGTTTGCATTTGGGGAAACTGATACTTAGGGAAATTAATCGACAAACATTAATTGGAGACCTGCCATGGGCCAGGCTCTGGGCTACGTACTAGGGAAATAAAGACACGGATGAAATCATTCCTCCCCGTTTAGCCAGGCAAACCGGCACCTACACACAAACCTAACAGATAATTAGATATATAATATACAACAATAACATTAAGTAGCATTTATATAAGCATTTTAAAGTTTATAAAGCATGTTAACTCACTCAATCTTCACAACTCTGTGAGATAGTTGCTAGTTTTGTGACCATTTTATAGATGAGAAAACTGAGTCTGAGAGAAAATAAGTTCCTTGTTCAGGGTCACACAGCTAAGAAGCTTCTGAGGAAGGTGCTGAATTCATGTCTTCCCGACTTTAGCTCCAGAACTTCATCCTCTGCACCATCTAGATTCCACTAATTTATAAGATATAACCCAACAGATACAAGATAATTGGGTTGGAAACAGCTAGAGTGATTAGAAAGAGCTTCACTTGTGCACAGAAGGATGGAGAAAATGCCATCCAATTTGGCAGAATTACTAGAAAATTAGAATTAATTAGAATTAGAATTAGATTAGAAAGATTGATTTCAGGGGCAGCTAGGTGGCGCAGTGAGTAGAGCACTGGCCCTGGAGTCAGGAGGACCTGAGTTCAAATCCAACCTCAGACACTTGATACACTTACTAGCCGTGTGACCCTGGGCAAGTCGCATAACCCCAATTGCCCTCCAAAAAGAAAAAAAAAAAGAAAGATGAATTTCAGCTGAGTGTTACAAGCAGCAGCTGTATTGCAATGGGTTGAGGAATGAATGAGTGGAAAGGAAATGGAGATAATGAATGAAGACAGCTTTTTCTAAGAGTTTGGCTGATAGTAAAAGTTATCTATCTGGGGTTTGGCATGACTTGACCTGTCATACAAGGGGATTCAAGGGTAGAGAAAATTATGGGGTCGAACTGGTTGAAGCTTCAAGCTTGGAAAAGGTGAAAAATGAAACGAAAGCTGGGGTGATGGTGGGAGTCAGGGTGGTAGCATGGGAAGATTGCTGGACTTGAAGCCTCAGGACCCAGGTTTAAAGCCCTATTCTATTACCATCTGTATGCTCTAGGCAAGTCACTTAAGTCTGGGTCCTAGTTCCTCATGTATAAATGAGAGGGCCTGACCGGATGACCTGTAAGGTCCCTTTCAGCTAGTAGACTATGATCCTATGAAAGTAATGAGAAACAAAAAGATTAGAGAGCATGGTGAGACAAAGAATAAAGTTAGGAAGAGTTGATGGATGTGCTAGAGCAGCTCAAACTGGTTCAAGAAAGCTGATTGTTAAATTTCATTTTGAGCATTTACACCTTAGAAACTACCAAACACTATAAAGCAGAGCTTGGTTTGTCATCTTGTGGAGTCTGGACTTTAGAGAGTGGTGGAGAAAATATTAATAATGCAGATTAAACTTTAAAGTGTGTGTGTGTGTGTGTGTGTGTGTGTGTGTGTATGTGTGTGTGTGTGTGTGTGTGTGTGTGTGTGTGTGTGTGTGAGTGTGTGTGTATGAGACCCTGGGCAAGTCACTTAACCTCAGTTGCCTCCAAAAAGAAAAGTAGCGTGTGGGTCTGTGTGTGTTGTATACTTTGCCCCTTCTTTCTCTCTCCACCCCTCCAGCAGCTTGTTTAACATTTACTAGCACAATCCTGAGCAAGTTTCAATGAACAGATTTAGGAAGTAAAGCAGGGGGCTAGAAGAACAAGCTATGATCAGATAAAAGGATTTCCAAGCTTTTGAACTCTGAGCATCATTTAGCTAGCAGACAGCATTTTAGGATCATAGCTATAGATGTGGAAGACACCTCAAAATTTGGATCATCTGATCCACCCACTCCCTTTACAGATGTGAAACTAGCACAAGTGACCTGTCCAGGTTCACATGGGTAGCAAGCAGCACTGCGAGGATTCAAACTCAGGTATTCTTTCTTTAAATCCATATACAATTCTCTAAATAAATTTCTTCTTTGATGATGCCTTTGGATTCAAGCCCATGTCACTTCTGACTCCAAGTCAGGCTAATCACCAGGGATAGAAAGAGTAATGAAATTTTTTGGCCACAGCCCCTCTAAAAAGCAGCCACAACCTCTTGAGAGGTCACCATTGTCGGTATTGATAGCAGGAACATCCTTAGGAATGAAATCCCAGATCCTTGAAGGAGCACCACACTTTTTAAACCATATTTAATTCTCCCTGATTGCTATGGATTTAATATTCCATAGCATTAAAGCACTTCACCACAATCCATGGAGGTCATTTGGCATGGAAAACACGAGAGTCACAAAATTTCTTACTGTTTCCCTTGTCGATTTCTAGTAGTAAGGCAGAAAATGTGGATATATTTAGTTTGAATTTGTCGTTCATGATTTGTGGGGCAATACTAAATTCAGACACATTAGAGAAGAGAGAATGTACTAAAGATAGGAGGGGGAACAGGCTACTAGCTGATGAGTTGTCACTGGAATTAGCATAGTAAATGAAGTACAGGACTTATCTTTTCTTTAAAGTGACTGAAGGAAATTTGAGGATTGGGTGTCTAGAGGACTGAGCCTGGAGTCAGGAAGACCTGAGTCAAATGTGGCCTCAGATGCTTACTAGCTGGGTGACTCTGGCCAAGTCACTTAACTGTGTTTGCCTCAGTTTCCTCATTTGCAAAATGAGCTGGAGAAAGAAACGGCAATCCACTCCAGTATCTTTACCAAGAGAACCCCAACAACCTGTAAGAAAGATTTTACTTACATTTAAACAATCCCTGACATACAGATACCTATTTTATTTTAAAGAGGAACCATGAAATATCAGATTATTGAATGACTGAGCTAGTGGTGATCTTACTTCTATCATGTCCCTTAACTTTAGAGATCACCTTAAATGTGCCTCTTTACCACAATAATTAATTAACCACTGTCCCTTCTTTATTGTCGTCACTGTCCTAATTGTTAGTCTTTACGAAGGGTCTTAAAGTAAAACTTGTGTTATCCAGGAAGAGAGAAAAAAGCAATTTTTCTTCTCTAGAAAATGTCGTTTCCATTTTTATGGGATGTCGACATGTTTATTTTCCCAGTGCTGTTTTCTTCTGTCCTTCAGGACATGTTCTATGTCCTCCCCATTTAAGAAATATGTTTCAAGTCTTCACAATGTACAGGCCCGATGTTTACCATTAAGCATGAAGTAAGGCACAAGTCAGTGACAAAGTTAATAAATGCTTAATAAAATCACCAGTTTACTTACTTTCTGAAAGTATATAAGATAATAAAAATATGATTACTTTTTTAGTGAATTTAGTACTGCTGAGAGGTGTCAATTTGACAGCCTCAAAGACTAAAATCCATCATTTATCAACCGAACAAGTAAAACGAGATAGGGAAGGCATGGACTCCCTTGAATGGTATTTCTGTTGTAACATTTTTGGTTTTTAACCTATGAAGAAAGCACTAAAACCAGCTTTCTCAGTTAAAACAAACAAAAGATCATCCATACCTTTGAATATTTACTTTTAAAATCAGAAGAGTACTACAATGTTTCATGTTTTAATTAAATTATTGATGCACAAAAGCAAGTTCTAATTATTTTCCATACAGTGCTTCTCTGTGAAGATTACTACCTTAATTCTGGTTCAAAATTTCCTCGATATTGCTTTCTCCTCATCAGCTCCCTTGCTTCACCAATCAAAATTCTGAATAGAAATATGGTTTATTTAAGGTGTGACTGTTCCATGCAATCTAATTCTTCAAGCTATATAGATAGCTATACTATTGACAACCACTTACAAATAATTATCCACACTTGTATAGGGACAATATTTTCTTTACAATAACCAGGTGAGGAAAAGAGATGCAAGTAATATCCTCATTTTACACATGCCATAGGGGTGTGTTGGTAAATTTTTAACAACCAGTTCTCTGAAGAAAAAAAAGTTTGCCTGAAACACTTTTAAGTTTAATCTGAATGAATAACATTTTCTCTATCACTTTTAAAAAATCTAGATAATTTTAAAAAACAATCAAGTCCTGATTTACATATAACATTTGCCAGTTTCCAAAGTATAAATGTTCACACTGAAAATTTATTTGAGCTGGCTCTAGTATATTGCTACAGATGCAAGTATTGACAATCCTAGAGGCTTAAGTGAATTTATCATGATGACACAGCTAATAAGTATATAAGACAAGATCAGAATGTTAGTCTCTTAACTGAGCCCAGCACTAAGCCAAGCCACCTCAGTATAAAGTCGAACTCCATGGAAAATGAGTCTTATTTGTCTTCAGTTTATATTTAATACTTTATTTACTAACTATAATAAACTGCAAAATTTTTCTTCAGTATTGTATTTGAAACCAAATCTAGTACTATATAAATTTTTTTGCTCTGTTCATCAGGTTTTTTTCTTTTCCATTTTACCATAGTAGAAAAAAAAAACCTTTTTAAAATTTTTAAGCCTAATATAATAAACTTATTTAACAAATACATATAAATAATCTGTCCTGTGCCTATGTATGTGCACACACACACACACACACACACACACACATATACACACAGAGGGGAGAGAGAGAGAGTCAATATAAACCATACATTTACATATGACATGACTGAAAAAAAAAAGTCCTGTCCAAATAATCTGTCTATAATGGAATGACAGGAATATTAGATGAAAGAAAAAAACCACAATAGTTATAATTTATCTCAATTTGAACAAGTATATTATTCCACATGACATTCTCATCAATAAATCAGGTAATAAGATCTTTGTAGACCACATAATGGGTAAACAATGTAATGTCTTTAGTAAGACTTTCAAAAAGTTATTAATGGGTCATTGTCAACCAGAACAGACATAAGAACACATTGATAGTGGGCTCATTTTCAATATTGATCTAGATGATGAAATAGGGGGAAAAAAAAACCCTTTACTTGGTAATTGAAGGTTAGAAGCAAACAGAAAGGATTTTTGGAGAGAAAGATAGGAATTAGACAAGAGAGAACCCCTGAAGGAAATGTTGGCTAACATTTTGCCTTACAGAATGAGAATTTTAAATGGTATTGGAATTTTTAAATTAGAAGCCAGAAACAAACATTCAAGTTTAGAGGTGCCATCACATCTGTGAAACGAAAAATTCACTTCCCAAACACTGCCCAGCACCAAGAGTGTGCAAAGACTAGGGGCTATGGAGGAAGCAGAGGAGACATAGTGGTATCCAAAATATATACGATACATTCCTGTCCCGAATAAACTAATAATCATTACAAAATTTACAATTAAAAATATCTAGGGATCTTAGTGGATAAACAGCCAAGAATGAGTCTTCCATGATACTGTGTTCTTCTGGCACTCCTCAACCCTCTGAGCCTGGATTCTTTGTCTCCTTTCTTTGACTTGATCCTCTGACTCCTCATCCCTTAATAAGTCTTCAGTCTATTCTGTCATTGGGCTTACCTACAGTCATTTCAAAGTCCTGACCTCTCATTTGAGGTTTAGTTCAATTTGCATGTGTCTCTCTAAGCACTGCAAATTCACTATATCTAAAGCAGAACAAACATTGGATACATAGTGAAAAGGCCTGGGTTCAGATCCTAACTCTGTTATTTACTCTCTGTGTGACTTGTGCCTTCCTTACAAAAATACACGCAATATAATTTGTCTATATTTCATACATATATGAAATATATATACACATACGTATATACATATATTTACATATGACATGACTGAAAAAAGTCCTATCAAAATAATCCATATTGGAATGTCAGGAATATTAGAAGAAAGGGAAAAAACGCAGTAGTTATAATCTATCTCCCTTTTAATAAGTCTGTTATTCTACATGACATTCTCATATATAGGTGTATATATATACATATATGTATATATAGATATTTTCATATATATGTGTGTATGTGTATGTGCGCACACACACACACACACATACACACATACACACATATTGTCTCTGCTCAGTATAAGCTTCTTCGGGGCACAGGATGTTTTACTTCTCTCTTTGTAGCTCAAGCCCCTATAGCATTGCCTGGATAGTGCCACAGCAAATAGAGCTCTGGGCTTGGAGTCAGGAAGACCCTAGTTCAAATCCTGGACCCTTACTAGCTGTGTGACCCTGAGCAAGTCACTTAACCTGTGCTTGCCTCAGTTTCCTCAACAGCAAAATGTGAATAATAGCAGCACCTAGCTTGCAGAGTTGTTGTGAGAATTAAATGAGATTTCTGTAAAGTGCTCAGCACAGTGAGTCAAATACAGTAGGCATTATATAAAGGCTTATTCCTTTCCTCCCCTCCCCTAGCATATAGTAAGTAATTGATTAATCCAGAAGTATGTGTTAAATGACAACTACATACCAGTCATAGCATTAGCCACTGGGGATATGAAAACAAAAAATAAAACCGTCTCTACTTTCACAGAATTTACATTCTACTGGGCAAGACAACATGTACAAATAAAAGTAGACACAGTACAATGATATACAAAATAACCTGAAAATAAAGTAAGGTAATTAGGAAGAGAGGGCCCTAGCAGTTGGGGGAATCGTGAAAAGATTGCAGAAGGGGTGCTTAATCTGGCTCTTAAAAAAAGAGAAGGATTCTATGGGGTGGAGAAAAGAAGGGTGTTTCAGGCTAGTCACTGCAAAGGCATGGAGATGGAAGATGGGGTGATGAAACAGGGAGACAACCAGTTTGGCTACAACATAAAGTACAGGAAGAGGATAATATGTAAAACTGGAAAGATAGATTAGGGACAAAAACCGAATGTAGAGCTTCTATTTTTTCGCAGAGGTAATAGGGATCCTTGGGAATTTATTGAATGAGGTACCAGCATTGTTAGAACAGCATTTAAAGAAAACCACTTTGGCAGCTATGGGGAGGATAGATTGAAGCAGTAAGAGGCTTGAGGCAGAGACCAATTAAGAAACCACTGCAATGAGGATCTAGACTAATGGGAGGACAGCTAGGTGGTGCATAGGAAAGAGCACCAGGCCTGGAGTTCGGAAGTTTTGAGTTCAAATGCAGCCTCAGACACTTACTAGCTGTGTGAGTCTGGGTAAGTCACTTGTGAGAAATTATTTTTAACAAGCAGCATCTTGGGGAGATTCATAGCTCTCCCCCATTCCAAAGTCTTGAAAGTTCAGTTTTTCTTGAAGGATATTACTGATAATGAGATTACATCAGCTCTCCTCATCTTGGTCAGACCCCAAGCAACCTTTCAAGGAATTTAATCTAAGGTGAGGAAGCCCTTGTGTTCTACTCAAACTTGGGTAGAGACAGATCCTTCTGTACAGATAGCCCAAGGATGTGGGTGGTGTGAATAGAGATAATTTCTCTATGCAAGGGTGACATGTCACTAGTAGCCCCTAATTGCTTTGAAAAATATATATACTGCGAGCACTTTGGTCTAAGAGAGATGGCCAAATGACCATCATCTTCTTAATAACCTGCTGGCCTTATAAATAAAATGATTACATTACTCAGAAACTATGTCTTTCAAACCTTTTTAATCATCACACACTTAATCCTGTTTACCTCAGTTTCCTCATCTATAAAATGAGTTGAGAAGGAAATGGCAAACCACTCCAACATTTCTGCCAAGAAAATGCCAAATGGGGTCACAAAGAGTCTGATACAACTGAACAACAACCACAAAACTAAAGGGATGACTATGAAAGTAGAGAGAAGCACCAGATATGAGTGATGTTGATGTAGAAATTGCAAGATTTAGCAACTAATCAGTTTTGTAGCACCGCTGGCTACTGTAAATATGCTGGCATAGTGCTCAATAACAAAATACAAGAGACTTTCCATACAGAAGACAGAAGCAAAACATTTATTCAGACACCAGAAAACCAAATCCCAACATCAAGAAACTGAATCCATCATGAGAACATAGAAGTTAATATACCATAACACACTAGAGAATCATGCCATCCTTCAGCCTTCCCACAAACCAACACTCATAAGCCTAGCTGTCTGCTTGCCTGAGTGTCCTCTCTCTCCAACTATCTAGCTGCTCTGATTCCCAGCTTCCTGTGGGCTCTGCTCCACCCTTCAGGAAAGCTCTCCCACCACAGGCTCCTTGTGGTTACATTCAGACTCTTAGGGGGCAGGGAAGATCTTCAAATTACCATTACCATTATATTTGGCCCCAAGATCTCTCATGACCCTTACATAGCAAAAATATATTAACAATACATTTTCTTACACAGGTTAATAAGAGTTTAGGAGTAACTTTTGTGGTAACTGGTGTCAACAGAACTTTATAATAATATAACAGGGATAACAGAAAATAATCACATAAAACAATATCTTAGGGTGGAGGCTTGAGCACAAGCACCCCGTCATTCCCTGCTCGAATGAATGAGGCCCAAAATCTTGGGGTAAGAGGAAAAGGTCTCTTCTCCACAGCTACTTCCTGCTGAAATGGGACACAGAGCTGTCCCTCCCCAAGAGTTCACATTTGAGAGGTCAGTTCTTTAGCTGGCATCCATGGCTTAGTTGATGCCAGGTCCAAGAATTCCCATTCAAAAGGTCAATTCTTTAGCTGGCATCTGGAGCTTGGTAAACACCAGGTCCAGAAGGTCACATTAGAAAGATTAGTTCTTTTCCTGGCATCTGGAGCCCAGTTGATACCAGGTCACAGCTGTGGACAGGGGTGACATCCTGCTTAAGTGATCAGGCGTCTGCAGGTAGAGGGTACCAAGCGTGCAGGAAACAAATCCCACAAACAAATTTAACAGACATAAAGCCAAAAAGAAAGAAATATAGGATCAACCATGCTCCTAGAGTACATAAATTCACTATCATAGATTCATTCATGGTAGAAATATATGAGTTAAGGGTACAATTTGGTAATCATCTTCTCCTGAATAAACAACAGTTACAATATTATCTTTCCCACGCGGTATAATTTCCACAGCCTTTGGAACGTCATCTGGCTTGTGCTTTACCTATATTTTAGCTCCCAATTTTATTCTACCAGTAGAACCAAACCCTTCAGTTCCTCTGATAGTTATTTCAGAAGAAGGGTCAGCTTTCACAAGGGGTATTATTTCACAAGGATCACTTGAATTCACAATTCACAATAATCACTTGAATTATTCTATCATTTTAACAAAACTGTATGGATTTTTCACTGAAATTTTGGAATGTCACAATACATTCTCCCTGATAACTAAAATCTATTATTCCAGCCAATACATATATTCTTCAAGATGCTCAACCTGATTTAGGTAATAGCCATCCAAAATGATTTTTAGGGATTTTCATACATAATCCAGAACAGATTTTTCTTCTTTTCTATTCAACCAAAAGTTCTCTAAACAATGTAAATCCTATCCTGCTGAACTAGGTGTTCCTGGATATAGTGCTGGGACATCTTGCCTCACAGTCCAATACCCATTATTTGAGATCTTATGTGTTTTGGAGATTTGGGGTCATCATTCTGCCTAGCGTTGTACTTCCTCCCAATGGTCTATTATTCAACTTATGTAAAGCACTGAATAAATTTTCCTTCCAATGTTGATAAGAATTATTAGAACTTAACTTCTTTAACTGTTCTTTCAATAATCTATTCATTCTTTTAATTAATACAGATGCTTGTAGATAATATGGAATATGATATATCCATTCTATATTGTTTAATATACAATATCTCTTCATTTCATTACCTTTGAAATGTGACCCACTGTCACTTTGAATCTGCATTGGGGTTCCATAATGTAGACTTATGATATCTTTTCATCTATTTTATCTATTTTATCTATTTACAGTTATTTTTCTAGCTTGCATTCTTATAAGGACAAGCCACTAGTACACCTGAATAGGTGTCAACACAAGTAAATATAAATTTACATCCTTAATCTTGGGGTAGGGGACCAATATAATCTATCTGCTAAATTTGGGTTGGAACTTTTCCCCTTGCTATCTCTCTAGTTACTATCTGAGGAACACTTCATTCCTTTTCCAGTTGACATATATGACTAATACCTCAATCTTTTGTCCATCAGTGTGTGGTCTAGACCCCTAAATTGCCAGCTGTTCGATGGACCCATTTTTCTAGTACTGGATCATCAGTTGATGTCAGAGTAGGGACAATATGGTAAGTAGTAATCTTTGCTCTTTGATCAACATGTGCATTGTACTCACTTTCTGGTATGGTAAGGGCCATGTGAGCATCTACATGAAAAACTGACAGATTAGTAACCAAAGACATGGCCCATATATCTTACCATAATTCTCTGCCCCAGACTTGTTTACCATGAATTTCCCAATTTTGATTTTTTCACATGGCCATCCCTATAGCTGACCCATTAGCTACCGCCCATGAAGCATTAAATATATAACACCGTTCTCCTTGTTCTATTTTGATGACTTGATGTACTGCCATAAGTTCAACATACTGACTACTTCCACCTGTCCCAGTACTTTCCAAAGTCCGCCTTGTGCTTGAGTTATAGGTTACTGCTTTCCAATGCCTTTTATGGCCCAAATATTTTGCTGTCCCATCAGTAAACCCTGACTGTTTCTTCTGTTCTTCAGTTTATCCAACATATCCATTATTCCATTTTACCAAGGACTATATCAACTGTTGCTTTGGTTCAGGGGATGTATCATTTCCCTCAGTATCAATGTTTGCTATAGATCAATGAAGAGCAGAAACTCTACTTTTGCCTGTTTTAGATCTACTTTGAATATACCATTTCCATTTAATTATGCTGGCCTCTTGTGCATATCCAATTCTGTAAGAAATTAGGGTACTCACTACCCAGGTCATAATTGAGATTCCAGGCCTTAATATCACTTCATGGCCCAGAGTCGGTTGTTCAGTCTCTACCAAAGCCCAATATGCAGCTAACAACTGCTTTTCTTTTCTTTTTTAAAATAAATTTATTTATTTATTTTCTTGTTTACATCATTCATTTCCATGAGATTTTGAGTTACAAATTTTCTCCCCATCTTTCTCCTATCCAATACCTCAAAACAACCATCCCACTGTACAACCCCTCCCCCAATCTGCTCTCTCCTATGTCCTCCCCCTCACCTCTCTGACTTTCCGGCAGGGCAAGATGGATCTCCCTACCACAGTACCTGTGTATCTTAATTCCCAGTTGGATGTAGTTAATAATAATAATTATATATATAT
>CM053580.1:233200744-233231835 GCA_028627135.1 Pseudochirops cupreus | reverse complement strand
TGCTGGGACTCTTCCTGATTACTTCCGGCTGACTGGATAATGAAGACTCCAAGACCGAGGCCCAAGATGGCGATCCGGATCCAGGCCACTCAATGCAAGAGCACTGGCCTGAGCACAATCTCTAAGTCCCCCTGCTGTCTGCAGGCCGCGGGTGGGAAGCTACAACGCGGAGGCGGGTGCAAAACCTCTGCCTTTTGCTTTTCTGCTCTGGAGGCACTTTTGGCCAGACTGCTTATCTTCCCCTTTTGCAATCTCCACTCGCAGCTGCTGCTAATCCGCTCACCTGAGAGGCTCCTCCACTCCTCCCGTCCAGCCGCCCCCGGGGCACAGCCGCGGCTTCAGGGCAGGCTGGTTTTGGTTCGCAGTGCTGATATGGTTCCTCGTAGCTGAGCTGACTTTAGTGGGAAGTATCTTTGTGTGCGTTTTGGAGTTCTAGGATTGGTTTAGAGTTTTATGGGTATTTTGGGGTGGCTATGTGAGAGCTGCGATATGTTGCTGCTGCTACGCCGCCATCTTGGCTCCCTGTCAACATATTTCTTTATAGTATTGGCAATTTCATCTTGTTCACCTGGCACATGATACTGCTTTAAAGTAATTACTTCAGAAGGTTCAGTAAAGAGATTGGGAGCATTTTAATTTTTTCCACTAAAATTGTATTAATTTTTTTCTTCCTTACTGCAAATTGGTATCTTCCTTCAAGTAAATTCAGGGTCATACCTCTCAATATATCTATTCCAATGATGTATTCAGAAATGGGTACAACGACTGTGGTATATTCTTTCTTAGGTAATTGTCCAATTTTCATCATTAGTTTGACTTGTCTGGCTGATATTTCAGTCCCTCGCAGTCCTGCGATAGTAATAGGAGTTCCATGTTTGAATTTGTTCAAGTACCCATATACAAAGGAGACCTCTGCCCCAGTATCTATCAGTGTACTGGTTACAGTATTTGATCCATTTTTCCAATATATAGTCAGATTGATATGGGGTCTGTAATCTCGTCTGCATATTTCTTTAATCTGAGCTGGGACTTGGCCAATTTCCTATTCCCCTTGAGGCTGTGATGAACTTGGATACAAGGATTCAGGAGGATCTATAGGGGGAGTCCTCACTTCTCTATTCCATCTAATATTAAGTCCCTTTTCTTGGTACATTTTATATAGTTCATTTATATAGTTGGAATACAATCAATTTCTGAAATTATCAAGCAAAATTGCCCTGATATTCTAGACCCAGAGGGCAAAATAGAAATGGAAAGAATTCACCGATCACCTCTTGAAAAAGATTCCAAAAGGAAAACTCCTAGGAACATTATAGACAAGTTCTAGAGTTCCCAGGTCAAGGAGAAAATACTGCAAGCAGTTAGGAAGAAACAATTTGAGTATTGTGTAAACACGATCATGATAACACAAGACCTAGCAGCTTCTACATTAAGGGATTGAAGGGCTTGGAATATGATATTCTGGAGGTGAAAGGAGCTAGGACTAAAACCAAGAATCACCTACCCAGCAAAACTGAGTATAATGCTACAGGGGGAAATATGGTCATTCAATGAAATAGAGGACTTTCAAGCATTCTTGATGAAAAAACCTCAACTGAACAGAAAATTTGACTTTCAAATACCAGAAGCAAGAGAAGCATGAGAAAGTAAACAGGAAAAAAAAATCATAAGGAACTTATTAAAGTTGAACTATTTACATTCCTACATAGAAAAAACAATAACTCATGAGACTTTACTCAGTATGAGGATAACTGAAGGGAACATATATGTATGTATACATATACGTATATATGTATATATACACATATGTATGTATAGGAGGATGTATGTGTATATAAATATAAATGTGAGTGTGGGCATTTGTATGTTCATGTATACATAGATAGAAGGCACAGGATGAGTTGAATATGAAGGGATAAAATCTAAAAAATAAAATTAAGAAGTGAGAGAGGAATTTATTGGGAGAAGAAGAAAGGGAGCGATAGAATAGGGTAAATTATCTCATATAAAAGAGGCAAGAGAAAACTTACAATGGTAGGAAAGAGCAGGAAGGTGAAAGAGAATGGGACAACCTGATTCTGATTGAATTTGGCCTAAGGAGGGAATAACATACACATTCAATTTTGTATCTTACCGTACAGGATAACAGAGGGGGAGGAGATAAGAGGGTAGAGGATAGAAGGGAGAGCAGACTGGGGGAGAGGGTAGTTAGAAGCAAACATTTTTGAAAAAGGACAGGATCAAAGGAGAAAATAGAATAAGGGGGGGGCAGGACAGGATGGAGGGAAATATAGTTAGTCTTTCACAATACAACTACTGTGGAAATGATTTGGGTAATTACATATGTACAATCTATATTGAATTGCTTGTCTTCCTGGTGGGGGTGGATGAGGAGGGAAGAAGGGAAAAAAAATCTGGAACTCAAAGTTTTAAAAACAAACATTTAAAAATTGGTTTTTTACATGCAACTGGGAAATAAGATATACAGGTATGAAAACCCATCTTGTCCTATTAGAAAGTTGGGGGGGGGTGAAGGGGGAGGATATAAAAGAGAACAGATTGGGGGAAGGAGCATTCAGTAGGCTTGCTATTTTGGGGTGGGGGTAGGGGAAAGACAGGAAGAAAAAATTGTAACTCAAAATCCTGTGGAAATGAATGTTGAAAACTAAAAATAAATTGAAAAATTGAAAAAGAAAAAAAGAAAAAAAGGAAATGCAACAGCTGCTCATGGGCCTGGACAGAGAAGTGACATAGTGGATAGAGTTCTGTGCCTGGAGTCAGGAAAGCCTGAGTTCAAATCTGGTCTCAGACATTTTACTAGCTGTGTGATCCTGGGTAAGTCACTTAACCCTGTTTGCCTCAGTTTCTTCATCTGTAAAATGAATTGGAGAAGAAAATGGCAAACCACTCCAGTATCTTTGCCAAGAAAACCCCAAATGGGGTCACAAAGAGTCAGATGTGACTGAATAACAACAGTCATGGACCTGACCCCACTATTACACAACATGTGAATTTTGTCCCAGTCCATTTTTGACCTAGACTGCTTCGATAGCTCTTCAGTACCATTAGGCACTTCCCTCCTCTGTCTCTCCTAGAGGCTTACCCTAGTGGTGTCAGATTTCATCTAGACACCTGAATGGATTCAGCCCCACTGCAACTCAGAACTCATAAACTCTAGAAATGCATAAGCCTCAGCCTCCCCAGTAGCAAGGATTAGAGGTGTCTGCCAGCACACCTAGCTAGAACATCCTTTTTGAAATGTCCAATAGGTAGTTGATATGGTGTGGGACTGAATTTGAGTGGAGAGACTAGATCAGGGGTGGGAAACCTGCAATCTTGAGGCCACACATGGCCCTTCGAACTTCACAGAACAAATTTCCTAAGCATCGGACTAGCCAGAGAAAATTCTTGGAGCCAGGAGATGAGTACTTTTTCTATAGAATAGCCAGGAGGCCAGTGTTACTGGATGGAAGAATATATGTTGGGGAATAGCCTAAGAAGGCTAGAAAGGTAGATTATAAATGGCTTTGAATGCCAAATAAAGGATACTGCATTTACTCCTGGAGGCAATAGGAAGTCATTGGGGTTTACAAGAGGGGAGGTGGTGGTAGAGATAATTGAAGAGGGGAGGGTTACAGAGGTGGGGAACCTGCGGGTCTCAAGGCCACATGTGGCCTTCTAGGTCCTTGTCTGAGGCCTTTTGACTGAGTCCAAGTTTTATAAAAGAAATCTTTTTACTAAGCGGATCTGTTCTGTGAAGCTTGGATTCAGTCCAAGGGCCACATTTGACGACCAAGAGGGCCACATGTGGCCTCGAGGCCAGAGGTTCCCCACCCCTAGACTAGATATACTAGGCTAGATATAAAGATATGAGAGTCATCTGCATAGGTAGGATAATTAAACTTACGGGAGAATAGAAAGAAAAAGGAAGAGGGTCCAGGACAGAGACAGGCAGGATATGAATTATGTGCCAGGAAAGAAAAATGAGGAGTGGTCAAGCTGGTAGGAAAAGAAACTGCACAGATTAGGGTCATAAAAGCTCAGAAAAGAGAAAGTGTACCAGAGGAGAGGGCAGCTAACAGTGTCTAATGCAGAAGAGAGGTCAAGTAGGATGAAGGCTGAGAGAGAGCCATTAAATTTGGCAATTAAGAGATCATTGGTAACTTGGGAAAGAGCAGATTCAATTGAGTAATAAAGTTCAAATAAGGTCGAAGGACTGAGGGGTGAATGAGAGGAGAGGAATTGGAAACAAGAGCACAGTCAGCTTTTTTCTAGAAATTTGGCTGAAGAAGGGACGAAGAATAAACGATGATACCTTGAGGTGATGGTGAGGTCCAGAGGGTTCTTTAAAATGATTTGGGCACGTTTGAAGGCAGTGTGGAAGAAGCAAGTAGACAGGGAGACACCAAAGATTAAGGGAGGGTGGAATTATTACCAAGTGCAAATTGCTGGAGTCTGATATAGGGATGTCATGGGGAGCGTAATAGTCTTGCAAGACGCTTCCTGGAGTTCCCTTCCCATTCAGTAAAGAAGTTAGGAGGGGGCAGTAGTGGTGAAGGCCCAATAATAAGAAAGAAGATGAGTTATACCTAACAGAGCATGAAATGAGGAGGGATGAGAAAAGCCCAGGTTGGCTTCCAGGCCACATCACAGTGGGAAAAGGAGAGGTAGAGGCTAGACAGGAATGCTCAGCCCTGCAGTGGGGGGTGGGGGTGCGGGCTGGGGGGGAAGGTCAAAGGGGTTTCTTTTGGTCACTAGTAAAACAAGCATAATTAGCAAAATGTATGGTATGATACCTACAGGGTGGCACGAATACCTATCAGTAATTAGTAAATGCTTATGACCAGCAGAGTGTAGCCAATTAGAAACTAAAGGTAAAACATTATTACATGTTATATGTTTGTATCTAACTGTCAACTCAGCAGAATGGGAAATACCCATTGGGACCCATACTTTGACCTTACTGAAAGGCATGTACCTCCTGGTCAGGAAGGAACTGTGTTTCCCTCTGTGGCTGAGATATCCTAGGGAATTCCTACAATAAGGGATAACAATGTCTCACAGGAAAGCTAAATTCATCAGAGGGCTTAGTCCTAAGAGAACCACATGCCCATTAGCATAGACAGTGCTTCAGAGGGAACCTACTCAAGAGGACAAGGGCAGCTGTGGACTGTAAACTCTGGTCCCCTACTCTCCCAAAATCCAACAGGCATCATGCTTTCTGGCCATTTATGCTTGAAATCTTTTATTACTCCCTCCCTCTCCCATATCCAATCTGTTGCCAGGTCCTTTTGGTTATTTAAAAAGATAGCTAGCTGGGCCTGAAGTCTGAGAGACCTGAGTTCAATTCCAGCCTCAGACACTTAGTAGCTGTGTGATGCTGGGCAAATGCCTCAGTTTCCTTAACGGTAAAATGGGCGTAATAATAGCACTTGCCTCACAGAGTTGTTAGGATCAAATGCAATATTTGTAAAATGAAAACCACAGTACCTAGCACATAGGAGGCATTTAACAAATGCTCGTAACCTTCCCTTTTCCTCACAATGTCTCTCTGGTTGTTTTCTTTTGGTTTCAGCCAGTGACATCCTAGTCTACAGCCTCACCACTTCATAACTAGATGACAGAAGTAGCTTCCAAACCAGTCTTCTTTCCTCCAATCTTTCTAATCTTCTAGACTATCCAGGCCTGCATATCAGTACCAGATAAATCTTCCTTAAATACTTTTGCAGATGTTGAGTTGCTTTCAGTCACATCTGACTGTCCATGACCCCACTGGGGTTTTCTTGGTAAAGATATTGGAGTGGTTTGCTATTTCCTTCTCTAGCTCATTTAGGGAAACTGAGGCAAACAGGGTTAAGGGTCACAGAGCTAGTAAGTGTCTGAGGCCAGATTTGAACTCATGAACTCCTAAAACACTGTTTTCATCATATCATTCTCTGGCTAATAGTCTACAATACCAAGCATTCAGGCCTTGGCTCTAAGATCAAGGCTGGCCTCACCTTCCCTGCCCCAAACCTTTCTCACTCCTTCCAAATACGATCCTCTCACTCTGCCGAGACTCATCTCCTCACTTAGGCCCCCCACAAGCTTTGCTCATCCTGGTGTCTTTGACTTGTCTTGTTTGGTTCCCTTCTATCTTCTCTCATTTTAGGCTCTGTGTTTTAAGGGAACCTAGTGCTAAATCCTTCCAGAAATTCTTCCTTCAAGAACAGGCTCAAGTTTCACTTTCTTTAGGAGGGCTCTTCACAACCTACTCTACAATGTTAAATCTACAATAAAAACAAATTAGGCGTTTATTCCAAAATCTTGAAAACTGAAAATCCAAAATTTTAAAAGTCACTTAAATCATATTCCTCACATTAAGTTACTTCACAAAAGTTTTAAAAAAACCTAAAAAATTTAGAATTCATGACAAGGATGCATGTAAAACTGCTTAAGGGTGTGTCAATGTTATAAAACATATAAAAGATGTTTTAATTGAAAATATAACAGTGCTTCAATCTTCAAAACTAAGTTTAAAGTTGTTGAAGCTGATCACAAGTTCAATAACGTACCTGAAATTATGAACTTTTTTTGGCACTAGTAGTTAGCACAACAAAATTTGACATTTGTTTATGTTCTGTCATGCAAACTTTCAAGGCCTTCATGTACGGGGAAGAACAATGGATTCAGGTGCAAGTGGTACCACTTCCTCTCTGCGTAATATTACATTAGGCATTTAACTTCTCTTCCCTACTCCCCACCCCCAGCGGATAGAGGGGCAGAATTGGAGTCGAGGACCTGAGTTCAAATCCTGCTTAGATACTTTCTAACTGTGTGACTCTCGGCAAGTCACTTGACCTCTGTCTCAGCTTCCTCATCTACAAAATGTAGATAATAATACCATGTACCTCCCAAGGCTGTTGTCAAGATAAATAGGACAATATTTGTAAAATGCTTTGCAAACCCTAAAGTGGTATACACATGCTATTGACTGCTATCATCATTGTTGTCATTATTATTATCTATAAAACGAAGCAGGGGGCATTATAACAATCGTACAAATTGATGTGGAGCTTAATTTACAAAATGCTTTATGGAAGTACATTATTTCATCGTTCCTCACAATCACCAATAAGGTACAGAGTAGAAGTTTGATTTTACAAATGAGGAAAGTGAGACTTAGAGACACGTTCACAGCTAAGAAGTGCCAAAGAGCGTGATTTGGACACACCTTTCCTGGGCTAAATCTAGCATTTATTTGTTCCATGATGCCACCCAGCAAGTCCCATATAATCCTGACTTGACATATTCTTCATTCTACATCTTCTGTCTCTGAACTAGATTGCAAAAAAATCCAAGGGCAGGCTGGGAACTCTGTGTGTGTGTGTGTGTGTGTGTGTGTGTGTGTGCACGCGTGCATGTGCACACACACATACACGTATGCACACAATTTATTAACAATTTATTTCGTTTGGCTCCAGAGATGAAAAATAAGTACCAGAGGGTAGAAACTATAGGAAAGCTGATCTGGACTTGATAGAAAGAAGAATTTTGTAACAACTAGATTTGCCCCCAAAGTAAAATGGGCTGTCTTGGGGGGTAGTGTGCTGTCACGAATGGTCTTTAAGGGAAAGCTGACTAATCATTTTTCAGGAACACTTTTCTGATGAGGTGGTGATGCATCATTTGAACAAGAGGCTGGATGACAGGATGCATTAGTTCCCTCCTATCTCTGTACTTATGTCAGGTAACAATGCTGTGAATACAGAAAGTACTTACTTAAGAAGTCAAGTAAGGTGGCTCAGGATAGAATGCTTGACCTGGATTCAGAAGGCTTGAGTTCAAATCCTGCCTCAGACACTTGATTCTTGTGTGATCATGGGCAAGGCAGCTAACCTTGCCCAGACTCAGTGCCCTCATCTGTAAAATGGGGATAATAATTTTACCTGTCTCACAAAGGTATTGTGCTCAGCCTAGTGCCTGGCACAATGTAGGCCCTAAATAAATGCTTATTCCTTTCCCTTATCCAAAAGTGATTTGTAAACCTTAAAATGCTACATTAATGCTAGCTATTATTATAGAAATAGGTTTATGTGTAAATATAATTTAATACATTTTAAAATAATACTACATTATTATGGTTGTTATTAAAAATCCTGATTTGCAGATTTCATTTGAAATATAAAACAAAACAGACCATCAAGGTACAAATGTAAGACGAGAATCCTATAAGTACAGTGACATAATCTGACTATCCTGATTTACTTTATATGGCAGGACGGTCAATAACTAATAAATAGGATTGAAAAGCATCTTAATAACATTTTTATGGCCTTTTCCTCTATAAACTTAAGGGTTTCTATTTTGCCCTCTCTCTAGACCTATAAAAGGTACAGGCACCGTGATGTTTGAAGGTGGCGGCATGTGCCCTGTTTGAGGGGGAGGAGAATTACTTCTTCATTCTACTAGGGTGTTGGGCAATGGAGTGGAAGAGTATATTTCATTCCTCAAATAAAGCATCATCAAGGTGCTGAGGAAAGGGAACACCTCAGTCAGTGAGAATGATTCTCCTTTTCATCAAGAGACTGAACACTAGGAAACAGGGAATCTCTTCTGTTCTCCATAATCTTCTCCTCCCCATCCCACTCCCTTGCCCTTCTCGATAATCACTGTCTGCCAGCCACTAAAGTGGCAGCTAAATGGTGCAGTGGATAGCATGCTGGGCCTGGAGTCAGAGAGATTCATCTCCCTGCGTTCAAATCTGGCCTCAGACATTTACTAGCTGTGTGACCCTAAGCAAGTCACTTAACCTTGTCTGCCTCAGTTTACTCATCAGTAAAATGAGCCAGAAAAGGAAATGGCAAACCATAGCAGTGTCTCTGCTGAGAAAACCCCAAATAGGGTAACGAAGAGTCGCATATGACTGAACAACTAGCCACCAATGATCTTCCTTTAAAAGGGAATGACTAGTCCCATAAAGCATTTCTTGAAGACCAGCCTGAAGTCACATGATGTCCCAACTCCCTAAACCATAAAGGAAGACTCAGGCTCAAATTATTTTGTTACTATTGGATCTGGGATGTGAATTATTTAACTTAGTTTATTGTTATTTTCTAGTGTAGTAAAAAAAAAAGTTAATGCATTTTTATGTAACATTACATAGTTAACACTTCAATGAATTTTAACTCTATTTTAATCATCAATAATAATAATAGTTGAATTTCCACACACTTAAGATTTACAAAAAGCATTCCTCATTGTGATCCTTTAATGCAACTTCCATTCCACAGAGACTCACTGTCTAGTCCCATAGCTTCCTATGAGGAAACCGAGGCAGTTAAATGAGCTGCCAAGGGTGACACGGAAAGGTGGTACAATGTATAGGGCCCTGGAGTCAGGTAAAATCTGAGTTCAAATCTGATTGATTTGAACTCCAGGCTCAGAGTTGGATCCAATGGCAGGCCCCACTGCACAGAAGAATAAGTAGAAAGATGTTTGGCCCAGAAGAGATTTTTGGAGCAAGTAGTAGGAATTACAGATTTTAAATATTTAAAGAGTAATCATATAGAACAGGAATTGGGTTTATTCTGCTTGAGCCAAGAAGTAGAAAAATAAGTACCAACAGGTAGAAACTACAGGGAAGCTGGTCTGGGCGTGATAGAAAGAAGAACGTCATAACAATTAGAATTTCCCCCAAAGTAAAACGGGCTGTGTCAGGAAGTAGCGTACTTTCTGTCACTAATGGTCTGCAAGTGAAAGCTGATTAGTCATTTTTCAGGGAAATACTCCTGATGAGATGGCAATGCTGGTTGAGATGACCTATTTGTTCCTTCCTAGTTCTGCACTTGTGTCTGGTAACAACTCAAATTCACATATAAAGATCAACTTTCAAAATTATTATATTGATTTTTCCCAGATACATCTTTTGAGTCCTCAAATGAAAAAAATCACAAAATTATAAAAACAGACTAAAAAATTAAAAAGATGATGGGTTATCCATTGCAACCTGGGAAACAAGTCAAGAATCATTATAAAGTGTTAGCTCTATTGCTAAGAAGAATAGCAGTGAGAAAAGAAACTACTCCATGCAGCACGATGGCAAGGACAAACCGGATCTAGCTCAAGTTGACCTGTTTTGTGCCATAGTTATTAACATCCCTGGGTATACTTAGTTGGAATGTGTAAGGAGGAGGTCGGGCTGTTATTGGTTGTTGGTAGATAATTAGTCTAACTAATTTTATTCTTTCTAGATAATTTGGATTATTCACAAAAGGAGAATTAGGCTTTTATAAAGCCTCCAGGATTTGGGGATTGAATCACTTCATTGTCTCAGAGTTCTAGAAAATGACACTAACTTAGGTTTGTCTTTGTTTTCTTCCTTCCTAAATGCTTGGAGGAGAAGGCAAGTAACTGATAAGTCTGCCCTTCCATGCCTGTGGAAATGCTTGGTATGGTCCATGGTTTCAGTCTTCTGGTAAAGGATAATAAATATGAGATGATAAGGCAATTTTGAGCCTGCCTAGAATATATTTTTGATAAGATGAGTATTGGAGACTTCCCTGTGAAACTAAAGGTACATTTGAGAGTCAAGAGTAACGTTTATTTCATATGCTGCTTATTGTGGCGATAAATTGCAAAAAATTGTTGGGAAAGAATCAGGAACAAAATAGATACTATTTTCCTTTCCTTGTATAAAACTATGATACTGTGGAGTTCTACAAGTCTTGTCTCAAAAAAATGCAACTGATGGAGGGAAGGTCAGAAAAGTGGTAAATGAAATGTTCAAAGGAATGTGGGAAACATTTGCTGTATGGAGATAGGAAAGGAAAAATTGGTACTTAGATTTGGAAGTATGAAAGCAGAGAAGGAATATGAAATTTGTAACCTCATGAAGAATATATATGTATACAAACACATATATGTACGTGTATGTACATATACATACATATATGCACATGTATACACATACATACCTATATGTGCCCGCACACACACACACACATATATATATATGGAACATGGGCTTATTCATAAAATCACAGATTAGACAAAACTAGGACACCCCTTAAAGCTTAAGAAAAAGTACACTGAGAAGTAGCTGAGGTGCAGAAAGTACAGGAGATAGCAAAGTTATGGAACTCTTTCCTAATGGAGCTAGTTTGAATTCTTGAAAAAGGATGAGAAATGGCAAATCCATATATGGCCTATTAAAAAGAACTCCCATTTAAAAAAAAATTTCTGTGTAATCTTCTGAGATTGATCTCAAGGAAGATAACCATGGACTCTTGGGACCACCATTAAAGATAAAATACTGGGTTAGATAGCAGTTATATTTGACCCAATGTGGCGACCCTTGTGTCATTTTAATGTACGTACCCTTCCTCTCAAAATTTCCCTAAACCCCTTTTATTGAAGGTACTAATACTCTGTGTCTTTTGCTCAATTTGTTTTATCCCTTTCCTTGTCACTCTCAGCTAAAACTTGACAAATGTTCTTACTCCAAAATTTGCTTCTTTTTCTTTGTACACCAGAAAAATGCTGAGAAAACTTGAGTCCTGTACATGATTCTGCTCCATTACGCATCCATGCATCAGTCGGCAATATCCTTTCACTCTCCTTTGTTCCATTCAGTCGATCTTCAAAAGTTCCTTTGCAGCGCTTTTCCTTGACCACCCTAAGGCTGCCTGAAGACAGACTGTTGTGGGACCATCATGTTATTTGTCACTTATCTTTCCTCTGAGTCCATCACCCCAGTTCTCCCTGTATCTTTTTATATTGTTTGCCTAATTAGATTTTAAACCTGTTGTACAAGAACCATGTCCTACCTCTGTTCAGAACCAGATGCTATGTGGCAGGTAGTTGCTTCTGGCTCCTGGCTAATGAGACCCTTCAGGGGAACTTGCAAAATGACTGGTGGCTTACAAGACAGTGAGAGTTAGTCCTTCCCAGTATTTTGTTCCTGATGCTAAATTTTTTTCAATTTTGTAGAAATAGAACTATTGAAAAAAGCAAAGACAGCTTAAAGTATAACCCCTTTCTATAAGAGAAAATATGCAATATTTTTACCAAGTCGTTCAATAAATTAAGAATAGAAACCTATAATCTAAATGTTCTATTTATCCTTCTCTTTCAGGCATTTTTCTTGATCTGTTCCCTTTTCAGCTATCCTGATTTTGCTGTGCACTTGGCATATGGAACAATGGTATTTGCTTAAACTGTGCTTGTAAACTTCAAACTTGAAACTTTGGGGCTCATATAATATAGGAAAGGAAATGTGGGACACTATCAACACCCTGCCTTTGTTTCTCCTAGTTCTTAGTTTTAGAATGAGCTGGCTCATATAAATTCTCAGTTAGAAATGACTATTCTAAGGACCACTGATAAAAGGTGCAATCACTAGTGAAAAAGATACTAGCTCTGTGAAATGAAAAAAGGCCCCTGGTCCAACTAGGAAGTGCTGACTTGGAAAAATCAGTAGTTTGACACAGTGGAAAAAATAAAATTGTCATGAACAAAGGTGAAAAAGAGATTTTCTTCGTCAAGAAAGATGCTCCTCCTGGATGAACTGTCTGAGGACTGTGGCTTGTCCTATCTTGTCTAGAGAAGTTAATGACTGGTAATGTTGAAAGACTCAGTCTTTCGTCAGATCATTACAGCAGTCCTGGTTACATCTGCCTGAAGATGTAATGACTGGTTCAAATACAGGGCTAAAGCACTGTAGGCGAAACATGACTCAGGTATATTACCCTTTGACAGATTTGACTGACTGGGAGAAGGAAACACTTCCCCAATTTAACAATGAAGGCACTTGCAGAAAAGCCCTAGGGCATGAATGTAGCAGGAGGTTCATGAGTCACATGGCCTTGTCTCCTGGTACACAGTACTTGAGGCCAGAGTAGTTGACTTGGTCTTGCAACCTATGAAAGTCCCTGAGGCATTTGTTTTAGAGTTGGTTAGAAAGGATGTGGTTTACTAGATGCTGAGGGCATGCTAAGATGAATACCATATTTTCCCTATGCTCAAGCAGTTTATATTAAGGAGCGATAGAATCAGTGATGTGCTGGTAAATGTTTAACAACCAGCTCTCCAGGAAAAAAAAATGTAAGCAACACACACTTATAAGTTTAATCTGTATTATTAATATTTTCCCCATCACTTTCTTAAGTCTATACAATCAACAAAACAATCAATCAAGCCCTGATTTGTAGAGTTTGTCTATTTCTAAGATATAAATGCTTACACAGAAAAATTTAATAATTGGCTCTTGTGAGTTGAGATTCAAGCTGGCTCCACTGTATCTCTGGAAAGAACACATATATTATGACTAATATGAAAACAGAACATAATTGCAAAAGAATGGTGGAGATGGGGAAGGAAGCTTTTGTTCTTGCAATTGTGTGGTAGCAGGAGAAGAGATAAGGAAAGAAGGGCTGTTCAGTGATGTCCAACTCTTTGTGACCCCATTTGATGTTTTCTTCACAAAGATACCAGAGTGCTTTGCCATTTCCCCCTCCAGCTCATTTTACAGATGAGAAAGCTGAGGCAGACAGGGTTAAGAGACTTGCCCAGGTCACACAGCTAATGTCTGAGGTCACATATGAACTCATGTCCTCCTGAATCCAAGCCCAGAACTCTATTTGCCATGCCACCTAGCTGATAGAAGAATATCCCTTTCTAAAAATTCCACAGGAATCTTGCCTAAAAACAAGAGATAGAAAAGATCAGGGAAAAGAAAATAGATAATTCTGACTGCATAAAATTGAAACATTTTGCATAAACAAAAGCAAACAGAATTAGAAGGGAAACAGTAAATTGAAAAAAAATATTTGCAGCAAATTTCTCTGACAAGGGTCTGATACTCATGATTTATAGGAAAATGATACAAACACAGAAGAACAATAGCCATTCCACAATGGATAAATGGTCAAAGCAGTGCTCAAAACAGAAAAGGCCTATTATCAACAACCATAAAAAAATGCTCCCCAAAACTAATACAGTTATCCCTTCTACATCATGGGGGTTAGGAACATGGCACTCCCAAGATCTGGAAAATCCATGTAAAATTTTTTTTTGCCCTCCTTTCATGCCAGAGAAGAATTCTGAATTATTATGGTATTAAAAGATAAAATATGTTGATGTTATAAAAACATATATTTTATGCATTTCTAAGTTTCTAAACTCTTTCTGTGCAGTCTGCTGGCCTTCACATGTCACTTGTGGCTTCTACAAAACTCCCCTAAAATTCTCATTTAACTTCTTATGCCAAGCTTCACTTTATCAAAACTGTAGTAATGTGGAAGGGATAACGGTAATAAGAGAAGTTGAAATCACTGATTACTTTATCTCTTATCTAGCAAACCGGCAAAGACAGGGGGAAAAAAGGATAGTGACAATTGTTGGAGGGACTGTGGGAAGCTGGAACAATGTTGGTACTACCATATTATATAATATACACATATATAACCATACATATTGAACAAGTTATGTGTAATAGATTCATGGTTTCATATACAATCCTCTTTTTCTGGTCTTTGAGTATGAAAATGTTCATGTTTGATGATTTCCCTAGTTCCTGATAATTTTTTTAATTAATGACTCCATATAACAAGTTTAATTGCTCTGGTTACTGAGGGGGAGACCCAGGAACATTTTCTGGAAATCTGGCATGCTGTGGGGCACATACCCCAAATCACGCACATTATACCACAAGATGGCAACAACAATAACAAAACATATGCCCAGAGCTAAAATAACCTCTGGGTGACTTGAAGGGCTTGTGGCATCCTCTGAAGCAAGAGGCACTAACATGAGATCTGTAAACTTGATTTTTTATATTTTGTTAATTACATTTCAATGTAAATGGCTTCATTCGTAATTCTATAAAAATTGTATCTTATGGGTTTAAAAACACTATTCTATGAAAGGTTGCAAAGGCATCATCAGCCAACTAAAAGGATACACATCAGAAAAAAGTTAAGAACTTCTTGCACGGGGAAGTTTAGAAGAGGGGTTGGTTTGAGGGAAAGAGAGTTTTGTTTTAGTTGTGTTGGGTCTGCGGGCCATCCAAGTAAAGATGTCCAACAAAGAGTCAGAGATTTGGGGCTGGGATTTAGGAGAAAGTCATGAGGGAGACCTTTCTAGAGATGATCATTGAACCAACAGGACATGATGAGATTATCAAAAAAGAAAAGAAAGTGGCCCCAAGACAAATCCTTGGAAAACCTGGAGCTACAAAAAGGATGCTTTGCACCTAGGGCAAGGACCATAAATCACTGTTTGGGTCAACTGTGCCAGAGGCATCTTTAATTAGGAACTGGGCAGGCAGCACACCATGAGTGGAAACAATTATCCCAAGATACCACAAGAGCACTTCTGAAGAGACTGTATACTCCCTATTACCCAAGAGAAATCAGGATATTTGGAAGTATTTTATTTAAACTAAGTATTCTTTAAAATTAGAGGCATCATAGCAGTAATGGAGAATGGGACAACCATGAAGTCAAGAAGATCTCGATTCCAGTCCTGACTCTGATGCCCACTGTGTGACCATGGCCAAGTCACTTAATTTCTGAGTGTCCTAGGTACCTCTCTAAGACTATAAGTTACAGATTAGTTGCCTATCTGTGTCTGTATTGGTGAAAGGGTTTTCCACAATGGTAATATCCTACAGTGATGAAATTACAGATATCATCAATCCAAGAAAACAAAAGCAAAAAAAACACCAACCAAAACCTGATTGCTAATGTCAAGTATCTCTTTTTTTCCTCAATATTTGGCATTGAGGAAGCCTAATTATTTAGATTTTAAGGTGAATGGTAACCTTTACACAAGCATACTTTGGGGGAGGGGTCTGAAAGCAATGATGTCTTGAAAAAGTGTTTAACAACCAATGCTCTGGGGGGCAAATGCTTACACTTAACATACTTTTCAGTTTAATTTTCATTATTAGCATTTTCTCCATCACTTTAAGTCTAGATAATCAACAAGACAATCAATCAAGCCCTGATTTATAGTGTCTGCTGATTTTTGAAGTTTAAATGCTCACACTGAAAATTTAACAATCCAGTCCAATCCAATAAACATTTATTAAATGCCTCCTATGTGCCAGGCACTGTGCTAAGAACCGGGAATACAATTAATAAAAAGTCCATGCCCTCAAGGAATTTACGATCTATAGTGAGAGACAACAAATAAAAGGAGGTAGAAAAATGGGGAAGGGGAGCAGTCAGGGGAAAGTACTTGGTACAGGGTCATCTTGTTCCATAGAGTTGAAACCAATCATGGCAGCGACGCAAAGTGGAGTAAGTTGAAAGTTCAGTTTTTGTCCTCTATGAAGGACGGCATTGGGGAGATTTTTGTACTCTCCAGTAGCTCTCCAATCAGAAAGGAGAAGAGGCAGGAGGCATTATGCTTGAGTTAGTAGCCTGTTGGTACTATGGAACTGAAACCAGGCAGGGCAGCAAATGCAAAGTGGAGTGAGCAGAGAGTCCAACAACTGGCCTTCAGACGATTCAGAAAGACAATTGTCTTACAGGACAATCGGGTTTGAATTGCCTAGAGCTGGCTCCAGCACACCCCTGGCCTTCAAGTCAAACTCTCTCAACCCCTCTAGGTATTATGATTGAGTAAGAGGGAATCTTAGGGGTGACTAGGTGGCCCAGTGAATAGAGCAACGGCCCTGGAGTCAGGAGGACCTTAGTTCATATCTAGCCTCAGATACTTAACACTTACTAGCTATGCGACCTTGGGCGAGTCACTTAACCTCAATTGCCCTGCCTTCCCCCCTCCAAAAAGCAAAAAAAAAAAAAGAATCTTAAAGATTTATATTTAGTGAGTCTAATTCCTTGATTATTTTAGAGACAATGAAGTCTCAGGGAAGTGATTTGTTCAAGTCAATGTGGAAAGATTCATTCAACTCTTACTGAAATTCAGGTTGGAGTCAGATGTGACCCAAATCCCAATCATTCCCAGACTTGTCACAGCCAGAAAATACATTAGAGAACACCTTGTCTGACCTTCACTACATACAGTTAGTGCTGTAGCAGGGACTACAACATGGTGCCAATCTACTTCTCCAGGCTCATTATAGCTCACTTCCCTTCACCCACTCTACATTCCTGCTTAATGGTGCTCTTAGCTGTTTCTTTCACATGACAATCCATCTTCCATCTTGGTGCTATTGTCCAGGTGTCTCTCATGTCTGGGATGCACTTCCTTCTTACCTTTTGCATAGAGTCTCCAGCTTCCTTTAAAACTCACCTCAATTGCCAGCTTCTACATGAGGCCTTTCCTGATTCCCCAACCCACCCCACCTTGGACTGCTTCTCCCCTAATCCACCTTTTATCTATTTTGCACAGATTTTGCACACATTTATGTTGTCTCCTTTGGTAGAATGTTAACTCCTTGAAGGCAGCGCTGCTTAATTTGTGCTTAATAAATGTTTGTTGCTTGATTAATTATTATCATGACAGGGACTCGAGGCCTTTCATCATTCTGGTTGCCTTCCTCTAAATATTCTTCATTTTTATCAGGGTCATTTCTTTTTGTTCATTTTGAAAAACTTTCTTTACAGTTCTCGCTATCTTGCCCAGGTTGGAAGTGTAGGGACTAATCACAGGCCTAATCCCACTACTGATAAGCTGTTTTTTGTCCTTCGTTCTTGAAGTGATGCCATCACATGAGAGTGACTTGGATTGAAGTGAGGAAAGGCTGTACAAAGTCGCCAACCTCACTTTCTCCTCCAGAGCTCTCTGGGAACAGTGACCAGATACGGATCAGGACAACTGGAGACGGCCCAGGACACAGTGGGGTCCCTTGGCCTTTGTAAGATGAGGTCTTTACAGGTCTCAGTTTGACTAAGGCAGTGCCCATTCGGTGACTGAGGCTGGGTAAGAAATACAGCAAAGAGTGGCCTCTTAAAAAAATGGATCCGGGAGGGAAGACTCTTAGGGTTTCTGTCGAAAACAACAGAAAACTGCTATTTACGTTGATTCCGAGTCAATCCAGGCCCAGACAATGACCAGCTAGGGGTTAGCCCGGGACCTATTGCTGGCCAATCAATGCGAGCCCGAGTGATTTGGGGGTAAGGCTGGTTTTTAAGAGAAAAAATCAAAACAGAACAAAAAAAGTCTCAGAGATAAAATTTATATTCCCTTTGGGCAGAGAACCAGCAGGTAAGGGTGTGATAACCCTATGTGATGACCTAGTGATTAATAAGCATAGGAGTTTGGGATGCGTTGTTTCTAACCTGGGCCACTCCATTTCTCCTTAGACAACTTAGGGGCCTCCAGTTCGCCATATTAATGCTGAACATAGTAAGGACACTGTTTAGCACGGCCAGTGTAGCTCAGAACTCCAGTGCTCAAGATCTACCAGCTACAGCCTCCCCCAAAGCTGGGATTATAGGTTGTTCCACTGAACTCAGCTACCAATGTCAGTCCTAAAATATAATGCCAAGAACTGAAAAAAATGCTCCAGATATGCTCTGACTAGGGCAGAGTACACCTCCTTGTTCCTGGAAGCCATGCCTCTTTTAATGAAACCCAAGATTGAATCAATTTCTTTTGTATCTGATTCATACTACTGAACTTGCCATTCAATAAAAGTCCTCTATCTTTTTCAGAAAAACTGTTGCTAATCATACTTCCTATATTGTATGCTTGTGAAATTGATTTTTTTTAACCAAAGTATAAGATTTTATTTTTATCCCTACTGAGTTCATCTTCTTATATTCAGACCAATGCTTAGCCTTTCACAAAAGGGTTTTTGTTAGCATTGCATTTTTAAGTTAGCAAACTTAACAAACACTCTAGAAAAACTTCCAAAAGCACCCATAATATTCATTTTTTTTTCTGTTACAAATGTGCAGTCAAAAGAAACAAATTCCTGCATTGATCCTGTCCATATATGTACATAAATACAATGTATGTGTGCATGTGTGTATATACGTGTGTGCACATGTGTGTTCACACACAGAAACACACAAACACACACACACTTTGAATCCATCATCTCTCTATCTGGAAGTAGATAGAATGTTTCATCATGAGTCCTCTGGAATAGGGGTTGGCATTACATTAACAAAGTTTTTTGTCTTTATAAAATTGCTATTATTGTACATAAACTATTCTTCAAGATTGATTTTGATCCTTATTCCCATCCAGTATATTAGTTTTCCTAATTAATTTTGTGTCATTTGCCAATTTGATAAACATGTCATTTATGCCCTTAACAAAATTATTGATAAGAGTATTAAATATAGCTAACCAATTATACAGATCCCTGAGATGCTACCCTGGAGTTCTCTTTCCAAGGTAGCATTAAACCATTAATGACTAGTCTTTTAATCTGACTACTCTTTGAATTAGAAGCCAGTTCCAAATCTATCCAACTATATCATCTAGCCCAGGGCTTCTTAAACTTTTTCCACTTGCGACTCCTTCAGTGTTTCTTAAACTGTGAGTTGCAGTTTAAGAAATGCTGATCTAGCCTACATCTCTTTACAATAATAGTAAGAGAGAATATATAAAATGTTTTTTCCAAAATGTAGGTGTATTAATTACAATCCCTCCTAATCTACCAGTTTAGTAACCTTGTCAGAATAGCAAGTAGACTAATATAGCATGACTTCTTTATGAAGCCATTCTGCTCTTTAAAAACATAGTTTCTTTTTCTAGATATTGATTAAACCACTCATTTAATATGGGAAATGAACATAGAAATTGTGAGGTTTCACCTCATACCTAACAAATTGGTAAAGATGACAAAATAAGGAAGTGGTCAATATTGGAAGAGCTGTAGAAAGACAGGCACAGTGGTACACTGTTGGTAGGGCTGTGAACAGCCCAACATTCTGGAAAGCGATTTGGAGCTATGCATAGGTTCTTACTTTAATGTCCTTTCTCTCTGACTCACTGCTAGGCAAATATATAAAAGAGATCAACTTGAAAAAGAAATATCAAATACACCAAATTTAAAAAGAAATAACAATATTAACAGCAGAATATTTTCCAGAAGCAAAGATCTGGGGTGGAAAAATTAATGCCTATGGATGGGGGACAGTTAAACAAATCATGATAAATGAATATCACAAAACATTACTGCACCCTAAGAAAACGTGCCTCAGAAGACTACAGAGAAGCACAGGATGACTTACATGAACTGATGCAAACTGAAGTCAGCTGAAACAGGAAAGCGATATGATGGCGCTGTGAACAGTGGACAAAGCCCTGCATCAGGAGTCAGGAAAACCCGACCTCTGTTTTGGTCTCAGATACCACTGGAGGCATAACTCTAAAGTCAGTATCCTCTTGGCTTAGTTTTGGTGTTGGGACAAGGTGAAGCACTTACAAATCATTGAACTTTTAACAAATAAGACTTACTACATTTATACATAGACTGAACCATGCAAGCATGTAAGGGCAAGGTGGGAGTGATTATCTTTCACTCTGTTATTTGTGTCACTGTCATGTTTATTTTTAGCATCCAAAATTCTAATGTAATCCAAGGGTATGTTTTGACATTTCCTTGTTAATGACTAAAATTGCTATATTTCTCTCATCACTTAATCAGTATTGAGCTCCCACCCCAAATTGTTAAATGTCATTTATTTAATAAACTGGAGAAATGTATTTCCCCATAAATAGCTGCTCACATATCTATATATCAAAACTCCTAATCTCCTAGGCTTAAATTAAATATCAGAGTTGCTTTCCATATACTTTATTAATAACAACAAAACATAAAACAAAGACAAATAATTACTTACAACAGTTCAAGTATAAGAAACATTACAGCAAGAGTTATCTGTAATTATCAATTTTAGTGCTGACTCCTCCTCAATTCTGGAACAGAGTCCTACCATTCAGATTTATCAGAAGAGTGGCTAAAGCCTTTCAAGATGTCTCCTTATGTTTGTCTATAAGATTAAAGTTAAAAACAGGTCTATCAAAAAAGCAGTACTCCTCCTCCTCTTTCTCTGTATACTTTATTCAGTCTCTCATCAACCATGACAGGTCATAGTCTCTCCACAATGACAGCTAAACTGTCAGTCTCTCCACAGATAACAGTTATCTCTTCACAGACTCCTCAAGGAATGGCCATTCAACTATCACTGTTCAAGATTTGAAAGGTTCCAAAGCCTCTTAAAGCTCTAATAATAGGGTCTATAGTCTCTGGGGAGAAGACTATTGAAGTCAGTGTTACATGAGGGATGTCTCTCTAGGAAGGGAAGGAGGAAGGGATAAATTGAGAAATTAAGGTGATGTAAGAACAAAATAAACCAATCAAAAAGATTACAAAGAATGGCAGAGGTACTGCAAAACTATTAAGTGAAAATGTCCCAATTTTTACAGAAGGGAAGGGAACAGTGTCTGCAAACTATAGGTCAATGAGCTTGACTTTGATTCTTGGGGAAATTATTGAACAAATCATGAGAGATAATTAGTCTACCTCCCTTCCATAACACATTATTGACTAGCATTGAGCTGACAGTCCATTTTAAAGCTCCAAATTTTTTTCTAGGTAAACTATTGACTAAACAGGCTTTCCCTATCTTGTACTTGTGAAGTTGATTTTTTGAACCCATGTAAGACTTTACATTTATCACTATTACATTTAATCTAATATTAGGTCTAGCTGAGTGTTAAATTCTGTTCAGATACTTTAAGGTCTTGACTTTCTATTCCAGGGCATTATTTACTTTCTTAACCTTGTGTAATATTCAGATTTGATAAGCCCACTACCTTAGCTTTTATCTGTCATTGATAAAAACAATGAACAACACAGAGTAAAAAAATGGATTCCAAGGGCTCTGCATTAGAGATCTCTGGGGTAACATTGAACCATTAATAACTTCTCTTTGATTTTTTGCAATTCAACCAGTTCCAGATACGACCATCTGTCCCATTTCTCTCTATCTTACCCACAGAAATGGCATGGGAAGCTATGTAAAATACTTACAAGAAAGCCAGGAAGACTATATCCAAAGCATTTCACAGATTTAGAAGTCTAGTTATCCTTTAAAAAAAAGGAAAAAAGGTTAGTATGGCATGATTTGTTCTTGATGAGCCATGATAATATTTTGTGATTATGGCTTTCTTTGCTAGTTGTTCACTAATATATACTACAACTTTGCCAAGAATCAAAGATGACTTGATTGGCCTATAGTCTGTGGACCCTGGGAAGTCATTTAGCCTCAGTCTCAGTTTCTTCATCTGTAAAGTGGGGAATATCAACCTCCAAGGTTATTGTGAGAATTAAATGAGAAAATATTAATAAAGTACTTTGCAAAATTTTAAATTTTATATGAACGCTACTAAAATTATTGTTACTAATATTTTAGAAAATCAGAACATTTATCTTTCTCAACTCCTATGGTATGTCTCCTCTGGTTTTTGAAAGACTGACAGTGACTCAGCAATTACACCTTCTCAGTGATTTCATCGCCCTGCTATGTAGATCTTTGAGCATGGTAACTTAAAATCAACAGTGAAATTTTTTTTTATTATCTTATTTTTTTTATATCTTGGGTTTCAGTATGGTAGTAAGCATTTTATTCTGTCCTTTTTCAATTCAAAGATCATTCTCCTGGAAAGAGATCACAAAAGCAAATTAGGAACTGGGCAGTTCTACCTTCTCTCCATCTTTTGTAATAATCAATCAGTCCACTCCAAGCAGCAATAACTATCATTCCATATTTATCATATATGTTTCAATATATTTATAATATATTTTATATTACATATAAATATATGTTGTATATACATACATATAGACACATACATACATAATACATATACATATGTATGTGTATTGTCTTTAACTTTCATCACCAGCCTCAACTCAGTATGTTTTAGTTTTCCTGAAACTATTTTCTCAAGGTCGCTGCATGCTTTGTGTTCATCCTGTTACTTAATTTGATCAGTTTCTTGTGTATTTCTATTTGTTTCTTTATATGCATAATTTCCCCCTTTCCTTTTCATCAAAATTGTTTCGTGTCTTCAGAATTTCATTTTTTCACCTTAAAAAAATTATCATTCTATCCCTCCCATTATTTCTTCCCACTGAACAAATTTAAATAAATAAATTAAAAAACAAAACAAGACCAAAAAATCCCAAATTTCTCAATTTGTATCTGTATAGTTGGACAAAATAAATTTTCGCATCAACCACTCCTGGAAATGTGTCTCTGCATTTTAATTTGATCACCTTTCTGTCAGGAGGTGAGTAGAATATTTAATCTTTATTCTTCTGAACTGGTGGTTTATCATTTCATTGATCAGAATTCTTTTGAAGCTGTTTTTCTTTATAATATTATTTTATAAATAGTTCTAATCACTTTGCTCTACATCAATTCAGAAAGATCTTTCCAGTGTCCTCTGAAACTGTCCATTTCATAATTTCTTATAGCACTGTAATATTTCATCACACAAATATGCTGCAAATTGTTCAGTCATTCTACCACAGGAAGACAGCTCTCAGTTTCCAATTTGACACTAACAGGAAAAGGAAAGGATAAAGGATTAAAGATTCATCTAGTACCTACTATGTGCCAGGCATAGCTCTTAACAAATATTATTTCATTTGATTTTCACAGCAACTCTCCTGGGAGGTAGATGCTGATCTTATTCCCATTTTGTAGTTGAGGAAACTGAGGCAAACAGAGGTTAAGTGACTTGTACATGCCACAGCTAGTGAGTGTGAGGCTGAATTTGAACTCAGGTCTTTCTGACTCCAACCCCAGTTTGCTATTCACTGTACTACCTAGCTGCTATAAAAATTTTTGTATATATAAATCTTTTTCCTCTTTTTTGGGATATTTTTGAAGTATAGGTCTAAAACAGATATAGCTAGGTCAAAGGGCATGTAGAGTCAGAATTTCATTCTTGAGAGCATCCCATTATTTCCTACTTTAGGTGACATTATTTCTGGGCTAATCTCAATTATTATATAATTGATATGATGGATATGCAATATTAAACTCTATTAATATATTGCAACACAAGGCAATATAATACAAAATAATTACCATAATATAACAACATAATACAAATCAGCCAGAACAACTGATAGAAAAATTTATTTTTTTTATGTTAAAAAAAGTTTTAGCTGTGGGGCTTGGGTCTAGGGACGTGGTTGTTTGGGTAATTCTGGAAAGTAAATAGAAAGAGGTTTGTTTTTTATAATTACTAGTGAACAAAGAAGAGAACATATGGGGTGGCTAGGGGGTGCAGTGAATAGAGCACCAGCCCAGGAGTCAGGAGGACCTAAGTTCAAATCTGGCCTTAGACACTTAACATTAGCCATGTGACTTTGGGCAAGTCACTTAACCCCAATTGCCCTGACTTCCCCCTCCGAAAAAAAAAAGACAAGAGAACATATTGTTTTTCTCTATTGACTTAAAAAACCCTTAATTTATGAGTTATCGTTGAAACTAATAACCAGCTGACAACAGAACTCTTTCGTAGGAGAACCGGGATATCATAAAAAGGCATCACTCACAAATTCTGGAGGTGGAGGTAGGTAGGAGCATTAATAGCAAAACAAAATCTTATTACCTGTATTGTTGTCTTTGCACAACTCATGCCAAAAATGTCCACTCACCTGCTGCAAAATAAGAGAACATCTTTACAACGCTTCTCATCACAAACTACAGACTATCTCAAAAGTTATTAACTTGCGGTGCTAACATTTTAAGGCTACTGCAGCATAGTGTTGACGGTTTATATTTCAAGGGGGAAATAAATCATTATATATAATTTTAAAGATGTTGCTAGATTGTTCGATAAGCTTAAATCAAGATTAATGGGGTATTTTACTGGAAATAAGAGGCTAATCCATAAAGTCTGTAGCAAGATGGTGGGTTGTACTCTCTTCTTTGTAAGTTGAATCTTGGTCACTACACGTTTAATTCTTTTAAGTCATTAAGGGCACCACTGAATGCAATGGTAGGAGTGCCATTATAGTAACGCACATCCAAACAGGTGTAATTCTGACTCTATTGAAAGACTAAAGATTTATCTCTTTCAATATCAATCCTTGACATAATTACTCAGCTTGTCAAGTCATTTGCTGACTATTACACAACACTTGAAATGGGATGTCTTCAAGGAAAGAACAGACCTTTCCCAGGTATTCAAGAGCATGGTCTGTTGTATAACCATTGAGCACAAGATGGTTAACTATCCTTGCCTAATATATGATGTTAACACAACAGTGAATTAGATCATGCCATTAATAACATTCCCAACTATATCTATACTCTATATGTCAGTCACTGGATAAATAGTATTCTCTATGAAAATTGACCTACAATGATGGATACTGTAAACCAACATTTACGGCATGGGATTTCGCTATCTCTAGTCCCTTGCTCAAAGTTTTGAGCTCCCTTTTATGTGTTGCCATCCCTCACTAAACGTGAGCTGCATTAGACCAAGGACTGCTTCTCCTTTCCTTGTTTCTGTATCTCCAGTGCCTGCCACATAGTGTTTCATATATTTTTATTCATTGATTGCGTAATAACAAAGTCAATGTATAAGCATCTATGCTGATTTCAACATTTGAAGAGCAATCACATATGAGACTCAAATATCAGTATAATTAATCAGAATTCTCTATAACGTCTAAGGAAATTTTAAAATTGTTAATGATCTGTACATTGTGTTGGTGTAATGAAACCCAACTGATCAGGCAGGTCAGGATGTCCTCTCCCACTAAGGGACTTTAGCTCTAGACTAAGGCAGTCATTCAGTCCTATGAGAACCTGGCCTCTAAAGAGAAGAATTGTGCTCTTTTCTCCATGTCTTTGGCTCTTTATGACCCCACTAACTAACCTTGGGGGAAAATCTTAGCTATGGTTCAAATCTTGGTTATCACCAAAAGCGTTCCTTTGAGAAAAGTACTCCAAGTACAAAGCAGATTCAGGATAAGATTTCTATTTAGTTACTTCATTTCAAAAAAAAGGGTTGGAATACAAAAATCAAGTCAAACCAGCTAGCATTTCTTAAGCCCTTACTATGTGTCAGGCATTGTGCTAAAGACAAAACATGAAAAAGTAAACCATAACTTCTGTTGTATTCTTGGGGGAAGTTGGTGTTTAAAATATCAAAACATGAAACACTTAGTGGAACTACTGAACAATCATTTTATTTTACCTTCACCTTGGTTTCTGCACCATCCAAACAACTCCCTCAATGTCTATATCTTCTGGCCAGTAAGGGCATGGCATGGCTTGGGTTTATCCTCTTTATATATGTGGTTATTTTCTCCTCTGAAGAGCACTATACTACAGGGAATACTCCCTGTTCCCAGTCACTCAGACCTGTCAATGACTCCACAAGGTAACCCCTAACCCTGGAAATATCCATCTCAGGATAACTATTATCATCAATGCTTAGGGAAAGAAACACAAAGCAGAAGAGGCAGCTAGAGCTTTGTGATCCAGTCTTAGGGTCCTCTAGGACAGCCCATATACTCACTGACATTTGTGAATTGTTGCTGTTACCGCCAGAGTACAGGGGGAGAGGAAAAAAATCCCTTCTTCCTCAATAAGAAAAGCTGTTAGAGGATCAAGCTACATTTTTAGGCAAGGGGAAGAAAAGATGCGACCAGAGTGTCAATAAGCATTTATTAAGCACCTACGATGTGCCTGGAACTGTGACAGAAATAGCTGTATTAAAAAATCCTGTAACATTAATATCAACTGAGGCATAAAACAGAGTCATATGGTTGCCAAAGATGCTTGTCCTTGACATGCAGGATGTTCTAATTGTATTCCAAATGGGCGACAGATTTCTATATATTTCTATACAGAGATGACGAGGTGCTTTGTGTGCTTTTGTTCATGAAGAATGTTTTTGCTGATTACGCCACCTCCCAGCAAGCTTAACAACATCCAAGAGTCCTCAGCAGAGACAGGCTCACCGATCCACACTGGAAAAAACAGAGAAATGAAAACTATCTGTTCAGACTGTGATATTCTGTTGGGTAACCAGTCCTTTAACTAGTCCTTAAGTATCTATCTATCTATCTGTCTGTCTGTCTGTCTTAGAGAAGCACTGTAGATGGACAAGAAGATGAGTCTATAAATTAATAGGAGGAAGATGACAAGCTAGATTGTATGTTTTTTTGGTTGTTTTTTTTTTTGGAGGGCAATTGGGGTTAAGTGACTTGCCCAAAGTCACACGGCTAGTAACCGTGTCAGGTGTCTGAGGCTGGATTTGAACTCAGGTCCTCCTGACTCCAGGGCCGGTGCTCTATTCACTACGCCACCTAGTCGCCCCCTAGATTGTATTTTTAAAACTGTTAAGTGTTTCCAACAATCCCAAACTGCTCTGACACAAAAACCCATCATTTAGTTCTAAAAGTTTTTAATATTTATCAATATCCTTTGTTTTTCTGCCCCTTTCATTTCCAATTATATCCTTCCCTATCCCCTATTCAGTAAGTCATCCCTGGTAGTAAAGAATAAAAAAAGAAAAAAAAAGCATTTCAGCGAAACTAAGCAACACATTAACCAAGTCTGATATATAAGAAATGTTCCACATTCCTAGTTTGCTACCTCTGCAAAGAAAGAAGGGTGTTGCATTTTCTTATCTCTTCTCTGAAGTCCATTTCCCCCCCAAGGACTAAATTCTACCAGTGAAAGAGGTAGTGCCCAGAATAGTGGACTTGGAGTAAGGAAGACTGGGTAGGGTACAAATCTGTGATATACAATAGATGTGCCCATGGGCAAAACACTTCACACCTCTGAGTCTTGGGCAACTTCCAAGACAAGTCAACAGATGAATTGTTCTATGCATCAGTTGAGGGACTTCCCACACAGATGAAACCACAACTTATGGAAATTACGAGTTATCCAAGGGGCAATGAAAAGGTACATGGTAGATGTATGGCTTCAGCATAACTCTAACTATGACTTGCCTGCATGTGACAAGTGTTATGAGAAGTAGCATCCAACACATGTCTGGAAAAGGAAGTCAGTCAGTCATATTGGTGGAGATTTTTGCCTTTTTCTTTAAAAATTTCTTTTTGTTAAATGATCAAGTATTCATTTTTCTCTTTCCCATCTTCCCCATCCATTGAAAAAAATGGAAGGAAAGAAGCAAGGAAGGAAGGAAGAAGGGAGGGAAGGAAAGGATATAGAACTCGTGTATTACATAAGCACGGTCAAGCCAACCTTTTCCCATGTTTGTCATATCCAAAAATACATTTCTTATTCATTCTTTGGTAAAGGAACGCAAGGGAATAAGCATTTACATGGGCAAATAGAGAAGCCTGAAAATTTTTAACATTCATTTTAAAAAAATTTTGACTTCCAAATTCTCACTGTCCTTCTACCCATCCCCAATTCATTGAAAAGGTGAGCAAAATGATATGATCATACATCTGAAATAATGGAAAACATTATTTAAACATTCATTTTTTAAAAGAGAATCCTGAAAACTTGTTTAAAAAGGGATATGTAGTGTTACTGTCTTAAATTTGATTCTGCCAAAGATGATACTTACCAACCCATCACAGAGCACTAACGGCATCAATATTAAATTGGTACTTTGTGTTCTGGGACAAGATAAACTTCCGGCAAACCTCAAACTTCATAACTCCCACAATCTTTGTAAACTTTCATACTGGATTATATTATCCAGATCTCACCCAACCAGACTGTAATAAAGAGCCACATAATCACAAAGCAAGCAAACAAGGCCTCTGTACAGCCTGCACAAAATAAGGGCCACAAGGTCTACGCACTAAAACTAATACAAATTACCCTTGGAACGTCCAACCCCCAACAGGAATTTTCTCAGGGAAAAAGGGAAGACCTCGGCAGAACACGTCAGACAAGCACCTGGTGACAGCAGGATGGGCCTGTCACGGCTGCTGTGAGCGTCACAGAAGGCACTGTTTGTGGACTGCTTCTACAGCGGCTGGCGCTTAGTAGGCCCTCCGTAAGCGCCAGTCATCACTGTCACTCACAATCATCCTCATCGTCTCTACACTAACTAAGCACAGCAGGAGGAGGATTCCTCCTGGCACAAGGTTAGGTGCCGGAGGCTGGAACTGGGGCAATCCTGTGATGTGCTTGTGTGCCGGAATGGTGGAGAAGGGATGCTTAGCCTGGTAATGTGTGTAGGGCTGACTGCCACTTAGTCACCACGGGGCAGCTGCTTCCAATTCCTTCCCAGCACCTGTGACTGAAAGCATGCTTATAAAAAGACAGTGTCAGAATGTTTTCGGATGTTGGTGATCTTGAGAATATCCATCTTATTTCTCAAAAAGCCAGTACAAGTATATGGCACAATTCAGATGATTTACTTGGGCAGCAGAATGAGAGAGGGTCAGGAAGCCAGGAAAACTAATGTACTCTCGAAAATCTTGAGTTTACAGCATTGTCTGTCTTTCTGTGTAAATCCCTGGGGTTTAATTCTGGGGATTCAGAAACATGGGGCTTGGTCCTGCTAATGATATTCCTGAGAGTAGGGGCCTTCTTTGTCTAGTCTGTGAGCAAGGGGAATAAACCTAGGAGTGTGAAAGGGCTTCTTCAGATGACAGCAGTTATGAATGCAGATCATAGATTGTGTTAAATATGGCCCCAGGGACTGATGATTTGGTGGGACCTTGAAAAGGTTCAGGGTAAGCTTTTCTCTGTCATTATTACCACAGAGGGTAGGATCAAAGTTTTCACCACTTGGCTTTTGGGGCGTGTTAGATAAGGGTTCTTTATTCTCTTATATCTTCATTCTCTAAGGGCATGAGATCATCAGGGAATGCTCCTGGAAGCAGTATTCAATTCAATTTGATAAACATGTATTAAGCACCTACTACCTAAATGCTGGGGATACAAAAGAGGAAGAAAGATTGCTCCTACCCTTAAGGAGCTTACAATTTAATATGGGAAGAAAGATAACACAGAAGAGGGAGCTGAAAAATGAGGGTGGAGAGAAGAAACAAGCAGAGCTACCTAGGGAAAATGGAGAGTCTTCAGGCCCAGCTTGTTCACTTGCCCATGGCAACACCAGGTCTACTCTTTCTCTTCCTTCTGATGGGAAGGAAAAGTCCTCAGGCTCAAATTTAGCATCTACATATTTTTCTTACTTTCTTTACAGACAACTCTAACAAATTAATTCAACTCAACAAACAACTTATTAAATTCCTACTACATGCCAGAAGAGAGACAGTGAACTGTAATGAAAAGAGAAGCTGACCTCTGAGTCAGAAAGGCCTGGGTTCAAGTGTGGCCTCTGACATATACTGGGTCTATATCCCTGGACAAATCACTTAACCTCTCAATGCTTTAGCCAAGTTTCTAAAATCTCAATTGGAGAGTAGGTGTTGACCTAAATTGATAGAGTTCCTTCACTGGGCTTTATCAATATTTATGCAATCACATATCTGGTCCAAAAAAAAAAGTATCAGACACCATGAAAAGCCCTAGGGGTACAAAGACAAAATTAGAAGAACTGCTTGCATCAAAGAGCTAACATTTCTACCAGAAAGAAACAATAGATAAGTATTTATCATGCAATACACTATAATTCTGTGAGAAGGGATGAGCATTAGAAAGTAGGGGAATCTGAAAAAGTCTCATGAAGAAGGTAACACGAACTGAGAAAGGAAGTGAGCTGGACAGGAGAGGTGGAGTGGTGCAGGAGGGTCCATGAGACCAAGGGGCGCAGGAAAGATGTTCTAGGAATGAGATAACCCTGGCAAAAGGCTCAGAGGTGAGAGAAAGCGTGTCATTTACAAGGATCAGAAAGTAGGCTGGCCAAGCCATAATGTGGATTTTGTAAGCGTTTAATTCTAGAAGGGCAGGTTGGAATGAGATCGTGAAGGATCTCAAGTTGTTAGAGGATTTTATGTTTATCTTGGAGGAAAGATGGAGTCACTGAAGCTTCCTGAGAAGGGAATCATCAAAATTAATCAACTGTTGTGCTTTAAGAATATGCATTCAGATCTGGAACTATGCCCAAAGAGCTATAAATAATTGCATACCCTTTGACCCAGCAATACCACTGTTGGGATTATATCCCAAAGAGATTACAGAAGTCGGAAAAGGTCCCATATGGGCAAAAATATTTATTGCAGCTCTCTTTGTGGTTGCAAAAAA